>CAJFCP010000074.1:3245709-3339915 GCA_904066005.1 Synergus itoensis | reverse complement strand
ACCTTGTTTTCTTAACGTAATATTTAATTATCAAATATGAATGATCACTAATTACTACTGTTGACCTGCTTGGTACATACAAAATGTATGTATCAAAATTATCTGATGAAAGAAGTGGTCAAGTTTGTACAAACCACAAGTTGAAAAATTACAGTTAATTTATGTTGAAGAATGCAACACTGTGAGCTTGAGTATATTTTTCATCATAAGGAAGCTGCGGTAAACCATACTTTTTTCATAGTTAACTTTGTACTCTAATGACATATCATTACCAGGACATCGAATCTTGACTTATTTCTACTTTAAAGAGAACTCGTCGTTTCTATTTCCGTAAGATTGTCTGCAAGACAAGTCTATAGTAACGAGTTTAGTCGTCGAGAGTGATGTTGCTCATGCAAGTTCGAAACTCTTCAAAGGTTAATGCCAACTAACACGAGCAACTAAACGAGCTGCATTTCATTCGACATACTTGAGACGTTCTTTCAGTTCAAGCTCGATGACTTGCATCGACCCAGACATTCTAATATCTTTTCTTTCTCAAGAGCCCACTCGTTGAAATAATTAAATCGCTCTATGTCCACTCATTGACTTGAACAGTGTTTTGTCCAATAGATAATTAGGTCAATTTTAGTAGGAAGTAGTTCTAGTGCAAAGTGTAGGAGGTTTTATAGTTGAGCATGATCTAACCGTAAATTAGATGTAATAATAAGTGTCGATTCAGCTTTAAGTTAAGTGGATAATAAGGTTTAGAACCATAGAATTAGCATAGGTAGTAAAAAATATTCGCTCGTAAATTATTCCTCTATATTTCTGAGTTTATTACAATTGAGATCTGAAATGTATGTCATTTAGTTTGCTTTTCTTAAAATAATTATTTTATTTTGTCGTGAAATTGAATCATGGTCAACTCTTTAAGGACCGATAATTCTGATCCAATCATTCTAGAAATATCCTTTTTTGTTTATGTTTTATAATGCTTTATCCATCCAGAGGTCGATTAACATAAAAACCAGTTATTTTCTCTTTCAACGCTAATCCTCTTGTTTCTAAAATTGGTCAAACAGGTCATGATTGGCAGGGAGGTCTTATTTTTAGGATTACAAAAACGAAAGTAAAAGTATATTACTAAAGTTGTTATTCTTGGTCGTCATTCTAATCATTTTAATCATTCTAATCATTTTTATCATTTTTATTATGATTAATTCGAATTAAATTCACTAGAAAATGTTATTTGCAGTAAATAAGTATGATGCTCGTTGTTGTTAGGTGAAAACGTTAAAAGAGGAAGCGGGGAGCGGCTCAACGTTCATTGTACACTATGATCTTGTACATTCGACAAAAGTTAGTGTTAGTTGCGACACTTCTCTTACAGGATAAGTTAGTACCTGATTCTCTATCGCGTAGGCAGAACTCGTTTTACATAAAGAAAGTTCAGTATTCAGACATTATTGGGCGTCACTGCATGAATTTATACTGCATGTTCTCAAATCTACAAGATTTTGTAGTAAGTACAATTATTAGACATTCGAATCTGCAGAAAAACATGATGCACAAATGGAAAGAAATGAGAACCTATTGACTATTAACTTTTTCTACTTCCAAAAAAAGATTACGAAATCAATTTCTTAATCGCGATATGTTTACGCGATTAATTCGATTTGTCCCAACGATAAGTTACCAACTCGTTTTATTTCGCGCTTGAACTAGTTTATCTTGTTCTAAGACGCAAACAAATTACTAATTTAGTTTTTATATTATTGAGGGTAAATGTTTATTAAAGCTAGGTATTGAATCGATTTAATCATTCAGGTTATTTCGTGTTGTTTACATTCAAAAGGAATCTGAACGTAAGTAAAAAAACTCAGAATTTCTCTCGAATTAATGTTTCAATTTTCCATATTCATATGAAGAGACGTATGATATGAATCGGCTTCTGTTATTTATTATTTACATAGGTATGCCATCTTCAAATGGTCTTTCTCTAGTTGTCATTCTCATATCTTCATATGCTTGCACTTATCACTCTCTATATTTCTTTTGCATCTTATGACACCATTTGTTACTTGACCTCTTCCTTGAGAGGACATCATCGCGCCTCGAGGGGACTTTTTCTGAATGACTTGAAAGAAAGCTTGTGAGTTTAGCAAGAAAGTTCTTCAGTAGCATGTTGAACAGACGCTCTTATGGCTAGCATATCAATTTAAAAAAAAGCACGTTAAGCTTTTTTTTCGGGATTTTTAATAGTATACTCATATTCATTAATTTAAATTGTTCGGAAAATGTAGAACTCAACCATCGCGTGTGACGAATCCAAACTGGTGCAAAACACTTGGGTCTTGTTAACGGTCTCGATTATTTCGGTCATTATAAATGTATTTCGTCTCATTTCCGGTTGGTCATGCCGTTACCGACGAAGCATCATCTCGCGTGCGAATCTGGGATTCCGAGTGAGCAGATATGGCAATTATCTCAGTAGTCAACGCATTTGTACTCTTAAAAATTTCAACTTCGTAGAATGATTTTATGGCGTGGCAAAAACTCCAGACACGATCAAAAGCGAGTCTTGCCGCGATTCGTTCGCGTGCAAGTTTTGTACCAGACGAGCACACATGGCAATTATTCACCTAGACCTATATAGCAGACAATTTTTACTATTATGTACTAAGTTTCCACTTTGCTGAATAACCAGTTGCGATCGTTGATATCATCAGTGGATGCCTGTGACGTTTTTCAACAGTCTGAATTCTCGTAGATGAAGATTTGCGCGAGATAAAATCTTGAGGAAAGCAATTTCATTTTTTCCGCTCTTATCAAACAAATTGCGTGCGTGCGATTCTCGGATTTTAAAGTAGTCCGGTATTAGTTTAAAGGTTTAAAGTTTTTTCGGAAATGGAAGAATCTTATCTTGAAAGGATGAATTTATACTCAATTAAAAAATTTTTCCTTTATGTAGGTAGATTCAAGTTGAAAGTTATACGAGTTTGATAAATCGTAAAAGCTCATTTGAAGTTGGCTCCTAAATTATGCGTAAATAAACGTGATTTAAGAGACAACTTGAAGTGGGCTTTAACGTTTTGTCATTCTAGTAGTCTCAATTGAAGTTACTTACACAATGCAGTTTTTGGTTGGTTTCTTAAAATATAACAATGTACATGACAACATCAATTGGGGAAATAGTTGTACGATTCAATAAATTAGTTGCATTATCTAGTAAAACAGCAAAGAGCCCAAGCGGCAATCGAGACTTGTTCCCTCCAATCAAAGATTCTCGAGAGCTCGAGATTTTTAAAACTCAATGCTTGCGCACAGTGATTTGTGTAGGAACTTATAACTTTTTCCCTCCAAAGCCCGTATGATTCCCTTTCACCTGCTTATGAATCATCGACGTCAAGCCGGTAATAGCTGGCAGGGATTTTATCGGCTGCGATGATTAGTCGATAAGTACAATGAGCGTTTATGTGAATTTCTAAGGTTAACATGCGCGGTTTACTTTAACAAGTTTATGGGTTTCCTCACTGAGAATATATAGGTGACTAACAACGAGAAATCGACTCAACTAGTAGACTAAGTGAGCTAAGTCGATCATGTGGAGAACGAGGGAAACGATGGGGTAGGAAAAAAAGGAAACCGAGCTAAACCATGCAGTAATGCCGACGGTTGGCATGTGAAACTTTAATGACTGCATTCGTGCGGTAAATCAAACAGCATTACTACGTACTTCCTCATTATGGACACGGTTAACCGTATACAGGGTGTAGCACTTGAGATTGTTACTATTCAACTATCATTTGGTTTAGAGTATATATTACAGCAATCAGACGATTGAGATTTGAATTGGCACCTTGAGAAAGTTGAAGACATCTCCTATTGCTTGTATTTTTATAATGATGCTGGACAAAAGGTACTGCTTTCAATTGTACGAGTAACCAAGGATGGTGGAAAAAATTTTAATTAAGTCTTAACTTTAACATTATTATTATTGCAGACCATATTTACAAACTAAACATGGACGTTTAGCTTTTATACATTGCAGATGCAATTTATATTCATCTTGACTGTCCCCAACTTTTTGCTTAAATCATTTTCGTTTTCGTTATGACTTCATTAGTCATAAAATAGTTATCTCTATGGCACTGGTAAGAGATTTAGTTTAAAATACTATTTTCGAAAGAATTCATACATATTCCTCTCTATCTGGCTAAAATCACTGGGTCTTTACCTCAGTGCATGTGCACATTCAAATTATTCGTTCTAAATAAATCTTTCCTCGGAGTTTAATTGCGGCTCAGGCTATTTCAACCTGACCAATCCCGTCTTCCACACACATTACTTTGTTGTGTTCGTATGCGTGTAGTAAATTTTAAGTGCACTCTACGTAGTCGGAAACGTCCCTTCGTTTCAGATGTGACCAAGCAACCTAATGACAAAAATAACACAGACAGGAATGGCAAAAATGTAGTACATAAAGTAACCGAAAATGCAGCAATTGCGTTCTTTTGGATTAGTGAAATTTTATTATTATTAGCAACACAATTTTAGGGCTCACAGTTCGTGATATTAATTATTATACAAGCCTATTAATTATTATACAAGTTTTGTCATTGTTTGTATTTATATTGCAATTTGTATATCGGTTATCGACCTTTTCTTGGGTTTCTCATCCTCTGACGCACTTCTTCTTTGTCGACCATTTTCGCATTTTTCCCTTTTACTTCTTTTCTACTGTTCTTGAATCCTCTCGCACTCTGCTCGAGTGGCAGTGCTCCAGAACAATTGCTTCCAATTTTCAATGTACACGAACGAGTCTTCAATGAACAGGAGAGATAATCACGTCTCCGCCGTTTTACGTCGGTAAAAACTGTCGTTCCGGAAATTCCTCTTGGCGCTTCAAAGACATTCCGGCTCAAAAACACGACCAACGAATTTCCGCGGCAGCTGTTTAAGCTTATCACTTATTAACACTCTTTTGCAAGAAAGATCACATCTCGTCATGTTTCTGTGGATAAAGGCGTGGGAAACACTAAAAGCACAAGATATGATTTACACTAAACGATCTTCATAAAATATGTCTAGTCTTCATATTTCGTTGTTAGTTTGAATATTTTAGAATCCAAATGCTTTTCAATAACCAAGCTTTAATATCTGGGTTTAATATTTGGTTTTTAATATCTCTTTAAAAAATCGATGTGAGATAATCTCTGATTGAATCACTCAGGACACGAACTGCAAAATGTTTACTGCTTTCGTGAAATCAGAGATCTGAAGACAAAGTTTAAGGATTGCTCGTCGATGTCTTAAAGCAATCAAGACACTCGGATGTTTTTGCACAAAGCAATGTTTTACCTGTGTACGTGAAAGCGTTTTATCTCTGGAAGTTACACTGTGCAAGATGTATCACTAACGGGTCAGACAAGCTGTTTCTACTGAATCGACATTCCATCCTGCCCTCTTGTCTCATAGAAAAGCGAGAGGCTAATACTTCGGTTGTAACTCAGGTGATCCGTTAGAAACTAGAAATACACCCCGTTAGCAAAATATTAATGTCCATATATTATTTGAAGGTTTTCTTCTGTGAAAAAACAGAGTCCAGATCAAAATCATAAATAAATACATGCCTTTTGAATTTTTCCGCGAAAACTGTACAGAGACTAATAGTAAAATGTGGATAGCCTCATAATTCCTGCTAGTGGCCTAGGAAGCCTATTTAAAGTAGTAGGATTTCTACTACTTTTATTAGTATCTAAATGTCCATTTCTTATTGAAAGCTCATTAGTTTAATTGATTTCACCTGAATCGCAATTCAGGGAATTCAGATCCCAGAGGCGTGTCTCCTTTCATTGGATATATTGTATTTTATCTGCATGAGCCCTATCAAGTATAAACAGACGTATGTTCACGCGAATAGGTTCCTGGTGTCCAGTTGCAGTGGGAACGTACCTTGTCTTCGCATTCTTGTATTGCATTTCCTAACAGACCGGTTTTGAAGTACGAGTCGCTTTCGACTACGTTTGACAACCTGATGATCGTTCGGTCGATGATAGAACAGGAAACTGACGGAAATCGGGTAAGCACGTGCGACGGTGCCGTTCATGTTTGTTTTCAAAGGAAAACAAGTAAATTTATAGCAGGCTCTTCTTGATATAAACCAATCGATCAAGATCTCCAGTACGAGTCTTCTAATATACGATAAAACGTAAAATATAAAACATAAAATGTAAATTCAGCAGAGCATGTGTCTCCTGACTTGTTAGGGGTTTCTTTTGCATTTCCCTCTTTTTATGTAGCTTCGAAATTAGTTCAAAAAAATCCTGATCCAGATATAATATTGCTGATTAGGGAAAGGAGATCAGAGCTATTATTTCTGTGGCTTGAAGCACAACAGGATATTGAGAGAAATTTGATTTCTATGTTCAAGAGACATATAGTTTATGGAAATTGCAATTTAACCGAAATATTCTGAATTTTGTATTTAAAAGAATGTTGTTTTTGTACAAAATCGAATCAAGAGGTTGCAAACAATTGAACTTTACGCTATTCATAAATTGGAATAATAATTAGCAATTAAATATAAAACATTGAAAACAATTCACCTGTTTGTAATAGGGATTTAGTGTTTAGAGGTATGGTTTATGTCTAGAGCCTAATCTGATTACGTTTATTAAAAATCGTTCCATAGAAAGCAATCGTTATTTACTTTAAGTTATAGGAAAGAAAGCTCGGGGAAGTAAAAATTATCTTCTATTCAGGATAATTTACGAGCAATGCAGCAGCAATAAGTATATTGCGTGACTGCGAGGCTATCTTAATTCTCTCGAGAAGAGGTTGGTTGTGCAAATTCACTTCTTTCCAGATGATCGTTCCTCTTAGAACAAACTATCCGACAACCGTTTCCCGATTAAAAGAGTTGATAAATAAGTGAGATAGGTAGATTATACTGATTTATTACACCGAAGACGTAATATATAAAGTCTAAGAATTTCCGATCTACTTTTGTCTCTAGATTTGACTTATTACTGCAAAGTCGAGATAAAAACTATTCTATTATATTGAATTATTGATGAGTGATTCTCGTTATATTTCCACGACAAGCAATTTAAACGTTTGCTATACTTCAAGCAACGAAATTTGAATTAATTCCACTTTGAATTAAAACACTCGAAGAAAAAGATGTTACATATTTCTTTCTAGAAATTTTCCGTATATCGCGAGTGGATAAGCGTAGCAAATAATGCAGATGATAGTCTTGCAAGGTAACGACACCTGTCGTTACTCTTTAATGGGGAAAAGATAACACTACGGAATGTATGAAATGAATGGTAGCGATAGCTCATCCCGGACGCTTATGATGAGAAAAGAGAGAGAGGCATAATCGAACTCCACACGAAGAAGCAAATTTATGGTGTAGCAAGTACACAAACTGCGAAAATAATATAGTTTTATCTCTGAATCAGCAATAATAATAATGTACTTCCACTTTATTAAAGCATTTCACAGACTTTTAGCTGACCCAATAACATGAAATGCTGTAAAAGATCTTTCAGCATAACACGTAAAAATTTAAGTCCCAATTAAATTTACTTTATTCGTTTCATAATTTTAACACCTGCAAAGGATCGAGGAGTTTCCAGTTAATTTTCATCCAATTATTTGTATTCCAAGTTTTTACAATTTTATTTTAAAATATTATATTTTATATAGATTATGCTTTTCATATTTTTCGATTCACGCAGCACAATGAAAATTAATTTCTCTTTGGCGTGGTAATAAAATAAGTATCTACGTAAATAAGCTCGGTAATCACATAAACGCCTTATCGCAGTTTCTTATTACGTCAGAACATTTCTCTCGCGCCTAACTTAAGTATCATCCTTCAACATGCTGCAAGGGATTTTCGCAGAGTTGTGAATGCACGCGAAACCCAAATAAGAAGTGTAAATGTACACGGAACCATTAAGAGTGGCAATAAAACTCGTACGAAAGAATCGACAATACATTTATGTGTGAATAAAGTGCCCACAGCGTAAATGCTCTTTACTTTGAAGATTGCCTTTGTTCATGCTAAGAAATTTCTTCTGCTGTGAGTTGTGTGAGAAAAGACTCGAGGATTATCCTAAATTTTCTTTACGGAACTTAGAACTTATGGAACTAGTCTTAGAAAAACTATCGGATCGTTCTTAAAATTGTTAAATTTATTAATTGAGTGTAATTTATTTTCGAAATATTGTTTTCATGCCCGAATAGAATATTTTTTGAGCTGAAAATCTAAGAAGAGAATATATATAAGGACGGATTCATACGTAGAGGATTTTCATAACTCGATGCACATCATGCACACTAACTAACCCTTTGTGAAGAACTTGATGCACATTATAGTTCATCCCTTCAGTAATTACGTAATGGCCTATCATTATGTATAAATTTTAATCACTGTAAATTAAATGTGCACTGCATTTTCATTTCTTTACTTATCTAGGCTTGGGATTTATGATTTTCAGCGCATAAAAACGTTAATTGAATACGAAGTTCTTTAAATATTTATATCTATATGGGATATTATTTCAATTTATTTCACGTTTCATTCACTTCCGGAACCCTTTGACTCATTCTGACCTTTATAAGAAACGGAACTTGATGATATATTGGTTGATGCGTGATTCTACTTTTAATGAATTTCACGCATTTTCGTATGTTAAATTAATTCGATTTTCAAGCTTCAAAATGATCACACAAATAAGTAGGTCAGATTATTATTAATTTTAAAAGCGAGTGTTATCATTGTTGGTAGTTCTCATTTCTCTTACAGTATCTTCCAAGTCCATGCGTAAGTGATATGATAACCATTCGACCGAGACCGTCAAGATATGTTATCGCTTGAGCTTATTAAATTTAGTTTCCTTTATAATCAATAAGAATCGCAGAAACAGGTTGCTGCACCTGGCAGTGTATCTTGCTAATCATATAAGTAAATCTTTCTTGGCGGATCTTATTTCTATCTTGTCAATCTATAGAGTGCATGCAGTTGTCAATTGTTTCTTATACGATCTTTTTTCGTCAACTCAGTCTCTGTTTCGTTAACTTTGCAAAATAAAAATATAAAACAGTACAGTAATGTGGTATGGCTTCTCTTTCGAGTCAGACTCATCTGGCTGGACCTACCGTTCAAGTTGCAGACAAAACTTGAGAAGGGTGGTATTTTTATTGTTCCTGTATGTATACACGAACAGTCACATTCATAAAAGAATGCGAGGTGTCGGTGGCCGGATTCATGCTTCGGTCTTCTTTACTGGCACTCCCAACGACGATTAATACCGACATGCACGTACACAGGTACACACGTACCGGGTGGTTCTTGACTTCTTGGTAATCCCTATCTTCTTTATGAAACTCCACATGATGATGAATATTTCTAATGCATCCTTTATTTCTCAAAATTATGGGATTCTTTTACTATTCTCTTCTTTTTACTATTCTAATAAAACATCATTATATATTAATTTGAACTCATGATGGTACAAAAACCTTTCATTACAACTTATTGAGTTCACGTAACTTGTTAATTTAGCTGAATTCAAGTGAGCATCAACTTTTAAAGTCAACCCCTCAATCTACACCAAATTCAATCATCCTAAAACATTTCTTGGAATTCTAAATGATAGTGTAGAATTTCCCACCCCCTATATACTGGCTTCTGGCACTTATAGCCATAGCACAGGAGTATTTATGTACACAGATATATGCCAGCTTTGTGAAGCTACCTGTGCTATTCACCATCAGTCTTATCGCATGCTACACTACTTCAGAGTGCAGGCGCCTTTAGAATAGAGTTTACCTAGAGACATGCAAGTGCACGTTGAACTCCGGTGATTTATCATTTGGCAGTCGGTAACTAAACTTAGGATCGAAGCATACGGGAGGTTTTTTAAAAAATCTTTTGTTTCCCTAGCTGCCATTTAACTCTCTAATGTTTGTGCTTGCTCTTCTCTGCTCTCCTAGTCATTGTCCCCCTCCCCTTCTCTTTTTCTCTCTTTCTTACGTTCGTGATCGCACGTTATCGCACACATGGTACGTTTAGAACATCGAGACACGCACGTGACGAACAATTGAGAATCGCGTGCTCCCGCAAATAAATCGAATTCAATGTATCCTGCAGATATATATGTATGTATGTAATAATACTACTAATGCAATTCTCGTTTCTTTTCATTCATTTATTTTCTCATAGATTCCGTTACACGTTATACGATTACAAGCACTTAAAAACTAAATTAAAGTTTAGCCTTTATAAAAAATTCTTAAATGTTCTCTATTTAGGTACATTTTCATTTAACTTTAAAGCTTTTATCTTCAGGGAGATAACTTCCTTTTTTGAATATCATTGATGATCATTCCGGAATTTGTATCCGAATCGAATCCTTGTTTCAAAATCGAATTGGGGCGAATTCAGTCTGATAGAAATCTTGGTTTGTCCTTGAATAAGATTGGATTCAGCCAGATTGACATCCTTGTTTACATTTCGGTTTAGATCGGATATATTCGGATAGGATCTTCGGATGAGAACAGAATGAAACTGTTTAGTTCGGATACAAATTCCGGATTAAAAAGGATAGAATTTTCTCTATCTGAAAATTTCACCAGGGCTTTTTCTTAGTTTTTTTAGCGATGTTATTCGATCCTATACTCTGGTTCTTAGTTTATTTATATTGTAGTCATGTATTCAATATTAATTAATAGAAGACACCTGGATAGATGAACGAGCCCCGTTTTTTAAATAACTTATTGATTCTTCTTAAGAACAGCGAAACAAGTTTGCTTTTTTCGACGCTCCCTTTACTGGAGCAAACGATTAAAAGTCGTTTATGAACGTCCTCTCTATTAACAAACAATGTGATATGAAATCTTAATGAGCTTAGATGGGACAGGCACGGTAAGCTCGATGTTCCTAATTAAAGTTCGTAACGCATCGGGTCGTAAAGTTTGCGAGGCGTACAAGAGAGTAGAAATTCAGAGCTAGAAAAATATAATTAATTTGGACCTGCTGCACAGAATTCACGTCTTAATTGTTCGGTTTCTCTGAATTCAGAATTAGTAAACTGCATTTAGATTATTTAATCAACACCCGATATAGAGAGCTCTCTTGTAATAATTTTTCTTTATTTTATTTATTTCTCTGTATGTACTGTCTTTAAAAAATTCGAAGTATGTACCATTAAAGTGGAAATCTTTATAATAACCCAAGCAATCTTATTTCAAGAGCTGCTGGAAGCTCTTTTAGAAGTAACTCACTATAAACACAAACGACCACTTTTCGAGTTGATAAAAATGCCCTTCCTCGGAATTAATTACTCAAGAAAATGTATTTTTCTTGCAATAACGTACAGTGGAATTTACGAATAGGTTTATTAGTCACTTCTCTTTATCCGGGTGCACGTCCTGCTCTTTTTTATTTCTTCGAGGACGCGAGCCTACAAGTTTTTTTGTAGATCCTAGAAGCAATCATGATATGGTAGTGTTGTATGTTGGATGGACTCTTAGCTGTTTCCAAGGGCGAATTAACGCTTTAAGATAGTACTCGAGGAAAATGAAGTCGTCATACTCACGGAGCACGCACGATGCAAGAGTATAGTGTTTTAAAATTAAGAAGGCATGTAGGAGATCCCTACGAGTTATCGGAGTCCAAGCTGAACAAATCTGCTCTCATACTGCACTTCCGGTTAGTTACATGTGGTCGTGACGAAACTTTCGCACGCATTCATCAGCCCAAAACTTGTATGAAGTCTTTTACAGAATAAAAGGCAAACCTGTTTTTCAAATGTAAATACGAATATTTAGATTTGTTACGGAATATTAATACTCAAATTAAACTATTTTTATCTATAATTGGGAAGAGAAAGTATCATTTTTTTAATTAGATTGATTATATACTAATATGTTATTATTCAGGTTCTCATATGTGAATGCACTATAAAGATTAATTACAATAATCATCATTAGTCAAATGTAGCAAGTCATACTTTTGGTTTCTCTAACTCGAAGGTCAGAAGTCGATTTTCTTTGGTTAATTGTTCTCATGTCCAGGGCTTGAAAAAGACATGACATTGAATGCCGTGAAATGAATTGGCTTTACGACTTTCCCCTCGTTCCAGTTGTGAAGATATTTTTTCAAACTAATTCAGCCTTCGTCTCGTCGCAACCCCAACTTCGACACTTACCACTATCATGCGCAAATCTCAATTCTGAACTCTCTACACCATCGATAAGAAATCGATTCTAGATCCTCGCTACTCGCTTTCCAATCTCGATACTGATCTCTTAATGCCTTTTATTGATCTTTTTTATATGACACACTGAATTCAATAAGTTGTTACGCAAAAATTAGACACTTTTGAACCTCAATTTCCGGTAATTTCAAAGACATGTTTTTCGGAAACATTGATTAATGTTTATCCCTGTTCGTTGATTATAAAAAAAGCTTCGGTCATCCGTAATTGAAATTCGAGTAATTAAAATTCTCAGAAATATACTTCAAGGTTTTAGTAAATTAAAGTGAAGCTAGCTATTATATGTTTTGCACGACAGAATCATTTGTCTTCAAAATAACGAGTGGTCTGGTTTTTTTTATATCGGATTTTAAAAAGTCTACAATTTCAGAGACCTTAATTGCTAGAGCTGGTTTAACTTTTTCTTGATGTCCTTAAACAATCATTTGCTTCATATCACAAAAACTTTGTCGAAGTTCACAAACCGATTACAAAAGTCATCGTCCAAAATTGATCTAAATTATTAGCGAATTGCTATCTTTTGAAGTATCTCTTCGCCAATCAAAACGATCATTGTTATTGATCCCATTCCCATATTGATGCATTTTCTAAGAAACTTCTCTAACTGTGATTCACTCATCGTATTAAAGGACTATAATCTTGCGAGTGATTTTATGGGAAAGTGAATCAAATCAGTCATTGTAGAGTGTCAAACGGTAAAAACTGGTCTCGGTTTGCCCAATCTGTTTCAATGAGAAAGATGATTTCACGGTTAAATCGACCGATTGCTTAGCAATTGAGCATTATTTTGTCCGATCGATGATTTCAAATCAAAATTGAGGCGACTCATTTTTCTTATATAATAATTTAATTCAAGTAACTTTGTAAACTCATAGTTTAACTTTAAAAATTTAATTTTTTGCTTTTATTGCCAGAAAATTTCATACTATAAAAATCATTAAGTTCAATTTCTTACAGTATCGTGAAAGTATGTGGAGTTCATTACTCCTAATCTTTATTTGTATTTGTATATACTATATATCTTTACAAAATTGAAGGTCACTCATAAATTACGTAGTACATTTTTTTTCTATTATGTTTCTTGTATTAATCAATCCATAACATTTGGCGAGTTGAAAATTTAGTTGACCGTATAATTTTATCGAAGAGGAATCAATAGTAAGCCAAAGTCGAAGTTTACTCTCTTATCCAAAGAGCAAAACTACGACACACCGGATGTGGCATGAAAATCGGTCTCGCTTACCTGGTTTGGTAACGACGGGAAACGTTATAATTGCAAGTAGCTTCCGAGGTTTGAACCTCCATTGGTAAGCCAAGCTATCTTCTTCGGGTTTAATCGAGCGGAATGAGACAGAACCATATCTTTGCGCTTTGCATGAGATATTATCTGAGAAAAGCAATCTACCCGATAATCGATTTCCTCAGTATTAATTATGGAAAGTGATGCTTGAAATGCATCGAAATGCTGCAATTTAGATTCTGGATAAAATTCATAATTCATTCATAATGCTCTCTCATTCTATAAACACTTATAGATTTTACTGTTAAAAATATTTCTATCAATGAAAGGAGCATTTCGCACAGCACTTTAGTTAAAAAAAACTCGATTGTAGTCAAGAGGTTGTAACCCACGTGAAACATGAACTCGTCGACATTATCATGAGCGTTTCAGATAGCAAAACAGGAACTGTTAATGCAGGACGAGAGTGCGATGAGTGCAATTATGTAGATGCATAATCCAACAGGATAGTAACACCTACTTCCGTATCTGGATCGGGTTTACGAATACAGTAACCAGCATTTAGGGCGATTCTCGTCTATTGGCTTCTAACATGCTTAATTACTATACGATAATGAACCATTTACTAGATACCGGTCGTGTACAGTTTTAACGGCCATGGTCAACTGAAAGAGTGCAGGTGGTCAGATTCAAAGAAAATTTATTATCTTCCAGTGCAGAGAATAGAACTATAAAACATGATCTTCAGAAATGAATACTGCTCTCGTGGTCTTCTAAACAATAGGATGCCAACTAAACAATTTTGTTCGTTACAACAGGAAGTGCACCGAGAACTCGTGCAGTTTGGACTCAGTTAGGATAGTTTATGATCAACATGAGCAGAATGAACCTGTGGTTATTCGCGTCTCTTTGAATTATATTAATTGCTGAATGAATCAGGTTGTTTTGATGAAGGACTTTACCTTGCAATAACTATCATGGGGAATTACCCACTGAAGCGAACTCTGGAACGAAACCACATTATGGGAATACGCTCAGGAATATACGTGTATTACACAAGTGCAAAATGTGAATAAGCTTGAATTGATTTCCCTTTAATTTCTAAAGCCGTAAATCAAGGCAGTCTTAATATTCCTGCTGAATTCTCGCTTATTATATTGCTTATCGAATAATCGAATCATCAAAGACACACGCAAATTATCTTCGGAAGAAGAGTTTACTTACACAATGAAAACATGATGAATTCAATGAAAGAACGTGCAGCACGAGTTGGTATCCTGCGCGAGAACTTTCGATACTGAAAAAAAAGTCTCTTCTCAATTTATTGCCTTTTAATGATGAGATCTCGAATCGTATAGCACGGCTCTCAAGGGGTTAATTAACTACGAGCTCGAAGATCGATAGAAATCGATCACGAACGCGTAATGTTCGCCCGGAGGTGAATGATTATCGACGCAGTCCGTTAGAGCGCATCTTCAAGATCCTCCGAAGGAAACAACACTCTGGTGTAATACTTTTGTCTGGATTGTGAAGGAGCGGCTCGTTAGTGTCACTTGCGTTCGGGACACTCGCTTCTTTTCTATCATGAAGCAATTTCCCGTTGATATAAAACGTTTGGTTTAATATCAGTTAATGCGTACAAAAATGGACATTAGTGGAACAAAACGTCAGCTTATAACTTATGACTACAATCAATTCAGATTTCTTAACTTATCAGCACCAAAAGACAATAAACAACTCCCAGCAGAAATTATAATCATTTACAATAATTGCCTCATTCGTTTTAGCAACGTTTCTTGGAACTATTGGAACCTGGAACTCTTGGAACTCTCATCGGAACTCTCATTCATGTATAATAATTTATTGGAATGAATTGAAGCGCAGTATATAGTGACATCATTGATTGTCTTTATTCCCCTTTTCGGAGGTCAGGATACTGCACCCATTCGCGTTTCCTCGTCCGAAACATCCTGACCTTTAGATTCGGCCCACCGATTAGGGCAGACGCGTGTCACGTCCTTATTTGTTCATGATGCACGATAGTTCATGGGGTACGGAATATTGCCACCGGATGTTGTTGCATCGACGACTCCATTGTCTCCCTTGTGAGACTTCAAGGATGCCAGCGATCCATTTCTTCCTGCGATTTGCTTCCGAGTGCAATTTATTCATCAAACGCATTATTAGATACTTTCCCGAAATTTTTTGCTATCAGTTATTGATTTCGAACACTGCGTGTTAGAACACCCGAGTGAAATATTTGAATAATTCAAGCTTTCGAGACTAACCGAGCTAACATTTGTTAGTCAATAGTATTATTAAGTGGACGAATCAAATTACACTTGTTCTGATAACATATCGTTTTCTCTGATAACATGCACAGTTATACTTTAAATGACAAATAAAATCAGTACATTGCAAGCAGGAAATACATCGAGAGAGAACAGATTTAAATATTTATCTTTTAATATCAAGATAATGCAAAGTGAATACTAATGGTATCAATTTGTCTCTTGTATCGATGAGTTCTCTTGAATTAATGCGCCAGTATCTGCGGTCATGTCGGGAGAACTGCATATGTACGACTGACTAAACTAGCGCCGTACAAGCACGTAAATACAAAGTTTTTGCCTTTTAAGAACCTGCAAAAAAATTACTGTTACCGGTGCTATTAATCGTCACAGTGCAGAAAGTCGAGTGTGATAAAAAGCTGCACAAGCACGCGAAATGCTTTAATGCTATGCTTTGTTTGAAGAACAGAGTTTTCATTAAGAATTTCACCTTGGACTTGATGTAAATCCTTCACTTGATTAATAAAAGGGTTTTACTATTTATATTTTAATATATTCAAGGTTTCTTGTATTGAATTACGCAGTAATTCTTGTTAGCTTTGTAAACGCTAACAAATTAATAAGGGAATGTGAACGTTTCGGAAGCGATAAAAAGTAAAACATATATAGTTCTATTTATAATAAAAAAGCTTTGGCGTACCAAATAAATTAATCTAGGTAATAGAGGAGAAAGACGTAAACGTAAATCAAATAAATTAAAGAAAATCGATCTTGATAGGAGAGAAAGTACACCGCGTGTAGATGCCATGAATGTTCTTCCAGTGCAATTGAATATTTTTAATTTCCATGCTCTTCTCGAGTCAAAGAAGAGCCAAACACACACTAACGGCTTTCACAACAATTTACCGTTTGTCAAACGAAGGGGCGAGCTCATCGTACGAATTTTAATGACTTTCACCGGTAATTCATTTCTACAAATCAGGGTCGTAATGCAGGAAGTCTTTTGGTAATCAGATCATAGTTTTAAGTATACTCTTGAAATTATAAATTCTGTAAGAGAAATTAGCGTATGCAATTAAATTAGAAAACTAGACAGCTATTTCTGATTTCAAGAATTTCTAGATCCTCATTACTTATACTTTATTCCTATATGTATTCCTATATATATACAAAATAGTTATCATTTTTAACTTAATACTTTTTTTATTAAATGAACTATTTCTTCTTTGTTTCAGGTAAGATATCCTTCTTTCATGGCCTTTTTAGCTATACATATAGTCAACCGTGTTCATCACTTTGGTAAGATAAATCAAATTTTTATTTCTGCAAATATTTTGGAAAAGGTCATTGCTTCCAACAAAATACCTATATATATTTCTGAGTTACTTAAACATGTCAGAAAGTAAACGAAGTCTATTATATGAAATTTTCAGTATATAAGAAATAATTATCGGCAGAATTTAAATTGGCGCCGATAAAGCAAAATATTCTTGTTTAACTTGCTTCTGGGAAAATGTAACACCTTCGAGTAGTAAATCAATCATGAAATAGCATAGGAAAAGGGAAGAGCGTACAGAATAAACCAATTCGTTAAGTTCTCCTTGACTCGGCAACCAGTTCATTGGAAAACAATTATTCAAGAAAGATCATTTGCATCTCTCGAACGAAAATAATTGTGCTTGTGCTGACATGGACCAGCTGTCAAGTCCATCAAGAGCGCATGATGGTTTTCTACTTGTCAGGAGGATGAATCTACTCGTTGAAGCGCGAAATCCCTTCGATCATCCGTGAAAAGTGCGTTTCTTACCGAAACCTTGATTCATTTCCGGTCCGCCTTAAAAATAAATTTACTTAATTAGCGTATAAACTTAAATATAACTTATATAAACTGTACCACTTAAGTTCGAGAACAAAATCGAGTTTTTTTATTTAACAAACTGATTATATAAGATGGCTCAATTCCGCTGCGTAAAAAAATAAGTACCATCAAGTTACGTCAGCTAAATCTTACAAAAATTAAGGAGCGGTTAATTATCTTTTAAATTACCATTCAACCTATCGATCCTTCATTTCCGGTGCAAGAGCACCTAATTAAGAAGTTTGGAAACAAATTCTAACTGAATTCTTAGTAACTGTGTCTCAGTTTTACAACCATGAGTTGCATGGCTTAAATGTTACGGATAACGGAAGCGGCAGCTTTCTTGGAAAAATTCCAACTCGCAAAGTTTCTTACCACTAGGTGAGCGCGAACGGACCCGTAACTACAAGGCTTTTTTTTGTAAAAATGGTCGCATATCTAGATCCAAGAGGTAAATTCATGGAGTTTCTTTGGTATATCATCTTATAATCTCATTCAAGTAAATGTTCAATTGAAAAGGTGTTTTATTAACTAAATGAAATGCCTTAAAGCTCTAAATTATTTATAAAAAAGAAAAATAAACCTTGTAATTACGTTTATTCCAAGTTATTTCTACACAGAGAGAAAGCTATGGTTGGGCCAACCATATATATTGATAAATATGTGGCAACCATAGTTATGGTTGCTGCAGCCATAGTTTGGTCAGCACAACCATTCAATTGCTTAGCTTATCTATTTTTTTGGTTGCGCTAACCAAACTATGATTGCACCAACCGTAGATATGGTTGCCCCATATTTATCAATATATATGGTTGGCCCAACCATACCATTTCTCTCCGTGTATATATCCTTGAAAAAAAAAAATTTTTAAAAGAGAATATGAAATTAGTCACAAATTTAGCTGTCGAACCTCACTTAAGCAATTAGCCCTTCATTATAGTCTTTTGTGTTAGTAGAACATTAACATCATATGGAAAACGTCAACTATTACAGTAAACCTCTCTTATAGAAGCTGTAAATCATCTTCCAAGGTGTCTGTAATTTTTCCTCTTTTTATTTTTCTCCGTTATTCGAAACGTTATTTTCCGTTAAAGGTTTAACCTGAAAACCACAATTGTATAAGCTGTCTGCTGACTGCCCACAACTGTATTAGAAATTAAATCGAGGGTTAAAGAATGTATTGAACCTTCCTGGTATACATTGATCCGCTCTTAATGTAATCCAGTAGTGATTTATGTGACGCGGATTTCGCGGCGAGTCTGTGATATCGTCTACTTCACTACTAAAAAGTAACTCTATCGATCCCGCTTCTGTACCACGCGGATATGTCCCCATTCATAGTGAGTGATATTTAGAATCTTTGTATACATCAGCAGGTCACGAATGATGGATATTATGAATGTTTGACATGTTTAGCGTATTATGTGTGATGTGTCGCAAGTTGTGACAATTTTCGCATTGATTTTCTAATCGGTTCATTCACATTCCAATTATTTGGTCGTTATTGAACAATTTTTCTTCAATGTCGCTGATGTGCTTGCACGATTCCATGTGATCACAAATGATTAGGTTCATGTGAACGCAAACGATTCCAAGTAAAAATAATTGTACAATTTTCCATTCTACTCAAATTTATTCGATTCCTAGAGGTCCAGAAAACGGGATAATGTTGAGAAATTCTAAGAAACAAAATAATAGTGGTTTTAATTTAATGCTTGATTAATTTTTTCGTTTGTCTGCACAGCTGTAAAAATTGTGCTAGAAACACCTCTCTCCGTAGAACATTCACTCATTTCTATCTGTTTGAATACATTTAAATGAAACTAGTCGTTTTGAGAAAAGTTTTTTTTGTTGATTTACGCATTAACCTACATCTTTAATAGCAGAATAAGAAAAGTGTGGAAAGTTAGTTCTTAACATGACATTTCTTAACATGACATTATTTTATTCTGTATTTATACTTGTGGTCAGTTGGTGATTTTCTCTTTTTTTATTTCCATGTTTTGATTGGAAGTGTATTATAGTTTTTATGTACAAGAGGTTGAGAATTTCCATTCAGACAGAAATAATTTGACCCAAACTGAAAACATAGAAAATGCCCCCCTCGGTTTACCTAATCCGTCCACCCTCACTCGAGACCCTCAAGTGAACAGGGAAGCCTGTCTGAGTGTCGCGACAGTGCGTAAACGCGTCTTGACCATTCAAGCGTATATTCATGACTACGCGGAACCTTCTCAGGAAAAGCATGAAAGGAATAATGAAGTAACTGAACATCGTCGCAGACTAGCAATTTTCATTACTCGTTAACCACTCTCTGCTTTTTCACTTTTGGAAATTTATGAATCTAAAAAAACATATGTCTGTATTAGAAATTCATGTGGTTGAAGTTTTGAACGTTCAAATGAACGAATTTTTGTATCGATTGTATTTTAAAGTAGAAACAGTGTTGAAATACTGATTCATTTACATTGAAAATAATTCTGCATGCGAGAAACTTGCAGTGCATTTTTTTATTTTTTTAATTGTTGGTTTATTTTTAGTTTAGTTCTGGATAAAACTTTTTCCCCATTCTGGATAGAATGGGGAAAAAGTATTTCGTTTAATTGGACGTTTAAAGCCTTAAATTTTTTTTGAGGAGTCGTCTGAATGAAAATGTCCTTTTCTACTGCAACTATTAACTTTATATTTCATTTTCCTGGCAGTAGTCGAAAAGTATTAAATTTTTAGTTACACAAGTCGAATGATAAATATTTTTAAATATATTGTAGATGCTAATGTAATATTGTTTAAAACGACTATAAATCGTATGTCTTCACCTTTGTTGTGCTAATTATACCGGCCAACAATTTCACGTAGATTAAAATGTTCGTGTATAATTTCTAGATTAAAACTTCTCATATCTAATTTTGCGTGCGAGAATTCAAATGAATATTAATAATAAAACATGTTCGCATGTTGCCGTATAAAATTGATGAGTCTTAAAAATAAATATTTTTATTAAATATTTTTTGCAAAATATAAGAGGTTTTTATATTCCATGTAATTGTAGATAGATAAATATTAGCCGATTTTTTTTAATTTGTATAGGACTTCATTTTTTGGCATTAAGACAAATTCTGCGGTTGGGTGTTAATGATTTCCAAAAATAATTAGGACAGGCTTGTAATCAATGTCCACTAATTCCGAAAGTTTGAAGAGAATCTGATCATTTTTTAGGGGTCGAACATCTTTTCCTAACACTTCTTCATCTATTGGGCTGTGACAATTTTGACCCATATCGAGATTCAATATCGATTCAATAGAGATTCAAGTTCATATCGAGATGCAATATAGTTGTCAATTTTATCAATGAATAGCTCTCTGGATAAACATATAAAAAAATCAGATTCAGCGTCAGATGAGACGTCTGCTCTCTTAATCTGAATCAGCGATAAATATATCACTGATTCCAATCAGCTTATACACACTGATGAGCCAGTGAATTACGCTGATGAACCAGTGAAAGTCACGCTCTCTATCAGTGAAATTCGGTTGATTCATTTCAAGATTGAGCTGATACTTCAGCCCAATTCTTCATCTGCATGATGTTACATACATGTAAATTTGAAGAAGAAAAATTGTCCTAGTGTCGGTTGATGCGGCGTTCTCTGGTCCACCTCTTCTCTTCATTCGGTCAAGGCTCCTCGATTTTAAGGTCACACCAGAGTTGAAATTGGTCCCTGCAGCCCCCAGCAACCGAGCATTGGTGCAGCTTCGTGGGGAAGTGCATGCGGAGATGTGCATTGTGCACGCGCGTGCCTATGCAGAGCTAGGTGCTAGGGCTAGGCTATGGAGCCGTGTTCTTGGCTGGTGTGCTGGTTCGCCGAGCGTATCGATCGAGGTGAATGGCACGAAGACGCGACGTCGCGGTCGGCGTCGACCTCCACCAGGGTGGAGGCAGATGCGGTGGGGATGGGGAAGCTACACTACTCCTATCCCTGACGGAGGTGGAGGCTAGATCGTGGAAGGACGTCGTGTCGGCTGGTTGGCGTGTCCGTTACAGAAGGGGAAGAAAAACCAAAAAAGAGTGGTGGGGGTGGCAGAAGCTGGAGTGGGGGAGGCAAAACAGCAGACGAATCGCCTACCTATTATATACGGGAGTCTCTTCTCTCAACTGCCAGTTCCTCGTTTGAACGTGTAACCAAACGGTGACAGTGATAACGATTAACGTGACCTTTATCAGTCAACTCTCTGTCAGCTTGTCAAATCAGTTCAAACAGGATTCGAAGAAGTCCTTTCAGAAATTAATAAGATTAAATAGCGATATCGTTCTGCAACCTATCAGACCACCTATCAGAAGATCAGTTGACCTACCAACTGGATCAGCTGATTTTGACGTTCAGGGAGGCTGCGCTGAAAGTGATAAACTCACCTCGGTTGGGAAAGGTAGAGATTGTGAGGTGACCCTGACAATCGGAGATTGGAGACTGTGAAGTGACTTGTTTTCTTTTTCGAAGCTTTCATTCAAGGACATGGCAACCTACGCTGCCTACAGACACATTGAGCTTGATAACGTCGGATATGGGAAAAAGAGGTAAAGTTTGCTTCTTCCTTTACGTCGAATAGCAGCTGACATTTGACGCGTTTAGAGGGAATGAAAAGCGAAAGGGAAACAAGACTGCGGAAAAATTAATGAGACTCGGGCTCAAGTGCCAGGAACCTTCTTAGCTTTGTTTTATAGTTTCATGTGATACATGCTTAATGTCTTTGGAGTACCTATTGTCATTTTTAATTGACTGTTAAGGCTATCAAAGTACTTCTCAGAATTGTAGCACGAGATAAACAGAACTATTAGAATTAATATTATACTCTTTAGAAACTGGGATGTACCAATTCAAATTAAATTTTTGATTCGGAATATGGAATTGTTTACTAAAAATTTATCGATGAGAAGCATTTCTTCGTACTTGAAAATCAAACGAGTTGTTTCAAAAAAGAATCAGTATCTTTAATTCGGAAGGTAAAATTTCAATTAAATGAATTTTTAGCGTTAAAAAATCTTTATAAATAAGATATCCAACCCTTTTTTTTTTACTTCTTATATGTATAACATAATAAGATTAGTTATAACAAAAAGTGAAATAACAATTTGTAATACGTGTGGACTAGTCTCTGTTGCTTTTGAATTGGCATAGCTGCGAGCTACAGAGGTCATAAATTACATTTAGAATCCGTGAATGGAGAAAGGATAATTGGTAATTATCCGCTTCTGGACATCGTGACTGATTTTCTATTGTCGCGCATAAATCACGGATGGACTATCAGGTAACGAGAGATCGTTTACTCGCTTACCAAGGAATAGAGGAATGTTCTTATTCACTCACAATTCTGATTCGCTTGTGTAATTGGAAGATTTGAAATTGAAAGCGCGACAATTATGCGATTCGTTGAACTCGGAGTGCTTCAATTTTTTGGTGAACGCGGAATAAATTGAGCAAACAATATAAATCGCGGCGATGCGAGATTTCCTGAATGCCTAGAAAACCAGTCAGATGATTCAAGAGGTAAATAGATTCAGTGATAATGATCATTCGTCTTGCATTATTTATAAACTATATAGAATCTTCAAAATTTCACGATAGAAAGTGGGACGAATAATTAATTATTGAGTACAATTTTATATCTCCGCTTATTTATGTAAAGAGTAGATTTGAAATTAGAAAAATTGAAAAAATTGAAGAATTGAGTTGGGTAAAGAATAAGCTTATAGGTTGATGAACTCCAACTCGGTTAATCGTTCCAGAATCCGATGTGTACCAATAATTAGTCTAATCCAGCAGCCACAATGCATTCCACAGGAACCCTTTTTCATTTATAATCTTGATAGCATTAGCGGCGATCTGATACGGTTTCTGATGCATATAAAGTCCCGGTGATACTATGATACCGAAATAAATCCTCCGTGTATCGAATTAATTGTAGTGGATGATAGGAAAGTGATTTGAAACTCTCGTGAGAAAGTATCAAAGAACAGGATGTTCGTAATACTATCCAGTACAATGAGAAAGCTTTTTTCATTGAGAAAGGGTTACGTAGGAAATCTGTTTGCTTCAATGAAATGCGGTAGATTAAAATGATGAAAAAGGGTTTCGAATTAAACTAAAACTTCTAGTTTCATGAGTTCCAGAAACGTTCCAAAAAAGTTCCCATGATTTCCTTAAGAACTTCTACTTTTTTTTAGACTTTGACCATTGATTTAAATTAAATGTTTGATCGCGCATTTATGTAGACGCATTTGATAAATACAAGTTCGATAAATCTTGGAGAGTATCCTCGAGATATGTGCTGAACGTATCACACGCATAGGCAGTGCCGTAAAGGAATATTGAAATGTTAGTGTAGTTTGCAGTCGTAGCCGATCGCTTAATTACACTGACTTCCTTTGCAGCTTCTAATTGATTTACGAACATGAAAGATCCTACCTACCGTTTCTCTTTAATGTTCCGCTTCGATGCACGAGATGTGCTTGCACTATGACACCTCGATTTACTTTTTCGTGCTCGTTACGTCGCGAAATTTATTAGACATAAATTAATCATAATAACATTTGTTTAATGAACTTCCTCTATTGAGAATTGCAATTCAGACTTGAATTCTAAACATTAAACAAACATATATTATACGACTACAGGATATTACAAGCAATTGACGCGTTGAGAATTTCAGACGTATTAACGCAATCATGACAGACATAATTATACATTCTTTAAAAGAAAAATATATATTTTAAGGCACTCTCTTTGTAGAATTTTTAAAGAAAATTGTAGAAAAATTTGACAGGTGAAAGCAGAACTAAACGCGATAAAACATGCGATATCGATTCGAGTTTCTGCCATCTTATCTTGGTAGGAATCATTGAAGAGAACACGATACGTACCTAGGATTGACTATTTTTCAGCTTTCGCCTTGCATAATTGGCTGATTGATCGGGAAAGAGTCTTCTTGGTAATGAAGGTAATAAATATAATGAAATTCAGACGCTCGATAGAAGTGTCTATATAATGTCTACACGCGAACGTTATTTTCGTGTCGGTCAATGTCTTGGACTTGGCAAACGAAATGTGTAAAGGTGTAGAGCTAAACAAAGTGTAAAGACCGTTCATTCTCTGCCGCTCCAATCATTTACTTGCACTACTCGTAAAAGGCGATAGCATTGACCTTTTCCAATTTCGTTCCTCCCCTATTTCCAGTTGTTAAACTTCTCAGATCATTTAAATTTCAAAATTAAGAGCATTTTGTACTCTCTGAAGACAAATATTTAATACAATTTAGCGCCCTTTTTAAAACATTAAAAGTTATGAATTTTAAATGAAAATATTTCATTTGAAACTTGTTACCTGTTAATCAATTAAACTGAAACAAGTTTTAAAGTCGTTTTATACATCTTCTTCTTGTTTCCTTTTTCTTTTCTTTTTAAATTAAATAATTAATTAACTCGATCTCTTGCAGTTAGTTTTTTAGTCCAATATTTAAAAAAAGTTTGTGTCTACAAGCAAATCACGTAAATTCTAAGTCTACATCACGAAAAAGAAACACGCAAGTAATATCGATGATAGTAGAACTTCCAATAAAGTTGTGATGAGTTTTTTTTAATCTTACTTTCAACTTTAGTAAGCAGTCGTTAAGATTGAGAAAAAAAAGGTAGCTTCTGCTTCTTCCGGGCATACAAAATTTTTCGAACCGTTAATTCGATGATAAGTCTGAGGTGTTGCATAATGAAGCTTTTGTTTTATGTGCGCAATCATTCATTTGAGCAATTAAAAAATAGTGAACGTTAATTTCCGTCGGGAGCGGAAAAATAGTCTAGACCGCAGCAAGTTCGTGTGACTATCCTCTAGTGATCTGGAAGTCAGTGTTGCGCGAGGTGGCAATAAACTTAAAACGTTGCATGCTTGTAAAATGAGGTTAGCCATCTCAACGCAAATAGGCATTTATTCAAGGCTTTCCGAACCGATTCATTCACTCACAAAGTTACGCTATACAACCGGTGAGAAGATGGGAAGGAGGTTCATTAAAATTGCACGTGCCAATGTCCTAAAACAAGGCTATCTTGTAATTATACTTTATTCTTCCACTTGCCACAGTATTATTTAATCGAAACTTAAGATTTAATATGCAAAGGGGGGTGGCAAAACTTTTCTCTCCGTCTAGTCTTTTTTTTTTCGAAGAATACGCATGATTTGTGGAAACTGTAAGTTTGAAATATTTAATTTTGAACATTTTCGAATTTAAAATCGTGCAGTGACAGGACGAAAAAGGAAGAAAGTAACTTACACTATCTGTTCCAGTTTTGGGATCCGCATTTATTATTTTCAATGAACCACTGATCTAGAAGAAATGTAGTTCAATGAGAAATTCCAAGCACTCCTTAACGACAACTTACATATAGAAGATACGTAATCATTTATGAAAGTTTAATTAATCTTTGCGAATAGTACAGTCATTATATGAATCGATAACGATGATGCACGGACAGTTCATTTTACCGCAAGACTTGATAAGTCATAGTACTCATAGTCATAGTCACGCTTTCTACGCTCAGCTGGTTTCTGTGACAGTCAAGTATATATGAAATTTTTGTTTTGCTTCTTGTTCATCCTGATCCCTTTATTATAGCACCTATGATACTTCACTCGTTTTCTAATTTCCATTTCACATTTTATACGGATCAAGTCTTTTATTAACTTGGGTTTATTAAGTTGCTTCTTCTTAATCGTTTGTTGTTTCTCCAATGTAATTAAAATCTAGGTTACTTAAGCTAGAAGTTCAGGTACTTTAAGTCGTGTCTGAGTCGATTTACGGACTAGAGAGAAGGCGTGATTTATATAAGTTTGAATTCATATTTTAACGCTCACAGAAATGATTTAAGATTGCGTCTGAAAAGCAGATAAAGTGGACAAGTAGGCTAAGCAGCAATAATTTATTACTCTTCCATTGTTGAAATTAATCATTTTCAATCGGAAATGTCAGCAGAACCGGTTGATAGAAAATTTCGGCTTTCGATTATCCACAGAGGTTGATTTCGAAGCTCTGCAGGCTTCTGCAATTTCGCTCGAGAATTTAGTAGGCAGGGCACTAAAATCTCGTATGGAAATTGCGAGTTTGAACAGATATTGTTGAGAATATAAACTTGAAAAACAGAAGGACTGAGAAAACAGTGCAAATTATGGGCTTGTTGAAAATTGCATACATGAAGCGCACACACATGCAATTTTATTCAGCTATACTGTAGTTACGAACAATAATAAGAAACGGAGTCAAAGGGAAAATGGATGTTGATTGACCCTTCGGAGAAGAACTGTGATTGTACAGTCTTTACCACGAGATCATCCTTGCCTTATACAGTCGATAATCATTATTTCTAAAATGTAAACAGATAAAATAAAAGATGAATATCTTTTTTTAATGGCTATTTTCTTTTTTGTTTCAGGTGAGTTTCGGTTATTCTTGTAACTATATCTGTCTTCAACTTCACGGTAAGAAAAAAATAGTATTGACTTTGCAAAAGGTAATGCAAACAGCTGCTTTAAAGCTTTATTTACATACAGTTTGTGCTTTTTCTTAAATTCGATTGAATGCTCTTTGAATGCATAATAAAAACGTACATCCGCTCTCACGAAACAAATTGAAAGTGAATTACAGTGCAGTATGTTCGGATTTTCTTGAATCAACTCGATTGACGTTCTACCCACGTTCAAAGCACAAGTGCAGGTGAATAGTCATGTGTAGGGTGCGATATTGATCCTTTCTCTAAGAGATTCTCATAAAACGATTTGCCAGGCGATTGAATACAAAGATTTACCAACATCTGCATCTTCCGATTGAGAGGATTATAATATAATATATTCAACAAGGGAAAGTCTTCATAATAAATAATGATAACAAATTAAAGGAGAGAAAATTTTTAAGTTTCTCTAAAGTCACCCTTCTGGTTTGCACTCTGGCAAGCTTTTTGTTTTCCCAATTTTTTTTTCCTTTTGTTTTAAACTGTTCTGCTGAAGTTGTTTACGATTTCTATTTTTACGCATCCCAGGTTTAACGATAACTGAACCTTCACACGCAGTTCATCCAAGTTCACTCTTAAGTATTTGAACGTGTTTATTTGCGCGTGCAGAATCAAAGCCGCGTGCTTTACAATGCTTTCTCTATGATTCTGCCTTACAGCGGTCTCTTTGTTTCGTACGATCGTACGATAAATCGCACATATCCGTGGCATTTGGCATTCGCAATGAAGCAACTCTCCTTTTTCGCGAGTTTCTTCTCGATATTCATTCTATTGGAAAAAGGTATCCACATTCTAAATCTAATAAGATTAATGCCTTTCCCTTAGTGCTAAAACATGAGCCTGATCCCTGAGAACATACTTTCACTGCTTAATTCAGTATTATAATCAAGCCTATTATCTGTTGCCTTTTTATTATATTCAAAAGTTCACGGAAATTCTTGCCAAACCTAACTAGACCGAACCAGTCGCAGAACATGGATTCTTTCAATGAAGTGTTATTCATGATGAGAAAGAAATCATTGCATCAATAGCAGTTCTTTTAATGCCTTTAATGGTACACTGAAAAAATGGGTGCTCGGGCTAACTACAAGTCAAAGTATCTAATTGGCTCTACTATCGATTTTTTTCACTTGAAAAGTATGTAATTTTTAGAATCAGTAGTAATTTCTTTTTAAATTACTGAAAATCTCTTCAAGTTCCATGAAATTCCTTTAAGTCACTGAAAATCTCTTGAAACTCTTTAAAGTTTGCATTTTGGGAATGCATCTTGATATCGAATTTTTTTATTTTTTTTTTTTCAATTCTACTGAATTCGTCCAAAATTTTTTTTTTCTCTTCAAGTCCCTTCAATTCACCTGGAATTATTTAGAATTGACCTTAAACAGTTTGAAATTCACGTTGAATGCTATTAAATTATAGTCTTGATTTTTTAAAGTTCTATCAAATTCTTTAGAGTTCTCTTTGATTCTTTTGTCTCCTTAAAAATTCTTTAAAATTCCTTTGAATTTTTCCTGAATTTCTAATTTTTATTTTATTAACTTGGATTGAATGTCAAAAATTTTTTTCAAATTTTCTATTTTCGTTTTGTTGGTTTGTTTGATTTACTTTTTTGTCGCCTTTTTTAATGACAATAGGCACTGTGATGACTGCCACTGGTAACAAAATATGTTTTGAAACTATTATGAAGTTGTTGGGATGAAAATCACGTTTCGAGAAAAATAAAAGCTGCGTTTGTGCAGTAAAAATTAGGGTTAAAGTTTTTTTCACTTTATATACGTGACTTATCCTCAATCAGGAAATCTACTTATTTTTTTTAAGTAATTAGTCAACGGGTTTCATATTAGTCATTTTAAACCGCGATCCTGAATTTCGAAGTCGAAACTACGCAGCATTTCTTCTATTTTAAAACCTTTTCTCAAATTCAAGTACATATTTGGTTTAACGTTTGCCTTCTTCGGAAGTCAACAATCCGTTAAGATTAAGATGACTCTCTCGGTCGTGAGAACAATGCTAGTAGATCAGCTGATTATTTATCGATGAATCAATTCAATCAATCCTCGATGAGTTGCCTCATAGAGTGACTGTCGTTCAAATTGAATTGACTGCCGATGTACGTACATCGTCTGATTGATATAAACAGTTTAATAAATTATGACGGGCAGTTAAGCTTTCTGATGACTCAACGAATTCAAGTCTTTTCTGATGATTTTACAATCTTTAACTCATTAATCGTATTTAATTATATTAAGGAAGGCGGAAAGACAAACATAGTATCATTTAGTTTAAACTACTCGTGCATTATATAAAGTAGGAAATTAAATAAAGCTAAAGTTTAATGAGGTCCTAACCTTCTTCAATAGCCATTTTGGTTAAATGAGATTATATCTAAAGTAATTATTATAATTCTAAATTTTAAACGAGGGCGTTTAGCTTAAAAAGCTGACCAAACTTTTCGTAAACCCACGCATTACTTAATAAGGTACTTGATTAACCGCTCTCCTAGGCTTGTCCCAGTAAACGACTCAATTAAGAAGAGTAATGGGCGATTGATAATTGAGACTGGGTGCAGACTGCAGACTCTCCCCTGAAAAAAATGCTCCTATTATGGCGAGCCTGATTACGCGATCTTCACTCAAAAGGCATTCCTAAAAGTCAAAAATGTGCGTTCTACTTAAAGAACAATTAATAACGTTTATCCAGTTCAAAAATTGTTTATATAAGCATTGCGTAAAATTTCTCGTTGACAACATTTCTGGACTTCACAAAAATTTGCATTCGTCTGCATAATAATAAATAAAGAAAACACATTATCGAAGACAATTAAACATGATTGTCTTAACATCATAATAAACTTCAATTTTGAAGAGTAGAATAAAATGATTACAAAATTGTAATTTTTAATTATTCAATTATTTTATTTTAATTTTTTCGAATTGATTTTATAAAAGAGTCTTTAAAAGAAGTTGTAGAATTTTTCTGATTGTCCCACAAAGCCTACTGCCATCCACAAGGGAGGTCGAGGTTGAGGTCGAGGTCGAGGTTATTGAGAAAAAAGATCTGCACAGCGTGAAAATTTGATTGACCGAAATCCGTCGTCTAAACTCGGTTTTCTTTCAAGTATGTTTTAGAACTAAAAATCCGACTTGTTTGCTTCCGGAGAAAAAATTCAATAGTGCTTTGAGAGTTATAGGTCAAAATCTCGACACGAATATGTCTTGGAGATTTTCGGTCACACCTCACCGCACATTGCAATTGTCAATTTTAAGAACCGCGACCAATCGATTTCTGCAATTTATTTGCGCCAAGGTTAGATCTCGTTTTATTGTTTCTCTTTTTGCTTTGTGAGAAGCGTCGTCTAGTCTTGGGTTACTACTTTTTGCGTTCTGAATTCACCCAACTGAAACTTCTGTTTTTCATTCAATTTTATAATATATTTGATATAGTGTAGTTTAATTTAGTTTCCGTAAAGTTTAACTTTCCCTAGTGATTTTTTCTTATCATAACTTGTGGAAAGTCCAATAAATATTTTAAAATATAAATTTACATTTTATGTTCATTTTATTTATATAAATTTTTATTTTATATACAATTTTTAAGGAATTAGATGCTCCATTTCGTGTAATAAATTACTCTACAACCGAAAGTGATTATTAAAGAGAAATTATCTTGCACTCATCGTGTTAAATTAATCTCCTCGGATATTGTAACACCTTTCCCCACTTAATTTTTCTACGTTCTCATCAACTACGTACACCCTCTATTCACATAGTAGCAACGTCAGCGTAGGTTATTTTTCCAGTGATTAGCCCTCAAAAAGCTGAGTCATTTTTCGATAATATATTCCGAGGTATATTCTTATGTGCACCAAAAACGATTAGCATCTTCAACCAGAGAGGAATTCTGGGCAACTTCTAAAGAATCTAAAGTTTAAACAGTATTTTCTAAATAATAAACTTACTTCTAATAATAATCATATTTATCTTCCTAAGAAAAAATCGTTCATTTCCGCAGTTTTCCATTGTCTCCTTGACGTGGCATCCTCTTTGAGTTGAAAGACAATACCACTTGGAGTCTTGTTTCCGCACGAGCCAAATATCATATTACCTTGATTACATAACCCGGTAGTGATGCACATTTTTTTACCCCTGGAGTTAAAAGAACGTCTACTGTGTCTCGAGTGCATATATTGCAAACGTGGTATGCTGGAAGTGCATGGAGGGTCGATCAACCCCTCTGTTGGTCGGAAGGCTTCTCATAGGAGGCTTGTGAGACTTGCTTGGGGCTTCCAGTGCAAAAAAAAGGATTGTCAATATGACACCGATAACTATACGACACGAAGCCTCAGCCTTGACTAGCAATAGCCTTACCTGCTTACTAGGTTTACATTCTCTAAATCTTCTTAAAATGTATCATTTATTTTGTCATCATTGGACAAGATTCTAGTTCTAAATTGCTTAATATTTTACGTCCTTTAAATTAGAATTTTTACTGTGATGGCATTTATAAATTTCATAGTTCATCAAGTGAAATTGATATTCCTCCATAAATAACTTCCCTATTAAACAAATAATCATCATTAATTTGTGATTAGTGGAATTCTACATTTGTTTGGTTACATAAATAATAGGTATCTTCGAGACCTAAAGAAGAGAGAAATCGAAAAGTGTAGCTAATGATATATTTATATCTTTCAGAACATTAACTAGTAAATCTTTTAAATTGTCATCCAATTTTGTTTAATTGTCCACGTATCATAGAATTAGCAGTATATGGTTCGAAATGATTTCCGCTGACTTCTTTGGATCTAATTATAGGTTGCTCGTTAATCACGAAACAAACTAAATAAGGAAATCCTTGAGAAGATGTTTGGAATAGACTCGGTAGTCATTTAACGCCATTAAGATGGATCAATTGGCTTCTTGAATAGAAAAAGGACATACCTACACTCGACTGACCAAACAGGCTAATTACGTTAACTCGATTATATCGCGATCAACGACGAGAAAAAGGGAAAGGAAAAGGAAACTTTTCCTCAGTGTGTGATCAACGCATCGTATCCACGTATCGTTACAAATTACATCGCATTGTCGTATCCAAGCCACGATTCACACGTGCCCATTTACAGCCAGGCTGACAACTATAATTGCCTAGTTGTGGGATTAACATACGTGCCAATGCACCGACTAAACTCTACATTACAGGCACGCACGTTAATAAATAGGGAACTTTTTTTTTTCTCTCTCGAGGTTAGTCGACTCGGTCTTGCGAAGAATTTGTTTTCAAGTTCAAGCCCCCCGGTGAATAAAGTAATTAAATTTTATCTGACATTCCATTATGTAGATTTATTTGATATGCTGTTACTTACAATATCTTGAAAAAGATGAGTTATAAGAACCCATTTGTATTTTAACAAATTCCGGCTTTTACTTACATCGAAACTGAATCAATAAAACTTCATATTAATTAAGTAATTAATTAAATTATCCTCTTTCCACTGTTTTGAGAGCACTGCGTGCTAAAAAGCCTGGATTCCTATCTTAAAAAAGTGGTGTCACAAAATGTTTCGAAAATCTCGCATACATTATTGTTGTTGCAAACGACAATGGTCTCTTAAAATTTTACAAAAAACTTCGAAATCCTTCAAAATTCGTTAAAATCTGTGAAAATATCTAAAAATTCTTAGAAATCCTCAAAAAATTCCACGAAATCTTTAAAAATTCTATAAAATTTTTTGAAAATAAGAAAAACATCTTGAAATTCCTTAAAATTATTGGAAATCTCATAAAATACCATGAAATTCTTTAAAATTTCATAAATTTGTTTATAAAACTCATAAAAATCTCTTAAATTCTCTTAAACTGCCTTAAAATCCTTTAAAATTTCATGAAATCCTTAAAAATCCACAAAATCTTTTAAAGATCAGAAAAACCTCTTGAAATCCTTAAAAATTTGACGATAATTTTCCAAATCCTTTTAAATTCTACGAAATCTCTTGAGTCCTAAAAATCTTTTGAAGTCCCTCAATAAAATTACCCGACAAAGTTTAAGAACCTTCAAAATCCATACAATGTTTTAAAAGTTATAAAAATCTCAAATTTGTTAAAATTCGTGAAAATCTCTTAAAATTCCTCGAAATTGCACGAAAAATTTTTTAATTCCTTAGAACCCTAGAAATTGTTTGAAATCTCTTAAAATTTCACACAAAACCTCCAGAAATCCATTAAAATTCTACGAAATCATTAAGAAATTCTAAAATTCTTTTGAATTTAGTCAAAATTATTTGAAAATCGTCAAAATCCCTTAAAGTTATTAGAAACCTTTTAAAATTCCTCTCTAAAAAAATGGTGTCATAAAAAGTCTGGAAAATCTGGCATACAATGTTGTTGCAATTCTCTGACTTGAAGTTGTAAAAAGGAATACAAAATAATCGCGCGCGTGGTGGTGTACTCGTTAGAGTAAATTTTTCCATATTCAAGGTCAATCTGATAATATAAAGAATATATTTAAGCCTGACATGTAGAACTTTTTTTTTTTATAAAAACGATCGAAAGCATAGCGTGATTAAAGAAAATTATTCGTAAGAAAAATATCTGAAATCGTCTCAATTACAATTTTTCAGTTTCGTGACAGAATAGTATCGTGGATGAGCGAGCGAAGCTCAGAGGGTTAAAGATACGGGTTTTTGTCCTATAATCGATTATCTCATAAAACATCCGAAATAGAGAAGTGGAACTTTGGGGACGTCCCCGAGATCGCGAGGCTACAAATTCTATAGAAGCATCATGGATTCGTGGCGCAATTAGCGCAAATAGTTACTTCGCAAAGAAATGCAGAGGCGTTACGGCGTCATCCTACATTTCCTGGCACACCTATCTTGCCCCTCCAGAATTCTTTGCTTCCTACGGCCCATCGATTATCCTCATTATTTATGTTAGTATCGAACTCTATACACCTTCTTTCGATGCACTTCTTGATATCATCCATTGTGTTGAAAACGATAATAACACTGCTTTCCGAATGTTACACACCGCCGTGTAAAAAGTCCTTAGAAGCAAGACACGAATATATGTACTTAAGACTTAAGTCCAGGATTAAGGTTCTTTCTTGGTTTTGGATCTCTGAGGATGCAGTCATGCAAGAGGCATTAGCAGACATTATTTCTGGACTTTTCCAGATTCTTATCAAATATTCTTACAGCAATTTTGAAATAGTTAAATATTGCTATAAATTTTCGTTTGAATATGAAGTAAGTTTTCATATTCCAGATAAGAGAGAAGTTTAAATCTTCGAGGTTTCACACAAATCTTTAAAATACTATACATATCGCGGCTATTAAGTCATTAGGGATTGTAAAATCTGGCCGGAAGGTAGTATAACTCTCTATACAATTTACTTGTCTCCTATCGTGCATTAATCTTCTCACAAACTAAAAAATGAGGCCAAAGGAGTTTTACATTTCAGCATGGGAATTGCCTGTAAAAAAGGGTAATAAGGGTTAAAAAAAATCTCATGAAAGACAATCTTGATTTGTCTCCATTCGTACAATGCAATTAGCAGCATGATTGTTTACTAGTGGTGAATGATGGAGTATAGGATTTACTATTGTCGTGGGAGCTTATTGAATATTAACATGAATCAAGTCTATGACACCGAATCCTAATCATTTTCTTTCTCTCTGAGAATTTTCCAAGTTTATAGACCTTTAAGCTAATAGGTCTATAAGTTAATAGGTCTCTACTTATAGAGGCTTATTAGCTTTTTTGTTTTCCACATCTAGAGAAATTTATCCGCAAAAAGGTAAAAACTGAGCTAGGTGTGTCTGATGGAAACGTCTCTGATGAGATAAATGAGCCACGCACCCTGCACGCGTACTCATTGTTACGTACTCGTTAATTGAAATCGTTAGGCCGCTAATGAACTCTGTCTTAACACGCTCTGAATAGAGTCTATTGGATGCGGCGGACGCGGCATCACTTTGTAATTGCTCAGGGGGGAGGGGAAGGAATTCACTTCGTCTGATTACCTGATGGGCATTATATACACATATGGTGTACCCAACGTTCACAAAGACCCGAGCACGCGACAACACGTGCTACGCGCCCCAATCATCATTGTTGGTTTCACTTTATTTTCCCATAAGTTCGCTATACGGTTACCCCATGATTTTTTTGACAAAACCCGTCCAGCTACGACAAAATCACCTTAAACTACATACAAGCAACTTCGTTATCAAATGGTCATCACAGGTCTTCACCTTTTTCACCTACCTTGAATTTTTTCACCTTTTTCACTTACATTTTGGAGACTTGTTACCATTTCACCTTTTTTCAAATTGATACATTTAAATCTTATGAAAAATTATTAACATTGGAATTATATGATGATTCTTGGTCATTTGTGGATTGAAAATCTGTAAAAATCGTTTTAAATTCTGCGCATTTATATCGATATCGAATTGTTTTGAATTATTTTCAATGCACTTTGAGTTCTTTTTTATTTATTCTGAAATCGCCAAAAATTTTCTTTAATTCCTCTACAATTCTCTTAAAATCACCTTGAATTATTTTGAGGGAAATAATTTTAATTTTTTGAAAATTTACCTCGAACTCTTATAAAATACTTTCCTTTCTTTTGAATTCAGTTAAATTCCTTTGAAATTTTTTGTATTTTTATTTAAAAAATTCACATATTCCCCTTTTTTAATGACAATGGGTACTGTTATAACTGAAAATATTATAAAACATTACAATAATGCATAATGACCTGAAAATTAAAATTGATTCCAAAATCGGCAAGACTGACAGCTATTTATAAACAATTTTTTTTTATATTATCAAATTGTAACACTTCTAGAAATATAAAAATGCATATTCTAATAAAATTAATTTTTGTTCATTTAGGGTCTTGAAGCCTCCTGGTGGCGGAAGCAGCGATATCTTCGGCGCTGCACCAGAAGAGACCAGCCCTCGTCGTACTAAGTCTCACAACCAATCCCAGCTGGGATCATCATTTTTTGGCGAGACTGCCAGCAATGGCTCAAGCAGCAACGGCCCAGAAACACCAAGGGTCGCCAATAAGCCCGGTAATGATTCATACAAACGTCTGTTTGGTCCTCCCGATGCCCCTTCTATCCAAAATTCGAAAAATCACATGCGCAGCAATATTCCTCTAAAAGAGGAGAGCACGAAGGTTGTATCTCCCGCAAAAAGCACGTCAAGCAGCAACGGTTCCATCTCAAATGGCAGTATTTCCAACGGCAACTCCCACAACAATGATAATACAGGTAATTAAATTTCAGCAACGATTGGACCAGCAACTATCTTGAAATATATGTACATATTGTACTGCAGGCTCACTTTTTATAAATATATATGACATTTATATATTTATAATAATTATCAATTATCAATGCAAAGTAAAAATATTGAAGAATATGAGACACGAAAATGGTTGGAAACCTTTAAAGTAAAGTAACCCTGGTAGAAAAGTGTAGAAAATGTCGGATTGAGACTTTGCAAAGATTTTTTGGACGTATACCGATTCCAAGTTGTGCCATTTATAGTTTGGAAAGACTCATTTTTTAAATTTAAGTTAAAAGAGAAGAACTGTTTATTAAAAAATGGAATCGTCAATATGTTGACTATTTAAAATGTGCACAATGAAAATTATGAATTGTAGAATTTATAGTAATTTTCGGATTATTGATCTTGTCCATTTTTATCAGAAATTAGAAATCAAAATAATAAAAATAAGTTTTAAATTGGATCAAGCAGATAAAATCGAAAATATGTTGTTTGAGAATATTGCAAACGACTTTCTTATCTGAATTTCTACCAGGGACTTTTTACAAGAGAACTTAAATTATTTGAGCAGATTGAACGTTTCAGGATTTAGTAGAGTTAATTAATAATTTATTTAAAAATAATATTCAGTATGTCTTATAACTTGTAATTTAAAATTACGACTTTTTATTTTGTAGGTTCAATTTAGATTAATGTCTGACTGTTACTGAGAGTTTAATAAATTAGGGTACTTGATTAAAGTTATTTAATTAAAGATAATTGAAGTTAATTTGTCGATATAGCTTGGTAAATAAGGTTAAAGTATTAGTTGATAAAAAAAAGTTCACTCTTCAAAGTGAAGATTGTTAAATTAGATACGTGAATTTAATGAAAAAATATAGTTTTAATATTAGCTTTTAATTCCTTTCTTTGTGCAAATATCTCTGCTCGAGTAATTTTTTTTTCTTTTCTTAGAAAAATTCAATCTTGACGAACCAATAGTGTACTCAAAAATAAAAATTAATGACTAAATTAATTATTTCTGGTTCTACTGCTACATATTTTGGAATTTTTATTAATTGTCTTATTTCTGTCACCTTGCTTATACTTTCCGCAAGCAGCATTTAGGAGAAACAAACGATTTCGTAAGTGTACCACAACACATTGCCAGATCTTCACATAAGACACTGAAACACGTCATTTTTCACAATCCACTCATTAGACTTCAATTTAGCAATAATTTCAACTAGACAAAAAATAGAAAAAAAAGAAAACAATTATCTTAATTGATTCTCCATTTACGGATAGAGAATTCGTTTCATAAAGTCATTCTAGTTTCAGAGCCTGGCGTAGATCAATTCACATATTTTGAGTTAGTAATTCATCGTTACTTATTTATTAATTTTTATCTACGGCACCTGCTTCGCTTTTAAAAAAATATGTTTTTCAAATTTGCTTCGGTCTTTTCTTAACACTTATCTATTGCTTCTTTGTGCTATAATTTTATTTATTTCTACTGCTCTGTACATGCTGTACATATTTCTTTATATCGCCTAAAACGTATCAGATTTTTAAATCATCTTGAAGTCCGAAGATAAATTTAGAAAACATTTTTCATTAAAGCTATAACATTATGATTTTTTGTGTTGCAATAATTGAGTTTAATATCAGTAGCAGCATCCTTTACGTTTCATGTTTTCTCACTAATTTTTGTGCCGGCGAGTCCAAACTATGTTTAAACAATTATTATTTCAATTCTGTAATTTAACTGGTGATAATTTCATATATTATATTATAATCGTTTTAAAATCGTTCTGAACTTTACTAAAAATGTTTTTTTTTTTTCATGGAAAGAATTTTATGTTTCTCCAACTTCAGATACAAAGAAAGAAATTATTTTTACTCGAAAATATTAAATTTTTAACATTTTAAATAAAAACAATACCTTTTCGTCACGATTTGAAATTGTGCGTTTATGAACGATTTAAATTTGAAGTGCTATACTTTTTCCACTTTTGAGACTTTTTAAGGGTGTTAGACCCAAGTGTTAAGCTCAAAATTCCATTCTCCATTTTACTCAACGAAAATTATAGATAAATATTTTTTCGCTCTGTAGCCCTAATCTTTTTTCAAATATAAGACTGCATACAGAGCGAAAAAATATTTAGTTTCGATACTTTTTGCCTAAAACGAAGAATTCAAAATCTAACTTCAAAATTTAATATTTTAATTTTACTTAAAAAATATTTGAATTAGATATTTTATCGCTCTGTACGCATGATTTTAGTTAAAAATTGATTAATTCTATAGAGGGAAAAAGTTTCAAATTTAATATTTGTTGAGTAAAATAAAGAAATCGAATCTTTAGATTAGAACTTGGCTCCAACACCCTTAAGTCTAAATCAGCCAGTGTTTCGAAATATTTTTTTGAATTTTGTAAAAAGTAAGTTTAATTCGCTGGCACAAGACTTTTATACACTAACTGAAAGTGGTTTGGTTGGGGTGTGATATTTTTTTTGGTGCGTTGGTGCATGGGATGAATCTGTTTGGGCTTTATCGTTGTACGATTTTGGTGGTGGATCGACGAATCCTGTGGCTTCTGTAGGAGGATCGTCCTGCATGCCACGCAACCCAGTTACTGGAGATGGAGTTTTCGTGACGCCTCTGAGGCGCACCACACGAAAGTGTAGAGGTAATATTTTCCCTAAAAAATCCTATCCTATTTACATCCACTATCACCTCCAATTCCATCTCCCAATTTAGTTACATAATTTTTTTCTGTTAATTTTGTATTGTGTTTATAATTGTCTTGTTAGTTTTAGTACAATAATCATATCGATTTTGTAAATCAATTAATTATACATTTTTTTTATAGATTCATTTTCTCTGTAGTGATCTTTTGGTCTAACCGTTTTGTTTGATTTTTACAGTATATTGTTTGAAATTTAATTTGCTAAATTTTCCATCGTCATGAAACATTTTTGAGTGCTTGTGATGTGGACAAAATATAATTTAAGAATGTTGGAATAATGTTTGTTATTATAGTATATAATAGAATGGTAAGTTGATTTTTGTTTAATCCGCAGAGAATGTGTGGTTTTGGAATTTTAAAACTGTTATAAAAGATAATCATGGTCTTTCAACATCTTAGGAAAATATATTTAAAATATCAACTTTTTTTTAGTAAAAATTGTTTTGAATTAGCAATTTATTATTAAAATATCTCAGTCGAAGGAGTTTTTCATCGCACGTTTCGAAAGACTTGATAAAAAAAGCATGAAAGTTAAGTTCTCACTTGTGTGAAGCGAAATTGTTGAGTCGAATGATAAAATCGATTATTGCATGCATCAGCCTTTCGCAATCATCACAAGGCTTCTTCACCGCATTGTCTATGAAGATCAAAGGTGTGAAAGGTAAAATCTTAAATTGTTAAGAAAGGCAACAACAAGTTATGAATTTACCTTTTAAAGTTATAAATAACTTTAAAAACATGTCCAACAAAAGATTCATATCTCTTTTAATTGTTTATCTTTGATAAACAACGACTTGTTTATCAAGGTGGCCGCAATTCAGGAAAAAAGTCAGGAAATATTGAAACTGAAGATTTTGCGGCCACCATGTTTATAAATATGGTTTTAGTTAGATATTCTATAAATTAAAATGAAAATTAATTTAAATTTCGCATTTTTCGTCAGTCCTTTATATGTTCTAGACTCTTCTAAGGAATAACCGTTATACTTTGACGGGTCAGAAGTTTATAATAATTAATAACTCTAGCCGATTCGCTAGTCTACCTAAGATATTCCGTTATGCAATCTATTCATCTTTTCTTTACTTCACACTGCTTTCTCCATCTGTTTTCAATGCCTGATTCAATCACCGCAATGATTATTTTTATCAGTAATCAGGCAACTTGGCACTTTAATGCGATTCTCGCTAGTTCCCTTTTCCCTGATAAAAAAGCATTTATATAAAATAAATTATGATTATAGAAAAGGAGTCAAAGACCGCAAGACTTTTAAATTAAGAAGCAATTTTATTTTTTCTAACTTATTTTTTTTTGTTAAAGTTATAAATTCCATGCAAAGAAGAATTTCTTCTTTCAGACGGTAAATTTTAATTCAGGAATTAAAAATTCAGAGTTCATTGTTACAAAGCAGTTTCCTCTCAACATTATAAATTATTTTATTTTCCTTTCTTTTTAGGACTTATGACTAGTAAATTTCATTCAAATGACATTGCGATTCTTCACTGCATTGTTACTTTTCTCAGATTTGTTTGCTTAGTCTACTTTTTTTTTTTTTTGATGAGTATCGTCCTATCTTGTTGATTTACAATTTTCCGTTCCTCCGACTTATTCAGACACAGTAGAATGTTATTCCTCTTCCGGTTTAGCTATTTCGATATTCTGCTTTGCCTGTGAAGAATACCGTGACTAGATTTTACCAATGATAGTTTTATTAAATTTTACTTAGGTGCCAGTGAAGAGTTAGATACTGAAAATATAAAGTTTAATTAATTATGTTAGAAGTTTCAAAATCAAAAAAAAATTAAAATTAAAATTTATGTTTTATTCTTGTAAATAAAAACTTGGAAACCCCGGAAGAGGTCTGGAAGAATTATTAGTCTATGATTTAAAAAAGTGTGGGATGGGACCAGAGTGCAGGTGGTCTCACGATTAAATTATGCCAAGTACTGTATAATTAACTAAACATTTAGTGTCACACAAGTCTAGTGTATAGTATATGATTAAGGCATAAATACTGAATTAAAAAATGCAGTGAAAGGCAGTTCCCATCACTGTCAAGTTTCTGCGTCCAGTAATTGCGATTTGTACGGGACTTAAAATATAATTTGAGCTTTCAGTGTCAAAAGTCACTTGACTTTGACGCGACCCACTGAACTACAAGTAAACTGGAATGCATACTATCATTCGTACTTGATTGAAGTACGCGGTCATAGAAAGTCTATTACTCTATTCGTAGTTATTAGTGCTGACAGTCTTTCGTCATGAGCAGATTTAATAGTGGACATGTTCTACGAATTAGTGGATTGAGTAGATAGTGGATGTATTATTAACGTTATAACAGACTTAATAAATCACTGTCTTAATTACATATTTTGACTAGTAACATTTCTATTGTGTTAAAGGCTAAAAGATAATAAATTCATTTGAAATTTACATTTGGAAAAAAAAAAATTTCAACCCCGAGAAAAATTCTAAAACTGACTTTACTTTTGAATACGTTTCGAGGACAAACAGGATTCAAGTTCAATTAATTATTCGATTTGCTGGATGTCGAATAGTTTAAACAATGCACATCTAGTAATCGCAAGAAATCAAAAGAATATTTTTCTAACAAAAATTTTCTCTTCTTATAGACGGTAACCCAGTAACAGGAATTGGCTATGCAGCAGATCAGCAGAACAACGTGGTGCCAGCGCAAAACGGAAGTGGAAATGCCAACTCCAGCGGCTCTGAAAAGTCGACTGATTCATCCCCTGGCGCCGGAAACATGTCTAATAGGGTTCAGCGTAATCGCGTACCTCCTGGTGGATATTCCTCTGGGCTCTGGTAAAGCCTGAAATTTCGAAAAGATCCCACCAAATTTGCGTGAACTTCCCCAAAAAGAAACCTTTATTCCTTTCCAAAAAAGAAAGTTTTGAGTTTTACCTTTTTTTTTTTTAATTAAAAAATAAGACAGAGATCCATTGTCAAGGTGGGAGTCTATCTTTTAAAAAAAGCAAATTGCTTTAAGACTGTGGTCAAGAGCAAATGCGTTTTTCTTTTCACGAATTTTGATTTTTTCTAATTTTTTTTTTTTGGAAAAGAATAAAGGTTTCTTTTTGGGGAAGTTTATGTAACTTCGGTGGGATCACAAAAAAACTTTATCTAAGTTTCAATTGTAATATTTGAAAATTGAAACTTAGATTCTGTTTGAAAAAAAAAGTATGTGAAAAGAAAAACGCCTTTGCTCTTGACCAGTTCAGTCTGGAAGCAATTTTTTTCTCTTTAAAGATCTCTTGACAATGAATGTCTGTCTTTCTTTTACAATTACATCACTTCTCGCGAATCGCTTAGTTTATAATTTTTAGAAATTGAACTCGACACTTCGACATTATTCTCGAAATTGTACATTAGATATTCTCTAATTGTTGTTCTTTTTTTCTCGAAAATAAAATTGCAACATGTACCAAGTTAAAAGACAAGTGCTTTCTTAATCTTTGTGCCTTCTCTATCATCATTTTCTGTTGATGTATTTCATTAAAAAGTTAGAGTATCGAAAAAGTGTTTCTCGATAGAACCTTAAAGCGCATAAAATTTACTGATAGATACTCGCAAGCGTTCGAACAATTTTAATATTATCATGATTTTTATCATTATCCTTCAGCGCGTAAGGTGCAAAATTTATACTTAAAAAAATGGTAATTATAAATTTACCAGCTTTATATTTCTTAATTTTTTTCTGTGATGAATGGAGCCTGAAAAATCTAACAATTAAACCATTTTTATTCACTGTTTTTATATAAATAAAATTAAACTAAATTATTTTCGTACGCTATTTTTAGTATGAACAAAATTTAAGTAACACTACTTCTTAAAAATTCCAAATTCTAAACCTTATAGTCAATGTGTTTCATGCTCCATTTACAAATTTCTAATCAGATTTTTATGAAATAAAAACTGCCTATATATTTAGCCATTTACCAGATTTAATGCTCATTTGATAATTTGAGCCATTTTAAACGCTGGAAAAGAAAAAAATTTACGTCTGCAAGTAGAAATATTTGCTTAAAACAGAAGGGAATGGTGATAATTTTTTTATTCATAAAGAGTTTTTTTGAGAAAAAAAACGATGTATTAATTTGGAATTCACTTCTACGCATCTGTTCATCCTCATTGTCTTGTATCTTCCCTATTTATCTATATACTTATCTATGATCTGCGATTAAAAATGTAATTTCGTAAATTCAGGTCGGTTCACATTAGTTAAATTTCATAGCATTATTAATCTGCTTCTTGAAAAAGTATTTATTTTCCTGCAGAATTTCACCTTACACATATACGCATAACGCATAAATTAATGTGAATCGCTTGTTTCGTTTTTTGGTGTGAGTAAAATTATGTGGTTTTGTAATGCCTTGCATTTGTCGTAAATATCCTTTTTGTACTCACAGTAATAAAATTTTGTACGCAAATTAATGCCTCCTTTATTTCGATCTAGATCTCTAATTTTCTCTGTATAAAAATAATAAAAATATAACGAATCATATTTATCAAAAATTATTTATTCAGTAGAAAAAAGGGAGATAATATAAGTACAAAACGTAAAACACTGAAGTTTATAAATTAACAATATCTAACGTATGAAAACCTGAGATTTCTCTTAAAGAGAATAAAATAACGAATAATACTTAATTATATTTTTCAGGATAATTGATACGAACAAGAAAATTTCACGTTTAGTTGAACAATCACTAATTTTTTTATAATTTTCTTACTGAGTGACTTGATTAGTTTTAATTTGTTTTAGGATCAATTTCCAAACGCCACATGAAACAAGATTCTATACAAAACCAGGAGAAATTCAATCTGCTAACGATAATTAATAGAAAAAGTAATCGGTAACTTAAGATAAATTTTTAATTCTTAAATAGCTTCAATCATAGTTCTGACCGTAGTTTCATCGCTGAGTTTGCAGAGGGAGGCGAATATATGTCTTAAATTCGTCTCTTGTTCAAGTAGCTTCGCTACTTCATGAGCCTTTTTCGTGATATAAGAGGGAACACCGGCAAGACGAGCAGCATTAAACCCGTAGGATTTTGGACAAGCCCCTTCGCTCAACTTGTAAAGGAAGGTGACAGTCTCTTGGGAAACATCCTCCTCTTCTTCTGTTTCTACCATACAGGCCTGTTCACAGAAATTAAAGTCTATTTTAATATAACTGTTATGTAGCTGGCGGGTAAATAAGACAAGCGACTAAAATTGTCAAAAGTGGCTCACTTTAAACTTCGAAATTTGTTTAATGAAATGTACTGACCATGTGTGCCAGAGTAACATTCTCGTTCGTCTTGTAATCTTCGACCAAAGAATGATAATGAGTAGAGAAGAGAGTGCGACACTTCATTTTCGTCAGAGCATCGACAACCGCAGCTGCTATTGCCGTTCCATCATAAGTTGAAGTTCCTCTTCCTATAAAACACATTATAAAATTGTTGAATAAAATCAATGTCCAATTTTTCTTAGTGAAGCATTGAAAATAAATGATAAAACTCGCCTAATTCGTCGAGCAAAACTAAAGAATATGGAGTGGCGTGTTGAAGAATAGCAGAGGTTTCGCTCAATTCAACAAAGAAAGTACTTTGACCAGCCAAAATGTCATCATTGGCACCCAATCTTGTGAAAATGCGATCGACTAATGTTAGTGAGCAAGAACTTGCTGGAACTTGACACCCCTAGAATTCAGATCAACATGATATTAAAGAAATACTAATAGAAATAATTTATGTAATTACTTCATTTTTGGCTGGCATAATTTAATTATCAACCTACAATTTGTGCCATGATGACTAGCAAGCCAATTTGTCGCATCAACGTGGACTTTCCTCCCATATTTGGTCCAGTGAGAATCACCAATTGCTTGACTTCATTCGTCCCCAAGAAAGTATCATTAGGGATGAAATTATCGGATATTATACACGGATGTTTTCCTTCTCGGATGTCAACTATAATCTAAATTGATAAATGAGAATTTAAATTAAACCAAAATATGACCTAAATTATTTCCTACAAAAAAATTTTACTTTCAAATGCAAACCTTTTCACACGAATCATCAAAAATTTCTGGAATGCAAGTATTGTCACTGTTTGAATATATAGCAAGCGACATGAGAACATCAAGAGTAGCTAGTTTGTAAACTGCCGAATTCCACATGTCGTACTTTTCACTGAACTTTGCAAAAAGTCTCCTGTTCAAATCTTTCAGAACTTTGTCCCTCTGTTCTTCAGCTTGCGTTTGTCTCACTAAAAGTTCCTGAAATAAAATTAACGCTAGATAAATGAGATGTGGATTCAAACCGAACGTAGATATTGCTTATTTGCTGAAATACGAACCTTAGATTCAGCAGTGTAATATCTTTTGAATCCCTTTCGCTGAGATTGCAATTCATAGCTAGAGTTAACTTTCTTCACTTGAGAATCTGGAACTTCTATCTGGTAACGCTTACGATCCTGTCCGAAAAAGCTGACTTTAACACCAAAGAATTTTCTCTGCTGTTCCAAGTAATCATTGCCGGCATCTTTCACTTCAGCGAGCTCTCTCAAAATTGCATCGTATTCTTCATCTAAACCTTTCTTAGGAAGTATAGAGCCTGCTTTTTTTGCTTCCTCGTGATCAAATGCTGTCTGTAAAAGTATACAAATTAAGTACAATAAGTATGCGCTTTAATTAAAACTCTTTATTTCTAAAATTTTCCAAAAATTAAAGAATTTTCATGTTTTTCTAGAATATTTCTTAATGTTCTGCCAATATCTCTAACATCCTTAAATTTTCTGGAACAGTCTGAATTTTTTTATTTTCTAAACATAGCATTTGTCACAAACCTTAAAGTAATCCAGAGTCTCTTTCAAATCTGGAAAATCTCCTTCGGGTTCAAGAAGTGTGCAGTGCTTAATAAGTTCGCTATCGAATTCTAGAAATGGAGAATTCATATTTAAAAAAAAAGGCGAAAAAAATTTGAATTATTTACAATTAAAGTTTAAATCGACTGTAAATTATGAATAACAATTTCAAAGTATTACCAGTAAAAACTTCGATTATTTTTAATACTTCTTCAAACCCGTTCAGTATGGATATAAAATCAACAATTTTTCTCTTTGAGTAAGTAGGTCCTTCGAACATAATGGCTCTTCCATCAGGATGATTGTACATCTTAGCATGATTTCCTTGAGAGTGGATCCTGTAAAAAAAAGATTGTATCATTGTAATTTTCACATAGAGAATTAAGAACAGCTGCTGCTGCTGCTGTTGAGATAAAAGTGAAAAAAACTTACTTGCTTAAAAGTCTCTCGAGATCGGGAAGAACGCTCATCATGCTACGTGCGCTTCGCACCTCTTCCACTTTGTCCATTAGCTCTGTAACGGCTTCTTGCCGAGGTATGATGACGGACTTGCGACAAGAAGGCCTACAAATCCATTCGCGCAGCAACCTGTAAAAGTAAAAAGAAGTGATGATATTTTTATGATGTCTAATGTACATGACAGTACTTACTACTTACCTTTTACCAAATGCTGTGCAGCAATGATCGAGTGTCTTCATGAGCGAACCTTCACCGCTCAGTATCTTCAAGTTGTTGATAGTAATAGCGTCCAGCACCTAATTCATTCATTGAAGACCAATGATTTTTTTTTTGACATTTTTATATCATTTTTGATAATGACTCACATACAATAGGCAGAAAGATTAAAATTTCTTACCATACTATTAGCAAATTTCGTTCCATCACTTGCAAAATCAGGTGGAATATAAGTCTTAAAACGTGCTTGTGCCAACAATTGCTGATCCAAAAAATACTCTCTAAGTAAATACACACAGCCTCCAAGAGCGTTTATAGCTAACTCTTTATCTTCTGCTGGAGTCAATCCCAAACTATCCCCTATTTTTTTGATTTTTAAAATCACATTAGTCATGACTAAGATAAGATCATTATCACCAGAAATTACTAAAACACATTTTTTAATTGACATTTATATATATACCTGAATTAAGGTAAAGCTGTATTTCTTTAGGCCACTCGAACTTTGACTCTTTATTCTTGAAATATTCCTGCTCGTGAAGATACTAAAAAAGCAAGAGGAATTTTTTACCAAAACAAAAAAAAGCGATTAATTTAACAATTTTTACGCTACTCTTTACCTTCAAGATTTTTGCAGCAGACCAGAACTGCACTTCTTTTTGAAGAGGTTCTTTAATAGCTGATGGAAGCATACTGTTCAAGATCTTCATGGTGCTCTGAGATAAAGTACCACGTTCATAGATTATCTGAAAAATCTCGTGTTAGATATTTAAATTTTTTAATTTTCTATCATTTTGTTTAATAATGTTTGCATACATGAACTGGGGGATAGTGAGCAAGCAAAGTAAGAAGTCTGGAGTTGCAACGATCATCCGTGAATTGTCCAAGGTAAAAATCACCAATCGTTGTGTCTAAGAAACAAACGCCGTAAGAAGGTGCTGCCTGTCCGTGATACTGCTTTTCTGTTAGAGCCAATAAATAATTAGAAGTAGGCACAGATGCTTCCGCATCCTGAGCAGTGTAGACTCTGGTTCCTCTCGAACTAATTTGACATATCTCTCGCTTTACTACTTTGTCAAACTTGGATGGCTTGTTCACTATAAATTAAATTAAAAATCAATTTGTAAACTCAAGTGGGTTAGTGATGATTATTAATCAGAATAAATATTATAAACTCACTTTTAGCTACACGTTTACTCATCATATCTGGATTCTCAGTTTGTTCCACTCTAGCCACTTTGTACCCCTTTTCAATTAAACTGGCAGAAAAGCGACCATATGCGATTTCGGGGAAACCAGAGTGCGCAAATTCTCCCTGAAAATATAGAAGACAAATTTTTGTAATAGAAATGATTATCATTTGTCAAACAAAAGCAATATTTTAAAATTAACTCACTCGCATGTAAGATAAATTGAGTTCATTTACTCCTGTGACGGCGTCCATGTGGTATAACTCATAAAATTTTCCGACTTTGAAAAAAAGAATGCAATCGAAGTGCTTGCTTTTCAGTTCCCACCATTGCCGCATTGCCTGAAAATGGATTTCAATTTTTTAATAGAAAGAGACAACCCGATAAAATTAATATAAATACTAAAAATTATTTCATCAATTACCGGTGTTTGACTATTAAGGAATTCAAGCGGGACATAAACAGTCCTAGGATCGTAGTCAGGATGATCCATAGATCTTTTCTGCATATCCTTGATTTTATTCGGCTGTAGAAAATCTATTTTTAGGTGAGGCCATGTATCAGGATTCTTAGCTGGCAAAGATGGCTGAGGAGTAGATTGCACAGACGATTTGGACGTATTTGCCTAAAAAATATGCAATTGTGTTACTTTGTGAAGAAAGCAAATTTATAGACACAAAATAAATCCTTTAAAATTAAACATAGACTTACCATAGGTTTTTTGCTCTTCTGTGCTCGAGACGCGCCATTGGATGTCTTTTGTTTTTTCTACAATGTTAATTCAATATAATGATTAGTACTGTTTATGAATAAAATAAATATTTAATAAGTATTTAAAGAATATAAGTAAAGCCTACTTTGGGAGTTTCATCTTCACTCGGCGTCTCAAGTTCACTCTCACTAGCTGCACTTGCAGATGCAGATTCTGATTCTTCATCTGCCGATTCTAGAATATAATAGATAAACATTAAAATAATTGCATTATTTAACAGAATTTAGGAATTAAACTTGAGCCAATATTTAAAATTTCTGTGAAAAGAGTTCAATTATTCACCTGGTTTAAATTCATCGCCTGATTCAGCACTATCATCATCTGGAATCACGATCCTTCGTCTTTTAGGTTTGACTGGAGTGATTTCTTCCCTATCCTCGTCATCAATAGATCTTTTGCGATCTGGTGTATCCTTTTTTTCCTTTAGTAATTCTTTTTTTCGTTTCGGTGTTTCTGGTTTTGATAATTCAGTCTCTTGCTCTCGATTCTCCTTTTCCTTTTTAATACCGTCAAGTTTTGTTTGACCTATATGAGTTATTTGATTTTCAATAATAATTTCCACATTAACATTTACAATGATAATTCTTATTATAAGTTGATAAAATGGTTCCAAGTTTCAAAGACAGATTTTAAAAAATTGAGGGACGCTCAAGCACGTGCAAAATATTAAAAGAAAAACAAAGATATTATTGTCTAAATAAACTGAAACTTCTACTTCCAGTGCAGGACTAATGAATCTGATCACTGCACATGATAAATAATGTAATTGCTTATTGTAAAAATAACAAATTAATAATTTTTGCCGCGTCCAAACCTTTTTCCCTTTGTCCTCTTTTAGGAGTTGTTGATTTCTCCTTAGGTTTGGGTGCCGGTGATTTATCATTTGGCGGCTTTACACCCTTTGGCGATATAAAATAGTTGTGCAAGGTATTTACTTTCTTCATAATTAATCGTTTAGAAAAACTAACGATTGTTTAGATAATATCTGAAAGAGGTAAAATAACGAAAAATGATGGATATATAAACGCACAAGAAACGAGAATTCGAGAACACCTCTAATTCATTCATTCACTCACTTTCCCTCCTTTGCTCATGGGCGACGTAACCTTACTCTTTCAACGTTGCTGATTGGTTGTTTTGGCATTTAAAACTTGAAAGTGGGAAAATTTAAATGCCATAGATGCCATAAAAAGGATATTATTATTATAATTATAAGTACATTAAGTATTTAATGGTACATTTACGACCAATTTTCCGAAGAATTTGGCCACGGAAAATGTGAATATGGCGCAGGAATTTTAAATATTGTTAAACATTAAAATAAAATAAACAGAGTTTTTTTATAGTTGAAATTTAAAATTATGATAATGAATTTAATTTTTATAATATAATACATGTAAAAATAAATAAAATGCCCATTGCCCAACTCCCAAATGAATATTTCAGATTTCAAACGCTATATCATTTACAGATGAGTGTTGCGAAGAGCCTTTTTAATCAATTAAATGCGAAAGAAACATCCCCGAAGGGAATGTCGTCGTCAAATCCAGACATTTTGTGTTGAAATGGAGTTTATTAACACAAGTTCTTGTAAGAGTACAAATTAAATAAACTACCAGCGGTTTTAAAGCCGACTATCCATCGTTCTTGTATGAAATATCTTTTATTTTTCATTTCGAGGGGGGAGCCCCTTTATGCCCCCCAGGCTACTTTATCGACGGCCCTGAGACTGCTCACTGACTTTCCGTTCGAGAAATTTTGCCATTGGCTAAAATTTGAATCGCGCGCCAAATTTTGACCAATGGCAGTATTTCTGTAGCGAAAAGTCAATGTGTGCTTGCTTTGGTCAAAATTTGGCGCGCGATTCAAATTTCAGCCAATGGCAGAATTTCTCGAACGGAAAGTCAGTGAGCAGTCTCAGGGCCGTCGATAAAATAGCCTGGGGGGCATAAAGGGGCTCCCTCCTCGAAATGAAAAATAAAAAATATTTCATACAAGAACGATGGATAGTCGGCTTTAAAACCGCTGGTAGTTTATTTAATTTGTACTCTTACAAGAACTTGTGTTAATAAACTCCATTTCAACACAAAATGTCTGGATTTGATGACTACAATCCCTTCGGGGATAATAATAAAGAGGAGATCATATTTATTTACAAACTTTCTTTCGCATTTAATTGATTTAAAAAATTCTTCACAACAAGTTCGCGTAATATTATTTCGTTATTAAAGTTTGTCTTTTTTTTAAAAAAAGTAGCAAAACCTGCGCCCTCTTTATGAAAACACACCACGTAACCATAATTTCCTAACCTAATATATCGCTGCTCCGCTCAATTGTTCCGGATGTATTTATATTTGTAACTTATTGTTAATTACTTGAATCAACAAGACTTAAAGTGCAGGTGACCGAAGCTTGAACAATGCAAAATTCTCGAAAATGTTTTTATTTCGAGGCAGACTTTTTTTAAAATATACGATTTGTGCACTTTACGTGGTAGGAATTTTATTAATTGCAAAACGCATTTTGCAAGTGAGTGACAGTTTCATTTTTAAGGAAAATGGCAAAACGGGTGTTCCATCTGTCACTGAAAGATTTACGATCGATGAGAATAATAACAATGAAGAGCATCAGAGGTATGATAACAATAAGAGAATTTATAAAAAAAAGTTTAAGAGAGTTTTATTGTTTTACTTTATTTTCATTACTCTAAAATTTAACTTCATCTCATTCGAAAATAAATAAATAACATACTTCTTTCACTCTTTTATATATCAAATTATCTCTTTTTGTTTAGTTAAGTTCATTTCGTGTCAGATGTAAGTTATAAACTGTTATTCGCATTTCGAACAGTTTTTATCTATTTTCTTGTAATATTTAAACAATATTAGAAATTAAGTTATACTATTCCAGATTCGAATCGTGGATAACAAACTACGAACGTAATATTGTTCTTGGATTAGGAGAATATGGGGTGCCTGCTTATTTGTATGGAGATGAAAAAGCCAAAGGAGATTTGTCTCTAAAAAAGAAAGCTTTAAACATTGTGATTTCTGAGAAAATTTCTTTGAAAAGGCATTTACCGGATCCACGAAATCCACTGTAAGACTTCTATGTAAATAGTTATTTCATATATAAAGTTAATTGATTATTAATTTTAAAATAAATATTTTCTAATCGTTGCAGATGTAAAAATGTCACTTATGATACGTCATTACCAACTACAAGCGTTGTAATTATTTTTTTTAATGAGCCTTGGAGTGTACTTTTAAGAACGGTCCACAGCGTTCTCAAAAGATCTCCGCCAAAGTTTTTAAAAGAAATTATCCTCGTTGATGATTTCAGCGATGAAGGTTTGCAGATTCATATTTTAAAAAAATTCATATTAAGATAAGCTCATTCTAATGAATAATAATTTGGAATAAAAAATTTAATTGTTAGAGGAACTGAAAGGAAGACTGAGTTACTACATAGCTACAAGGTTTCCGAAAAAAGTAAAACTTATTCGATTACCAAAAAGACAAGGACTGATACGAGCTCGATTAAAAGGAGCTGAAAATGCAACTGGGGATGTTCTACTATTTTTAGATGCTCATTGTGAAGTTACGATACAATGGCTCGAACCGCTGCTGCAAAGGATAAAAGAAAAAAGGAACGCAGTACTGATGCCTATAATCGACAACATATCAGAGGAAAACCTAGAATATTTACACGACAATGATCCGTCATTTTTTCAAGTAGGTGGGTTTACTTGGTCTGGACATTTCACATGGATAGATATCCAAGAAAAAGAAATTAAATCTCGTCCTTCTCCCATTTCGCCAACTAATTCGCCGACTATGGCTGGCGGACTTTTTGCCATTGATAGAAAGTATTTTTGGGAAATTGGAAGTTATGATAATAAAATGGACGGTTGGGGTGGTGAGAATCTGGAAATGTCCTTCAGGGTAAGAAAGATTAGATTATTACTTCTGAAATTATAGATCTTTATAAAGGTATTATTTTATATATTATTATACTTATATGAAGGTGTGGCAATGTGGAGGAACACTCGAAACAATACCTTGCTCCCGAGTAGGTCACATTTTCCGGAACTTTCATCCCTACAAATTTCCTCGTGATAAAGATACTCATGGAATTAATACGGCAAGACTAGTTCATGTTTGGATGGACGATTATAAACGATTGTTCTTCTTATATCGTGAGGAATACAAGGTAATATACATATCAAGTTTAAATAACTCGAAAACGCTTTAATTATTAATTTATCATATAGATCACATTGTATAAAGATTTTACGGAATGTTTTTTTATTATTTTCAAGGACAATATGGAGATCATTGGAGATTTACAGGATCGTTATGATTTGCGTGAAAGACTAAAGTGCAAAAGCTTTAAATGGTATCTTGATAATGTCTATCCAGAAAAATTTATCCCAGATGAAAATGTAATCGCATACGGAAGAGTTCGACTCAGTAGCCGTAATTTGTGCTTAGATAATTTGCAACGCGAGGACGATGAAAAACCCTATAATTTAGGAATGTATGGATGTCACGCAAAAATTTATCCAAGCCAGGTAAATCAATTTATTACCTTAATTTAAGAATACTTTGTTGTCTTTATAATAAACATAAAAAAATTTCTTTTTGTGAAGCTCTTCTCGCTGAGTAACGAAGGAGAATTGAGGCAAGACGAAACTTGTGTATTTGTCGATGAGAGTTTGACAAGAAATAAGAGTTCAAAACTCTTAATGAAACGATGCGCTAAAAATGAAGAAAGCAATAATTGGATGTTAGAGGTTTGTAAATAATTACCTAAATAATTCAAATTCATCCACACTTCTTTTTACAATCTTAATTATTTTCAAAAAAATCGAAAATAATTATTTTTTCAGGAAGGAAAAATTGTGCACGTCTCGACTGGACTTTGCCTCGATGCAACTGGTATTCGCTCAGAACAAGACGTTTTAGCAACGGTTTGCAAGAATAAAAGGGACCAATCTTGGCAATTCGATTTTTATGGTGATCACCCAATTCCTAGGTAATAATGATAATTCCATTTCAATTGTCCTGGAAATCTAAAATGAAGGAGATAATCACCGTTGGTTGTTTTACGCAAGTAAGTATCGACGTGCCTGAAGTTTATATTCAATACTTTTCCATTTTAAACAGTCGCTTTTTCACTGTTTAAAATATGTATTGTTTTCTTGTTCACTCTTATTGTCAATTTTATTGTCAATTTTTATCCTAGTAAGTGAACTTCAAAGCCGATTTCGACAACTAAAATATCTTCTTCGGAATCCATTTTCCGAATAAATCCGTCCTTTTAGTCAAGCCACTAAAACAAAATTTTATTTAAGGGCATGTGGTATTACCATAAGAACAAATTGAGTTTCGCCAACTTTGCGTTCGCAATAACAAATATTTACGCTAAAACCAGACTGTATATCTTCGTTTCATACAGACTTTTGCTCTTATGATAAGTAACATATCCCCTCAAGCGAACTGACATTATCGGATAACAATAATTATTATAGGCCGTGACTCTATTACGTAACTTTTATAATATTGACACCACAATCTAATTATTTTGTTTTTATATTTTATTATCTAAAAAGAGAATGTAATCATTTATACTTTCTTGCAATGAATATTTTATATATGTAATGTTATCAGAAAATAATTTTTTAAGAATGAAATTATTCATTATAAAATGAATTCATAGTTTTTGAAAAGTTATTCGTTGGCTAACAAGTTAATGCGTACGGTGATGAAATATTGTCTTCGACAGATTGTTATAATTGTTATATGTTAATTACGCAATGTTAAAAAATTTTTAGTATTTAGATATTTACGAAATATCATGTTCAATTAAAAAACACCCACATAATGGTGGGAGATTATTGTAGGAGTTGTTAAGAATTCTTAAACGATGTTGACATATATTGCATAGTGGTAAGAAATATTTTATTTCAAATGCTCAATTCGTTACGAAGAGTCCATATTTTTTTACAAAGAGAAATTAGAAGTACATATAATGTTTTTATAATCATGCGTGAAGATCAAATATTTGAGAAATATTGTGGAGTTAAAAATATTAAAATACATGTCTTCCTATTGTATGTTTGCTGAATTAAATCAAGTGTTTGCCATAGAATCCACTTTCATTCTATCGATTGTGCTTCAGAAGCAACTTCAAAAACCAATATAATCAAAAAATAGTTTATACAACCTTTAGTAAATATATAATCAAAGAGAAAGACAAACTTTAAATTCGATACTTTGGTAAATTTTAAAAATAGTCCAAAAATAGACTTTCTATTATGTTTATGTTATACCATGTCATATAAATTGTTATTAAATTAACGTTTAACCAACTATTCTACAAGAAAATCTAATACTATGTACTTAAATTATATTAAAATAAGCTTTAATTGTTTTTAAAAAACATTTGCATTTTGTAAACCATTTATAATAAATTGTATTTTTTCCAAAATTATGTGTTTATTTGAATAGTATTTTTTTGTATTAAATAAAAAGAAAATTAAAACATTCTTTTAATTTAACATAAACTTTATTTTTTTACAAAGAGAAATTGAAGTTATGTTTTTTATACATCCTTACAATTAGATCATACCTACAAAAGTAAATAAACTAATAGTCAAATTAGAGTAACGTGTCCTCAGATCTAATATATTCTCCAATATCTGCTTGATGAAAGCAAATTGTAGACATTGGATCTGCATTTTTACAATCAGCAGTACTTTTGGCAGCAACTCCAAAGCCCTATAATATAAAAAATAGTTGTTAAAAAATGTTAGAGAATAATAAAAGGAAAAAAAATGTTAATCTAATGAATCTGGTGAATCTTGGAATTATATACTTAATAGATTTAATCAAAATCATTTTGAGTATTTTAGAAACATCATTTAGAAACTTACTAAAGGCAAATCATTCATTGAATAAACGACTACCCCTTGATATTGTGGAGTTCCTTCTGTTATTCGACCCAATCCAGATTTGCTCACATGATGGCCATATAAAAATTGTTGTTCGGCAGAAGATTTGAGCCAAATCTTATACTGGAATATAAAATGCTATGTCATATTTTGTATCTAATATATCTACAACTTCAAATTTCAGTCCACGTCGAATACATGATGTACAAATTAAAATAGCTGAAGAAATTTACCTCTGCGAAAGGAGCTAAGTAGTCAAGGGCGGTTATATGTAACCTGAATTTCCCAGATTTTGTAAATTTTCCGAAACATGTGCCCACGCTGACAAGATTGTCAACTCCCATTGTATAGGCAATTGAGAGGATTTTTTCAGAGACATAGTAGACTCGGTCTTTCTTTTCTCGGAAGCAGTAAATTCCATCTGGGCGATCGATTAAATCTTTAACTTTACTACCAATGCTGTAAATGAGTATTTATAATTAAATTTTCGAAGCGGAAGGTCTTAAAAATATTAAAGTAAGTTCACTTTTTAAATATGAATGATACAAACAATAATATATTTATCAAAATCATATGACAATCCCGACAATCCCTTTTCCGTTTGTATATTTTCAATTTTTCTGTTTCAAACAAATCATAGTTACATAGAAATGAACTTAAAATAATCGATTTCTACAATTATTGATAAATATTTTAGAAATTAAATTTAAATACACGGATTACGCAAAATTAAAATATTTAAATAAATCAAATCAATAAAAAGCTAACCTATAAAACAAAACTTCAAAGACATTAGCCGTACTTACTATTTAGTCAGTTTTTCGAAGAGCAATTTCGTTCTTTCTTCAGATAATTGTTTCATTTTATATAAAACTTTATTCCTATTCAAAAATAATAATTTAAAATGTCTAAAAACACTAAACAATTACGGAGCTGCGTTGAAAAATGACATGAATCATGGATGAAACTCCATGACATGAATGAAACAATGCAACCACGTGCATGGTCATTCATGCACCGCCATGCCAGTGGCCCCAACTCGAGCTCCGTACTCTACTGCGCATGCGTCGCACTCGATACCTGATTGGTTGATATTCGCGCGCAATTTGAAATGCTAAAAAATATTATACATTTCAAATTACGCGCGAATAGCAGCCAATCAGATACCGAGTGAAACGCATGCGCAGTAGAGTACGGAGCTCGAGTTGGGGCCACTGCGCCATGCGGTTGTAATTGCAACTACTATGTACTCCCTTCGGGGCTTGATAATCCTGTTGGGAGAACATTCCACTGTTACAGATATATCATTGGGTAAAACCCAACACTAGTTCGTGGCCAGGTGTACAAAGCGATACGATTCGCACGTACAGTGCCAACGAGGTCGCCTATAGGCTACCTATATTAAAGAAGAAGAAGAAGAACTACTATGTAGTTGTGTTGTATGTAACTAGTGCTTCATTAATATAATATATATATATATATGCATATATACCGCTATGTATGCACTATTGACTATGCATATACATACCTATATGAATGAAATACAAACGTCAGATATTGCCAACAATTATACCATTGAAAATGAGACAATACTAAAAACAATAATCAGCAGATTTTTCGTTGTCAAAGGTTTAATTGTTCTGAAGATTGAAATAAAAAGGTAGGATTTATATCCTATAAAATTTATTTTTATCGATATTGTTATCTTTTTGACCGTAATTCGACGGGTTTATTAATTATATGTAGCGGTAAATATGTAACCTCAAAAAAATTCTTTATCATGAGATGAAGAGATTAAAGTGGTTTCTTTTGTTTTAAAATTATCATGAGAGAATTTGCGGCGCAATTGCATGGCGTATAAAGATTTTTGGAGTGAGTATATTCGCTGAATGCTAGGAATTTTTCGCCTTCCCCTTTATTTCTAGCCCATCTGGAAAATCAATGAAAACGCGAAGGCGCTTAGCGTATATATAATCTGATCTATCTCGGAACCGTACCTGTTGAGTTCAGAATCTGAAAATTAAAGTAAGTTCATTGAAACTTGAAAATAACAATAAAACATTTACTTTTTTAATTTGTGTTAACGACTCACAGAATATCAAAACAGGTTTGATTATGTTTCTCAAAAATGTATATGTAATAATATTGATACTATTGTATAATAATCGATTTTTGTTTTCCCCGATGTTCTATAAATAATTCTATTTATCCTTTAATTATCTAGATTTTTTGGATAATCAATTTATTTCTGAAACTTCAGTGAGTAGCTCCTTGCAGATAAGAAACCTTTATTTATTTGTTATATACAATTTTAGGTGATCTTTGCTTGCAAACAAATTCTATGACCCTAAACTTTCCTTATCAATATCAATTGTGCACAGGTATGTCTTTAATTTTGTTTAAATATTATGCTAATAAAATTTTAACTTCCAGATTTAATAACAATTTCAATTTGTTTATCCCATGACTGTAGCAATTATTTTAGTTTTTCCTTTAAAAGTTTATTTTTTCATTGAAGACATGTTAAGGATGATAATTTTAAACTATCTTATCAGAGTAGCCTTGAATATTTATTACCTAGACTCTAGACTTATTATTTCGTTATTTTATTTAGTTTTATTTTGTGTATATACAAATATATGTAAATAAATAATATAATTCGTCTTTTTTTCGATTTTATTTTATCATCATTAACCTATTGAATCGGTTTGTTACAGATATGGATCAAATAGGAGAACCTGCACAAGCCCAAAAACTGGAGGGCTTTAAATATTTGGCGGTGCTAACTCAAGCCTTTGGAATTCTATTAATTGTGCTAATGATAGTATGGAATAATTGCTACAGAGGTGGTTTCGCTTGGTCTTCGGACCCGGCGTTACAATTTAATTGGCATCCTTTGTTAATGACAATTGGACTTGTTTTTCTATACGCTAATGGTAAACAAAAATTTTGTTTAATTCCGTATTTGTACTGTATAATGTTCATTTGACTTCCCTATGAAAATTAATATTCGCCAACAATTTTTTAATAAAAATTCATTCTTCATTTCCTTCAGGAATGCTAATTTACAGAACTCAGAGGAGCGTTCGAAAGTATCGACTAAAATTGATACACGGAGGAATAATGTTATTCGTGATCCTCTTGACGATTATCGGTCAGGTTGCAGTGTTTAATTTTCATAACCAGAAAGGCATACCCAACTTGTATTCACTTCACAGTTGGGTTGGATTATCTGCAATCATTTTATTCTGCTTTCAAGTAAGTGTCCTCGAAGTTAATAAAGAACTACAAAAATATTTGATCTATCACATTCATTTTACAGTGGATTGCTGGAGGTGTTTCTTTCCTTTATCCAGGAGTTCAGGCGCCTTTGCGAACAGCTTACATGCCAATTCACGTTTACTTCGGGACTGCAGGTTTTATCGCTGTTATTGCTTCATGTTTACTGGGACTTACTGAAAAAATCTTATTCGTTGACCAGTAAGTTCTCCCTCTTTCTTTTGGAATATTTTGTCAATTCTATAAAAAAAAGCTTGATGAACTAGGGAATTTTTGTTTTAAACATTGAAAAGACCTTAAATCTTATTATTTTTAACTTAATGTTTTTAATTGTATTTCAGAAACAAGTCTTATCAAAACTTTGAAGGTGAAGGCGTTCTAGTAAATGTTATGGGATTGGTCTTCGTAATCTTTGGAGGATTGACTGTATATTTATCTTCCCAAGATCGTTACAGACGTCTCGCTAGTCCGGAAGATGACTTCCTCTTATCAAGCCGTAATAACTAAAAATCTATACTTTTAAGAGTCGGAATTATGGGCCAAAACTGTAGTTCAATTCTTTCACAGATCTTAAAAGCCAAATCAGCACAAAGTATTTCTGACTGATCTATATTATAATTTTAATAATTCCACATTTGGAACTATATATATATTTATAACTATATATTGATCTTTTGGGTAAGAAAAATAAATTTCATTTATTTTACACATCTTTCTATTCATAATCGGTTTATTAAAACATTCATGATGAAAGTTACAGTTAAATTTTCGAACATATCGTGACCGAAAGTATAGAAATAGAATTCAGAAACGAAAATCATGAGACGGCCTTAAAGATTACGATTATATTTTTCAGAATATATTACTGTTGAGGAAACTGTGTATAATCGCGAAATATCTACTTAAAAAAAAGCTAAGAACGAGGGTACATAACTTTTTGAATCTCCTTAGAATCTAAAAAATTAAAAATCTGCAAGGATTTGAATATACAATGAATTGCATAGAAATTTGAATTAAAAGATCTTGTATAATGTAACGCAATTTCAAAATCGATGAAGTGAAAATATTTACTTGTTGATGAAATCTACAAATATTTGTGATTTCAAAATTATCTTTAAAGACTTATATTATGTGTCCGTTTATCTAATATTATCAAGTAAATCAGAAGGTCATTGTTTTTTAAATTCTTTCAGAATGACGAAATAGCAGAGATAATATTAAGATTCAGGATACAAAAATCAAAAAGAGAATTTAAGAATTAACGGCCTTTTGATTGAAACTATGGTGTCTGAATGTCAGTGATAAAACATTATTTAATCATAATTTTAATTTAAATGGCCTAGCTATACTTTTATTATTTTTAAAATCTAAATTGTTTAAATAATGTAATTTTCAGATTATTTAAAGGTTTTATCAAGATTATTTATTTTTAAATTGAAAATTGCAAAACATCATTCTTTTGTTTACTATCTTTAAATAATTTCTTTTACTACGTCAACAAGGTTGTGATTTTAATCCCAAAACTTGAAACCGAAGGTGCTACTGATTTTGTATATTTTTTATTTTTAGTTACAAAAAGTTGTTAACTATGGTGCAAATTTTAATGCAATAAATTTTAGTTAGATTTATGTATATTTACTATACTTTGAAATAAAATTTCCTGCATAATGAATAGGTTTTCTTTTTCTTTTTCAAAGCCACTACTATTTCTTCAATCGCTTGGGTCATACATAATTCTACAATATTCTTAAGTCACAAACATTTATTTTTGCGTAATAACATGAGTTCATACAAATTAGACAATAGGAAAACAGGTTGCGAAAGTAATATTCTATCCTCATTATTATATGTATCTGGCTTTTAATTTTGAATTTTTTTTCAATTCTACTTGCCCAAATTTAAAATTTTTAAATTTTGACGCCTTTTTTGAGCATAATTTTATATTTTTTAAATATTTTTAAGTTTCTATTTATTTTAATAATAAAACTTTATTGTAAATTACACAATGCAATGTTAACAAAAAAAACGTATAGGATACTTAAAATATGTATTTCCATATTTCTTTTTTTGATCAAAGAAAGAAAAAATAGTCGTGATTTGGATTCCGTAGTACATATCTTAAGATTTTGATAGTCTTTCTGATTGGCTCATGCATTTGTATTTATAAGCTTTATAAGGAAGTATCAGCTGACGAATGACAGTGATGAGTGACAGATGAAACGTCTGAGATTGTTTGTATTGTGCTATTTACTGTTTATACCTTTAAAGAACTATCATTTATTCAATGGTTAATCAAACACCTGTGCCTCAAGCAAAATACGAATTATTAGCCGACATACAAAAGTAAGTATATTTTCTAAAATTATCACTTTGCTCCAAAAACTGTAAATGTGTACCTTTGCTCCATAAAGTCTTTTTATCGATCTCTATTATTATATTAGTACAATCTAAAATTTAAGTATGTGAATTAAATCTTAATTAAAAAGTAAGTTCTGTAAATTCCACAAAAATTGAAGAATTAGAGTTTGAATAAGAGTGTTGAATAATTCTTCCATTACGATTTTTACCTCAAGAGTAATTTGAATTTAAATTGACTTGATTAACTTTGCTTTTATGATTTGCAAAGTCGTGTCAGAAGTGAATCAACCATTTCTTTGTTTAATTCTAGACCTCGTTGGAGGAAACAAGTAGTTTGTATCGTCCTAACCTTTTTAACGGTCGGGGCGTTATTCATAACTCGTGCTTGGGTCGGAATTTCGACAGCGAGATCTGCGAGGGAATTTATTGTGGGAGAAAAAATAGAAAATGCCCAGATTACTGCGTGGTTACACAGGGCTCGGATGTATGCCCAGTCGACGAAGGAGAACCAGATGGCAGACAGGAACACAACCATCGAATCAAGCTATGATTCTTCCCAAAAATCAACAGGGTAATTGTATAATTATATCAGTTTATCGCACCATCTTGATTCATGATAAACGATAAATTAATCATCAAGCTTAAACCGATATGACTTGTTTTACAATATTGATTGTCGGAGATTAAGTGGCTAAATTATTTTTTCAGGAAAATCATTGTCTGCTACTTCTCCATACCAGAAAATATGAACACGTCGCAAGGGCTCACTCCGTCGCACATTGACCCTCATATTTGCACGCATCTTATCGTGGGTTTTGCAAGGGTGGTAAATTGCAGTCTCAACTTGGGCGAGTACTCATGGGTTTATAGACAAATCGCAGATCTTAAAAGCCGTGAGCCCAATCTCAAGGTGATGGTCAGTGCAGGCGGAATAAACGAGCTCAATTCTGGATTTCCAGAAATGACGAAGACACATGCTAATAGAAAAATGTACTCATCCTTTTACACATTCCATTATCATGAAGAGGAAAAATTGTTCCGCTTTTATAATAAGTTTGTAAAATTGATTTTTATAGTTTCATCAATTCAGTTCTAAATATCACCAAATCATTTGGACTTGACGGACTTGATCTAGATTGGGAGTTTCCAGCATGGCTTGGATCAAATGATCGTGAGAGAATTCATTTTGTTCAACTCCTTCAAGAATTGAGAAAAGAGTTTAATAGAAGTGGTCAAGAGTTGCTTCTTACTGCTGCTGTTGCAGCTCCAGAAGCTATTGTTAATCAGAGTTATAATGTTCCAGCAATTGCTGAGTAAGTTTCAACAAACTTTATCTTTTAAATAAGAAATTTAATATTCTAGCAAGTGAGTAATCTGAGTATAAAATTATTTATTTTTTAGACATGTCGACTTTGTAAATTTGATGTCATATGATTATCATTCCTACGTTTGGTATTATCCCGTCACTGGATTGAATTCACCTCTCTTTCCTCGGTCAACAGAAAATGGATACTTATCAACTCTAAATGTGAATTTTTCCGCAAACTACTGGATTTCCAAGGGAATGCCTAAAGAGAAAATAGTAATCGGCATTCCTACCTACGGTCATTCCTTCAAATTAGATAATCCTATGAATCACGATGTAGAAGCTCCTGCAAAAGGAGTTGGTACTCTTGGTGATGATAGTTTTGTTTCCTATATCACTATATGTCAATTTCTGCATAGTGGTGCACAGTCCACATTTCTTAATGATAGTCGGGTACCTTATGCTTATAAAAGTGACGAATGGATTTCTTATGACGACATTACGAGCGTAACTGAAAAAGTAAGAAAACTTTGAGTAAAAAGAGTAAAATAAATATAAATACTAATTATGTATTGAGACTTTCTTAATTTAATACTTTTTGTTTCAGGCAAAGTGGATTAAGTCCAACGATTTCAAAGGTGCTATGATTTTATCATTAAACTGTGACGACTGGAATGCTACCTGTTCCAAAAATGAAACCTTTCCTTTAATTAGAGCCGTCAAGCTTGCCCTTAATTGAATAATTAGATAATTTTAAATAGACTGTGATTCAATTTTCAGCGCTGTTATATTGGTACAAATATTATTTACATACACAGTATTACATTAATTTTAATGCAATATTTTTAATTTACAAAGCATTCCGACTTGTATTTACATATACAATGAAGCCAAAGGGAAAGATATTGTATGTATTAGCAATTGATTAAATTTACAAACAAGTGTTACTTAGCTTTTACAGATGTAGAAATATGCAATGATTTTATATATGTAATTTGAATTTCTAAATTTTAGAATCTAACTTCAACTGAAATATTATATTTAGATATAAAATAGTGATTTTAAATATTGACTAATAAAATTAAAATGTATCGCCATACATTGAAGGAAATATATAAAAGCATTACGAAAAGAAAACAATAAAAAGTTGCTTCTAAGATTCAGTCAAATTTCGTGAACTTCTACAAAACGATTTCATTCAACGAAATACCCTTCGAAATTTTTCAAGTAATATATTCGAAAATAATAAGATTTCTTGTGGAAATGAAAAAAAGAATATACACGTAATGCGTTAATTTAAATTTGATAAACAATAATTTAATATATATATGTAGTTGTTTTATCGATTACACAATTGGTTGATTTTTCTTCAAATATGGAATTTTTCGTTTCGAGAAAATGGGAACTTTCAGTCAACAACAGTTTAGTGACACTAAGTACTAGAAGTGTCAGATATATAAATACAACCAAATAATTCTAAGGAAATCTAGAGACTTTTTCCTACTGAGTTTTACTAAAGGGCAAGGAATTCGATATCGAAAAAAGAACATATAAAATAAAAACGACGATCCAAGAAACTTTAGTAGTATTAGTAAAATAGCAGATAGTCCTGAAAATTTGTAATTCAAATACTTTCGAGATTCCTATAAAAAAGCGTCGAGAATAACAAGATTAATTGAAACGTACAGTTTAACTTATTCTTTCCACATTCCCCACTTTGAAATGTCAATTTTCTGATTTTCATTTTACATTTCCAGGATTTATTTCTGTACAGCCTAAGTTACAACAAATTTTTAAATAATTATGTTATTTTATTAAGAAGGCGCTCTTTGTGTGTTATATTATTGCTTTATAATTCTACCTCGTAAAGCAGCGATTTCTACCGCTATATTCAGTCTATAGGATATTCGGCGAAAGAATCGCAGCTGAATTTGTCATGCAGAAAAGAGAGATTAAAGTTAGAGACCATTGTGAACCAGAGCGAGATAATGATAATGGAAAATTTTAAGCATTTGGATTTTAATTCAAGAAACTTCAAATTATAGACCGCCGTAAGTTTTTTTGGATACTATTGCGCAGCTATAAAAAAGAGCCATTTAAATTTAATTTAAATTTGTCCAAATCTATTTCAAACTATCTTTGGTCTTCTGAATAGAACTCATAGACTCATCTCATTTTATGAGCTTAAGATAGTTGTAGAAAACAAATTATTTTATTTTATCTAGAGTGTACTTGGGTGAAAGCGAATTGTATTAATTAAAGACGACAGATAGAAAAATCTCAATTGGACCATCCTGCATTCATCGATCCTTCCGCCAGACTGCCCATTGCAAATCTATGGAGCAAGGATGCTTAAGGTAAACAATTACGAGACCCTTGTCTCCAGATTCAGGATTTATGTAAATGGCCACTGAATTCTTATACAGTCTTTCTCAATTTAAGCTGGGCTGCTGATTATTTTCCCATTCAACTTCGATATTTGGCCACTTGGTCTGCAGGCAAGTCAACATATTGATGTTTGTAACACACTTGAGATTGCTCTCTAAAAGGACTGCCTGAGCTTTATGATAGACAATCTTATCTTCTGGATTGCTACGGGATAAGCCATTGTAATGGTAAAGAGTGAAGGTATCCGGACCAATTGGCTGTTGTTCCGAGAAAAATTCTTCCATGAATGCACTGAAGAGGATTATGCCTAGACTTTCCTTATCTAGTTTCTGCTTTATTATGTGCACACTAAAAAAAACATATGATTCTTAAAAATTGTTTGCACAAGGAATACGATTAGCTCTTTATCTTTCTAATAAATTATACATACTATTCCGAATCATTAACTAAGTTCAGCTCCGCTAAAACATCTGGGAGAAGCGTTGTCTGGATGAAATTGTTGCCATCGGGGCTGTATTTATTAAAAATTCGTTTGGCTTTTTCCGCAGGTGTCTCAGGTCGCACAATATCCCTATCGGGTGAGAATAGTACAGTTAAATGTGTTTCTGAACCTAGGACCCAGACTGGGTGAGAGGGCGACTTCAAAAACGATCCAACTTCACAGTATTGCAAATGTTCGAGGTACGCAAGGAATCCCACCGTATTTTGTTTGTCGATACCCAAAAGTTCTGTAATAAAGGGAAATTTTTTTTTACTGTGTCGAAATGAGAAAATAATTCTGTAAGTTTATAAACTTACTGAGTCCACCAACGTCTTTGTCATGGTCCCAAACGTGACCTACTGCTCTACCGGTTAAGATAAGATTTATTAGATGCTGACTTCCATAACCGTAGGTTGATTCGATTAGACTTTCTGAGGAGTCTAATACTTCTGCCTGCATTCCAGAAATTCCTTTCGTACACACAACTGTATAGAGTAACACCAAGACTCCAAATGATTCTTTTAATAAACTGATCCTTTCCATAAAAAAATTCTCGACTTCGCCGATGTTGTCTACTGATAGTATTCTGAAATGTAATATAATTGAAATACGTGCATATTGCATTATTGCAACCGTCAGTTTATTTATTAAACATAAAAATTGATGAGGTGAAAAATGTTCACCTCAAACGTGAATGAAAATTCTCAAATAGTGATTCTTGTCGTCCTTCACTCGTGCTAGGATTACCCTCGGAAATCCTCTCCTCAGATTCAGTCGTACTTTCCTCTGTAATAACAGTGTCAGGCACTTCTCCGTTTACCATATCACTAGACTCGCTTAAAAATACGATAGAATACTTTGGATTTTGTACATCAGCAGCCTGTGCTACAATTTCTGTAACAGCTTTCACGAGAAGCTGATCACATTTTTCTGCTTTGATGTCCTTCCACGTCGAAATGACGCACTCTTGCAACAACTGTTTTATTATAAATGCTTGTACAGGAGCAATAACGGCACATGGACCTCCCTCACTTTGAACAAGGGCCGTTGGCTCATCTTTGCTGAAGTAGAAACCTGAAACCAATTTTGTTGTCCATTTGTTTTTCCGATTTAATCGTTTTAATTGATTAGAAGTAGTTTCTCTGGCTCAATTGTACAAAAAGTTAATTCACATTTAGCATTTATAGATTTTCAAATATATTACTTGTAGAATCAGGTAAATGAGTAGGATATTATGCTTTATTTTTTTATACCATTGAAATGATGTAAGCAGGAAAAAAAGTCACATCTGACAAAGCAACAACTCTACTCGCATGTGCGAATTACAAATCACTTTATGTAATCAATAACATTGCAAATAAACACGATCCCACAATTTTTTATTCCTCGAAAAAAACACAATAATTTCACCTTGTGCCCAACGTCTGAAGACATCTTCCTTAACACTAGATCCCCAGAGGAGAGTCCTGATATTTTCCAAGAGCTCTGCAGCATTTTCTGCCATTATAGACCCGCAGGAAATTTCTTACGGGAGATTAAAACGCACCGTGGGAATTGGATTTATTTTATAAAGCTCATATTCTCACAATGTGTATTCAGTTATATGTTAGATTTCATCTGCAGCTGGTTTTGCTGCCAGGAGACAACGTTTGATAAGTTATTAAGTTGATAACCTATTTTGCAACCACAAAATTTGCCAAGTACGTCGCCATTGCAAATTTTCCGTGACCACGATGTATTCAATAACTAGATTTGCCTCACAAGCCACACCTTTTCTAATTTCTTATAACATTTTTTAAAAATTTGCTCCAAACTCGGAATTCGTGAACGTTGAAGTCGAAAATCGGACGGACCTCTCTTTCTACCGCCATAAGTTAGAAAAATAGGTTCAATTGATTTTTAACTTTGACTTCCATACGACCCTGGGGCCTGGAGCAATCTGGAACATCATATTAAAAAATTTAATTTTATTTATAGTGAATACTTTTTTACTTTGATGACAATTTTAGGACTGGAACTATTCTATTTTCGCCCTGTTCTCTTGAATAGATATTTTTAAGCAAATGTTTTTAAACTTCAGTCCATAATTTTAAAAAACGCGCCATTTTTTGAGGCTATAACCGCCATCTGTGATTCACAACGCGAACATGTTGAAGACATGTTGAAGGCAATTCTATAAGTGATTCATGGAGACCGAAAGCTTTGTCGTAAGTCGTAAGTCGTTAGTGATAATGAACAATTCTTTGTAATTATGCTATAATTTATACGTAATTTTTGCTTTTTTTCTCGATTGGACGTAATCCGAATATTTAAGAAACGTGCCGCGTAAAAAAACGGAATTAACTTGTGACTGAACTCATTAATTGGAGTGTATAGCAGCAAAATGGCAGCAAGCGACTCTACGACGGACGAGAGCCTTTATCCCATCGCTGTTTTAATTGACGAATTAAAAAACGAGGATGTTCAGGTACCGAAATTTAAACCTTTTGATATTTTTTAATTTTCCGGTTCCGACTTTCGGGGTCGTAGTATTCGTAGATTTTGGAAAAGTTTACCGGTTCTTTGATGTAGATTGAGGTTGTGATTAGCCTTGTTTGCGGACACTGTCACGCTTATACTCAAAACGTCATAAAAAGTTTATTAGCGGCGTTTGGCGCTATGTGTCCGCAAATTAATAAATAATGTTGCAATTAGTCGATTTATTCTAATCGGAACCAATGGAGTTGTAGCTGTCAAATAAGATCTTAATATAATTTAATCCAATTTTATATTATCGCAGTTACGGTTGAATTCAATCAAGAAACTTTCTACGATCGCTCTTGCATTGGGAGTTGAGCGTACACGCAGTGAGCTCATTCCATTCTTGACAGAAACCATTTATGATGAAGATGAAGTCCTCCTCGCACTCGCCGAACAACTTGGAACTTTTACGCCTCTCATCGGTGGACCCGAATTCGTGCATCATTTATTGGTGAGAATTTATTTTTAACTCTTTCCAGAAACATGAATTTCATACATAAATTATATTCTAACAAATGTGGGTTTTGTATGAAAAAGCAGTAATTTATTTTTTCAACCTCGCGAATATAAAAAATTATAATATAATAAGTTTGTGTCATTGAGTATATTAAACTGTCAGTTGAAGGTTTATCGATTATTTACACCGTCTCTGGTAATTGCGTGCATGCCTGTTTTCGTGAGTCGTACAGAGCTCCCAAAATTACTAATATAAAGGACAAAATGTTTCCCAAATTAAATTAGGATCTTAAAGTCTATAGAATCATTAGATCTGTTTAAGGAAAATTAAGTATCGCGCAACAACATACATATATTGTTCAGCTTTATGTGGTTTGAAATTGATTGAAAAGGAGATATTTTTTTGTGTAGCCCCCATTGGAATCATTAGCAACAGTGGAAGAAACCGTTGTCAGGGACAAAGCAGTTGAATCTTTACGTAACATAGCGCTTCAACACAGCCCTGCGGACTTGGAAGAGCACTTTGTGCACCTTGTGGAACGCTTAGCTTCCGGGGATTGGTTCACGTCCAGAACTTCAGCCTGTGGATTGTTTAGCGTTTGTTATCCTCGTGTCAATCCATCTATCAAAGGTATGATTTCATATATAACCTCTTAATAATCCAAAATTGAAAAATTAAACACTATAAAATTAATTAAATTAACCTACGGTGATTAACTTAAATTTTCTATTTCAGCCGAGTTACGAAATCATTTTCGTAATCTATGTCAGGACGATACGCCGATGGTAAGGCGTTCTGCTGCTTCAAAATTAGGAGAATTCGCAAAGGTCGTGGAGATTGAATATTTAAAATCTGATTTGATTCCCATGTTTGTTATTCTCGCTCAAGATGAGCAGGTAATTTACTTTCCATTGTAATAATTCTGATAAGGAAATAATAAATATTTAAATACTTATGCATGAAAATTTATTTGTTCAGGATTCTGTTCGTCTGCTGGCAGTCGATGCTTGTGTCAATATAGCCACGCTCTTGCAACAAGAAGATGTGGAACAGTTGGTGATGCCAACCCTTCGTCAATGTGCGTCTGATCAATCGTGGCGAGTGCGTTATATGGTTGCAGATAAATTCACAGACGTAAGTTCAATTTATTTTACATTTAAATTGCCACCGGAATGGATAAAAAAAAAGACTATTCATAAAAAAAATTCTGAGCATGAAAATACCTTGTATTTTTAAACAACTTTGTTTCAGCTTCAAAAAGCAGTTGGTCAGGAAATTACGAAAACAGATTTAGTACCTGCATTTCAAGTATTGCTGAAGGATACAGAGGCAGAGGTAAGAGCAGCAGCCGCGGATAAGGTTCGCGATTTCTGCCAGAATTTGGACGTATTTAAACAAGAGTCCATTATCATGACGGATATTTTGCCCTACATCAAAGAACTGGTTGCGGATCCGAACCAGCATGTCAAGTCAGCGTTGGCCAGTGTAATAATGGGCCTCAGTCCTATTCTTGGTAAACATAAGTAAGTCAGTTATAGATAACTATCTAAAGATTATAAATTATTGAAAAAAGATTCAAAATATTGCAATTGTAATTTTTATTTCTTCTCGTAGCACCATCGAACACTTACTACCGTTATTCCTTTCTCAATTGAGAGACGAATGTCCCGAAGTTCGTCTCAACATCATCAGCCATTTGGACTGCGTTAATGAAGTTATCGGAATTCAACAACTATCTCAGTCCCTTTTACCTGCCATTGTTGAACTCGCGGAAGATTCTAAATGGCGAGTACGCTTAGCGATCATCGAGTAAGTTTTTCAATCTAGTTTCGTAATTTTTCTTTTACCTAAAAATTTATTTTTAATATATTTATCGAACGGAATAAATTATTTCTGTTTAGATACATGCCGCTTTTAGCCGGCCAACTTGGAGTGGAGTTCTTTGACGAGAAGCTGAATTCTCTGTGCATGACATGGCTCGTAGATCACGTATACGCTATCAGAGAAGCGGCGACTCTGAACTTAAAGAAATTAGTAGAAAAATTCGGACCTGAGTGGGCGCAGAACACAGTTATACCCAATGTGTTGGCCATGTCGAGGGATCAGAATTATCTTCACAGAATGACCTGTCTTTTCTGCATTAACGTAAGTTTATTCTTTACCGCCTATTTCTATATAAACTAGTTGACCGCGTCATCCACAAGGAACTTTTCCACTTTAATAGTATGAAATAGATATAATACAAGTAGGGTTAATTTATTGCAGGTGCTTGCTGAAGTCTGTGGTCCTGAAATCACAACAAAGATCATGCTTCCAACAGTTCTAGCGATGGCAAACGACAATGTGGCTAATGTCAGGTTTAATGTAGCCAAGACCCTCCAGCGCATTGGTCCTTACCTAGAACCAACTGCGGTTCAGGCACAAGTTAAACCTGTATTAGACAAACTTAACACTGACACCGATGTCGACGTTAAGTATTTTGCTTCGGAAGCAATCGCTGGCATTGCAGGTAATAATAAATCTCATTTGTAATCATCCCAAACCAAATCAATATTATTAAACTGATTCTACCTGTTTCGGGAATAATATAATTTTCTATATTTGTTTATAATCTTAGCATATTTATTTTGAGACAAAAATATACGACGCTTTGCATGATATTACCACAAAAATTCACAGGCAATTTATATTTTCAATTCTAATCTTCATAACCAAATATTCTGTGACTGCAGTGATTCGAGGAATCCGTTCTACAGTGATGCGATAACAACTTAATCCTTGCATGATGCCTACTAATATATTCCCATCCTCTGCTTATGGTGTCCCATGTAAAACCTTGTGCATGGTGAACATTATTTTTAAGTCATATCATATTTTCGTATATTGTACACTGCATTACAGAAGATCAATGTAAATTCATTGTCAGTTGGATTTATTTTTGCAGAATATTAATATTGAAGAATTTTTTCGTCATGCTTTTTTTTATATAAATTTGCATGACAATTACTCAACTTCAGAAAAAAAAGTTGTACCTTGAGTGCTTAAGTATTTTTTAATTATAAGAAACAAGATGAGCAGGTTACGAGTTAGTAATTCAATCCTCAGACCTTTTTGTGATATTAATGCTGCAATCAATTTTTACTCCAGTCATCTGAACCTATTTCTATAAATAAATACAGTTTTGCACTGATCTTAAGGATTTTGTTATGCACATGTAAATAATATATGTTTCTTTTAATCCTGTGTCAGTCATAAGAACTCTTACTTTTAAAATAGAAAAGTGTATTTTTTTTATATAGTTAAAAGAGTTAGAATAAAATTGTTCCCAACTTAGTCTTTAATTTATTTAGGTATTTTTTCATTTCATAAAGTAATACTTTTGAAATTTGTTTTTTTCTTGGAACTTATTTATCAGTAACGAAATCTCTTGTTTCAGCATAATTCAAACAGGACATTCGAGTGCATTTATCCAGTATCGAACAACGCGAGACATCAGATTTAATAATAATTAAAACAAAACAAAACAAAAAAATACAAAAAACAGATACACTGATCACACTATTTCCACTTGCTACAAGCGGAAAACGTATATAACTGCACAGGCAGGTTTAAATCAGACGTGAAATTTCGAGATAGCGAATAACGTTGAATAATACTTTTAGTTCTGTTGTATTTGTATATCTATAATACTGTATTAAGGTCGATTATTCGATTTAATTATTGGTATCATGTATCTCTCGTAACTACTTAAGTCTTAACGAGTAATACTTAATAAAGAAAGTGAATCTGAATCACACTCAATCTTATCGCATTTATTGAAGGACCTCTACTGAAATTTTAGTACATTTTGTATTATCACAGCTTATCTATGTTATTTTCGTGTTTTTTAAATATATGACACTTATGCATAAGCCTTATGTAATTAATATAATACAATTACAATTAATAAATTAAGAAATAATTAATAATAAAGTACCAGACAGTATTTTGAAATCAAATTCTCTGGAATGGAATTGGATTCGCATTTGTACTTCAAGGTATTTGAATTAAGATTGAATTTAGAAATTTAGTTTAGGCATATGGAGTCAAGATTGATTTTAGCTAACCGTAAAATTCGCTAATCTGAGATCCAAATCCTACAACTAAATGTTAAATTTAATTAAATCTATAGAGGAAAGCGCTCAGAACTCTTCGGAACTAGGTATTAACATTACAGCTACCTATCTTACGAATTATTTGTAACACATTTTCTTTTACTATTAACAACTGGAAACTTAAATTTCCAATTTATTTTCATGTGTCTTCTCCTCGGTCTTCTCCAGAACAGAAAATCGTTTGCACCTCTATTGGAATTGAATTAAAAAATCATGACTACATATAAAAAGATCCTACTACTATTTTGACCTTTCATGTAGAAACTTAAGCGCCTTCTATCAGCTTAAGTAGAAAATACAGAACATATTCATAGTTATCACTAATAATATCTTTACACGGTACAAATTTATGTTTATCGTCTAAGAGTATTAGGAAAGTTAGAAAGCATACCTCATAATAAAAAGAAGTCGAGTTTTAATTACACTTTTAATGTTGCACTTCAAAACATGTGCAAACAATCAAGCGAAATTGAATTCTTGCGAAGGGAATTTGTCAAACCAGAAAAAGGAAAAAAGTCAAGTAATTAAATCCAGAGCTTTTCTCCTTCACAATATAACATTTGATTTTAAAATCAATTTTCGAATCAACTTTAAAATCGTGCTTTTATTAATTTTGAAGTTAAAATAATCAGTCTATGCTTGCCTGAACTGCAACATTAGAAATTCGATTGCAATTAACGCAAATTATTCCAGTTACCAAAACGATTTAAAGAAATTGTAATATCGTAGAATTGGTAACCCGAACTTAAAAAGCTTGATAACAATGAGTAGTACGGTTTCGATTTATAAATTAACTACGGATTTGATCGTTCGTATAGATCCTAACATTAATTCCTCTCCGTCTTATTTAAGTCAAGAGCTTTTAATTAATTATATTTATACTTTGGCTGTATCTATTAAGATTATTCCTCTACGTTACCATCGACAGAGGTCATCAACATTCTTGTAAATCAGATCCTCTATCTATTCGAATTTTAAAAATGAAAAAGTCAGGATTAAATTATAAATTCAAATTTGTTAATTTAAAAAAAAACCTTATAGCGACATTTTAATTATTGAAGAGAAATTAACGGTACAAAAATAAGAGGGCTATATGCCTTCAAGAAGGCAAATTCATATCACTACGTTTCGAGAAGCCTTTTAGATACAAGGAACGAATTACTTGCAATTTTAAGTCGCAGTTACTCTCAATTTACATCATTCTCCTTCGTTTAAAATTCTTCCTTTTTTTGGAATCCTCTCTCTTTAAGATTACAATAATCAAAAAGAGTCTCTTCGTCTAATTATAAGATTGAACTGGCAGTTCAATGCCTAGTTCTTTTAATCATTACCCAACGACTCTTTTCTAGTTTCATACTGTTTTTAATACCGCTTCAAATTGATTTCAGTTCTCTTTTACGTCTTTTGGTCTCAACCCTTGAAACTGGGTCAATTTTTCTCTAAAATTGTCTTGCATTCAAAACTATTTTTAAAATTATATCGCAGCGACTTCTGATTTTGCCAAGTCTACAGAAACTGCGTGGCTAATTACAGAGACTTGGCTGGTGTTTGACGAAATCGGGTCTGCGTTCACGATATTTAGCGATGAAATTTTGGCACGTTCGTATGCAACTACTGTGTTGAGACTTAAAAATCTGTAAAAAAAAGAGAAAAATAGCATTCATATTTGAAACATAAAAAATGACAGAAATCAAGAACTTAAAATAATTCAAACCTACGATTTTATGAAATATGTTTTTTCACTAAGATTAATATTCAGAATACATTTGAATACAACAATGCTTTAATTTATTGACGGAGTAGTAGAGTTCAAGAGTTCAATAGGAAACAAAAAATCATTCAAACAAAAAAAAAAAAAATGAAAAAAAAGAATCTACCAATCGCTGAAATAAATGACCTTTAATGTGCACAACAATTTTTAATTCAAGTTGATTGACTCACCTTATACAAACATATATTATGACCAAGGTGGTCCCAGCTGACAGCATTCTTATAATTGGGCTTTCGACCAGTTGAATAAGAATCCATGCAGCTGCAGCTGATCCACACATAGTAGTAACGATAGCAAAAGTTTGAAGCCAATGACGAGGAGTCAAACTGTGTTGCCAGTCCAATCTGCTAGCGTGTTCCACGTTATACTTTGTGCCACACACTTTGCATTTCAAACTATCCGCGTTCATTGAACTCTGAAATCAATTTCAAAAATCCTTTGTTCAGAATAAATACATATATTAAAAATGAGATTTTCTTCTTTATTTATTGCATTCTCTATCGTCTTATCTGTTGAGTAAAAAATTAACTGTTACTTTGAATTTAAAAACTTTTTACTGATCTCGCGTTTCCAGTAAAAAAAAAAATAATAAATATGAATTATCACTAAGTCTGATTTTGAAATCTACTACTTTATTATGATACGTGATGAAAAAAGAAAAGCCTCTATAAAAATAACTTTGAAGAGGTCAAGAGTCAGACTTGAATAAATAATGACTATGAGACACACATTAGTAGTGAACAGATGTGTTGTTAAAAGAATTAAGTGGACTATCTCCAAAAACTTTCCTTTCACGGAAAATCGAATCTTGACTTTTCTATGACACATATCTCTTTAATTTGAAAATATTAACAATTTTAAGATATCTAAGAGATAGAAAAATATAATTGGACTCTCTGTTAAATGAACAAAATAAAAATGAGATTACCTCGACGAGCCACCGACGCAAGCAATCGTGATGCACAGCACTCACGTCTCCCCTGCATTGGCAAGGTTGAATCAATGGACCAGCATCCTGTCTATCACTATCATAGCAAATCCAACAATCCTTGCTGCTACTAGAAATGCTATCTTTAAGGAGTTCAGACTCTGAAGAAGCACTTTTATCTTGCAGTTCGATTTCTTTCACGACTTTGCCTTGATCGAGATCCAATTTCTTCAGGATTCTCTTCGGATTCAAAATCCATAATCGCTCCGGACTGGTACAATTCCATAAAACGCAGGGAAACCAAAGAGCGACACCCAGTTCAATAACCCTGAAAACGACGTCATGCCAGTTTCTGCTATAAACAGGAACCCTAGACAAAAAAGAAAAATATTATACGATATTGGAATAAGATTTGACACTGAATAATTTAAAATTTGCAAGTTTTTTGAAATTTAACATTTCGGAAAAACTCACTTTGTCTTCCAAATATCGCTGAGAGTTTCACTAAAGAGAAATCCTCCAACTATAAAGAGCATGAAAGCTTGAGAAAGCAATCCTAGTCTTGATTGATGTAGCTGAGAAGTGTTTACCAGTTTTTGCATATTTAAGGTCTCAGTTGTTGTTGGAATCGGTTCGAATAATTTAGCTGTTACTACTTCCTCTTCTTGTTCAATTGTCTCATCTGGAATGCGATTTTGTGTAGCTATTGACGTTACCTGATCTTCACACAAAAATCCACCTCGAACCTAGAAAAAATTGATGTGGTGATTATTATCCATTAAGTATTTTAAATATAACATTTTTTAATATTTATTTATTTATAATTTATTTATTTAATATTTATTTCATATCGTAATTTCTTACTGACCTTAAAAAATACTTCGACTCCGTATATCAGGAAGAAGATAACAACTATGAAGAGAAGAACAGCGTAACAACCATTAAAAATGTGCGTGTAGAAACTCTGGAAGGAAAAAGTTTGATTAGAAAAAAAGTACAAATATTATGAATTTTTGAGAGGAAGATAAATTCTAATTATGATGGGTAAATTAATACCAACTTGATCAATTTCAGTGTTCATTTGCACAACAACAAATTCAGCAATCAGCAATGAATATGTGATGAGGTTAAAGACGACAAAGCCCAGGAATGACTTCGATAGAAATTGAGGTCTGTCGTATCGAATGTCTCGAAGGTGAAAAACTTCTGCCCAGAAGCAAACGATTAAGGATGAGCCACTCAAAAGAAGAGGATAATAGGCAGATAACAAACTTCTTGACCATCCTTCTTGAAATGCGGTCTGAAATGAATTTAAACAAATTATAAAGTGTATAAAAAGAACTTCGCTATTTAGATATTTTATTTTTATTTCTAGGACCTGTGAGACTTTAATTTGCCTTTTCTTTTGTTAAATACTTACTGGTGACGTAAAGTAGGCACCACGAATGATTGAAGCAAGAAAGACAACAAAATATAGAACTTTTTGTGTTGTTACTCTACAGGCTCGAAGAAAAGAAGGAGCTTTCATTCTCTGCCATTCTGCAACTATGCACATTACCAATTGTATGAGGCAAATAAAGGCAAGGATAAAAAACATAGATGCAAATGCGATGTAGTAGCTGAAGTTCGGAACGTGGCACTCGGTTCCATCAAATTGAATCTGTAAATAAAATAACATTTTTTTAAATTCCTTCTTAATTTATAATTCCAATTTTAAACCAGAGTTTAAAAAGAACTTTATGTGTGATCATTATAGATAATTATATGATGCAATTTTACCTCGCAGAGGCAAGTACCGTTATGGCATTCACCATGGCCGGAACAATTTTCAATGCCACAGCTATTGTTCCAGGCCATCATTCCGAGTTTCATCAGCAGGGTTAGTGGATTTTGGGTGCTTAAAGCAATCATTTGATCCATGGTCACTGCCTCTGGTGTGAACTGCAAAATTGCAGCACTGAAACAAGTGATGGAAACTTTATTTTTTACTTTAACATAAATACTTCAATTAATAAGTTATATTGATTAACTACATATATTTCTTTAACATATTTTTTATCTGCGAATATTAAAAATTCACAAAAATATTCAATGAAGATTGCAGTGGCTCACATTTGATAATAATGGATAATAATTATTTCTATTCTTTTATCCAAATGGCAATTAAGTACATATAATTACTTATTCTCACGCAAATTGAAGAGACAGACGTGCTATAAATTATATCATTAAGTAGCGTTCTATATTACGTAATTGCGTTTAATTAGAGTTCAAAAAATATGAAAATTTGGTATTACTCAATAAATTTTTAAGCATTCTAGGAACATAATTTCCTGTTTTTTCTAGACAGTAATTAAAAAATTTTCTTGTTTGCACACAGTGAAGAAGTTAATTATTTTTTTATGTTTCAAGGAAGTAATAGATTTGATCTTGTAGTAAAGTATACATCATTTAAAAATACGGCGCAAATAATGTAACACAACATTAAATAAATAATTTTATACAAATTATTCTAAATGACTTCACAAATAAATTTGTTTTGTCTTTTATCTTATGTAGATGCATTTTTGGAATATATAACTTTAATTAAATGTAAGGAAGCGCCATTGTTTTTATTCCTCATAACGATATGAGGAAAAAAGTAAATACATATAATTAAAAAAGGACAAGGAAAACATAATATTTATTTTCGATTAAAAAAATAAATCATATTCGTGATAAATTGACGTTAAATTGTAATTCTCTGGAAACGAGGTTCTTATCAATTTGATAATTTTGTTGATTGAGAAATACTCTCAGGTACTGTCAACGTGGGATTCAGACATGACATACGTACATAAACGAACAGATGAGATATAATGTCCCTATGAAAAAAGATATCAGAGATATCTAAAACATATGCTTGTTTTGATTTCGAAAGGGCAATAATGATTGTGTCCGGTGTCGTCTCATTGCTAAGTGCAATTTAAGTGCGCACGTACCAGCGAATGCAAGACCAGTGACACTTATTGTTCACATTCGTCAGCTGTCTTCCGGAATCTTGATTCCTATTTTTAGCACTGCTTGCCACTTATGCCACTTATCATTCGACACTCAGTGCAAGTTTTTACAAAAAATTGAATTTTAACTTTGAATCCTCGCAAAGAAAACAAAACGTCACTAGTGAAAATCAAGGAAATATTGGTTTTTTCGTTATACCATTGACGTTCACGATCACTCGCGATCGCGTCGACTTCACTGAAGATCGTACATGACACTGACACGAACACACGGGTACACACCAGGCTCATGCATTAATATACACATTGAAGAATCAACACATCACTTGCTTGCAACACATGTACAGGGTCGTACGGCCACGTTTAGGAACCCTTGAATTGATCTGTGCCTTTTTAAATTGAACTTTTCAAATTTTGTCGAATTTCCAATTATGTACCTTAAACTAAATTTTATTACATTGACTCATATCGACTCTAACATAAAAAAATGAATATCAAAATTATGATGGTGTAGAAGCGGGAATTAGAAACAATTTTCAATTGTTTTTTTAATTTAAATTTGGTTGTCGTTTTTTTTTTATTTTTATAAATATAAGGTGCAAATGATGCTGTTATTAAAGGCATATAGTAATTACTAATTACCACTTTAAAAGGTAATTACTATAGAAATAATTTTTTGAAAAGGCGAAAGAAAAATTTTAATTTTTCAAAGTACCATGAAATAACATAACGTTATGAATTTTGAAAATGTAGTAGCAGTAATTTTCTATAATCTTGCTATAATTTGATTGGTTAATTATTTTATTAATTATTAATTATATTGTATCATCCCAAAAATAACTATTCGTTATACGCTCCTGAGTTCTTTAAGAGACAACTGTAATTGCGCATGCGTCATTCAACCAATCAGCACACTTGTCTAAAACAAAGACCAAATCAGTGGCTCCAACTCGAGCCCCGTACTTTACTGCGCATGCGTCGCACTCGATACCTGATTGGTTGCTATTCGCGCGCAATTTGAAATTCTAAAAAATATTATGCATTTCAAATTACGCGCGAATAGAAACCAATCAGATACCGGGTGCAACGCATGCGCAGTAGAGTACGGGGCTCCAGTTGGGGCCACTTTTTCACCAATAAAATACATTTCTCGAAATCCCAAAGGAATTATATATACATTTGATCTTTGAAAAGATCTTTATAAAGGATTAGAAATTAACTTAAATACACAATTTAGCAAGTATAAACTTTCTTACTTCTTTATTTATAAACTTTAAGACAAAAAAAGGTACAAAATTTAAAGATTGGCAAATTTAAATTTACATTCGAATTTCATGTTCAAATTTCGCGCGAACGGCGCCATTTCGGATTCCCGCGTTTCCGCGGTGTAATCGAAATTGTTTTGTAGACAGTTCTGACTCTTTCATGATAAAGTACGCATAATTTACCTTGTATTTCCTAAAAATGAAACAGGATTTGCTTTTTAGATTGTAAATTAGTGAAAATATTATAATAATTTCGGTAAATTCAGTTATATTAATGTTATTTTTACGGTTACAGACATTCACGTCTCACTTTGTGCTCGTGGTGTGCGGCTTCCTTTGGAGGCCAATTCTTTGTTTATATCGTGTTGTGATTCAAAAATTGAACAAAATGTGTATTAAAAACGGAAAATTCGAGGATGAATTGATACTGAAAAATTTTCTGTTGTGTCTCATGATTTTTGGCGATAGACATTCGACATTGTTGTTCAACAGCGTCTTTGTTCAACATTTTTTTGGGAGATGATTATTAGCCTAAAGACTATTTATAATTCTAAAGAAAGATCGTTATGGACTTCAAGACATCAAATTTTCTAGCTGGAAATACAAATTACATGAGTTTCAAAGATTGCCAGTAAAATTTCGCAGCTGGCGAAAAGTTAGGTAAGGTTAGAAAAATTGTTGAAGATCCTATACGTTTTTGTAGTTTTTGTTTTGGATAATAGTTCTGGTTTGTCTATCTAAAATGGAATATATATATTCCAATCGTATTTATTAAATTATTTCTTTGAAACTAATATTTTTTTTGAAAAAAATGAAATGATACTCATGTTATAAAATATGTAGGGAATTATTCATTAATTATAAAGATGAGAGAATTTTTTAAAGATTGTTATTGACTGCACAGTTTTTTAAAATATATTCTACAAAGGTAAATAGTCCAACAAAATGTTCATAATCATATGGTGTCTTGAAAATAATCAGAAAAACAATTAATACAAAACTTTTAAGTACAATAATATACACATTGTATTTGTAAATGTTACAAGTAGAAGTAAAAAATTTTATCGGATCACTGTAGAACGCGAAACTGCTTTACTGAACAGATTGCAGTACCTTTTTCATTTCCTTTAAAAATATTAAAATCCCATCAGAAATACAACCAAGCTACGTTAATTTTAAATACTTGAATTGGAAGAATTTCCCCATTATAAATTAGTAAAATTAGTCTCCTTTTTTTGGAGGGGGAATTTTTCCTTAATTACATGCAAGTCAATGTAATGTACGTGATATAGCTCCGAAGATTTAAATTCAGGGAAGTCTTTGTACATACACGCAACATATTTTCCGTAAATAATATACTAGAGATCAGGTGTATAAAAAACTTGAAAATCATAAGTATAAACATTCGGCATGTATAATATTATGTTTAAATTGTATAAATATCAATTTTCGTTATTTTAATTTACGATTTACTCGTTCAGTCAAATGGGGAACAAGATTTCGTATTCGATGGTCTGAAATTTTATTATGCACTTCCCAGATGCATTTATCGCTCCATCCTCACCTGAGATTAAGAGATGCAATTTGCTTCACTTACAAGTAGACGTTTGTCCACATTATACATATGTCGAAAGAAAACTTTAACTTAAGTTTTAAGTTAAAGCCTTAAGGTGATTATTGTGGCCATTCCTGAAATGAAACGTTTGAATTAATTTAATAAATTGAAAATATATTTAACCGGTATAAAACTTGAAATATTTTAACCATTTAAAAACGAATAATTTCAATTTAATTACTTAAAAAAACTCGATATTTTAAAATTATTTTTGAACCATACACACCTAAAACGAATGCAAATATAAGCTTAAAGTTTACGGCGAGGTGTAGGCACTCTGGTATATTGGGATTTCCTTCGCCTTCAGTTGGAAGAAATAAACCAGCTATACAAACTAATCCTGCTATTAGTGCCACGTAATTCGTTCCTCCTAAAATCAATGTAATGTCAATTAATAGTGAAAAATTTGTTATATTTTATTGAAATTTGTGGGGTGTTACTTACTATCGACATTTTTATTTTGTGCAATCAGCGCATAAGATGGCTGTTCATGCGAAGTTTCACTTTTAGGAAATCGCTGAAATGAGTCGAAGTCAGGTGTTTCCCTTCCGAAATTTTCTTTGGTACTGAGCAATGTTGCTGTGACTATTTGTCTACCACTGAACTAAAACATTAAAAAGAATAATGATAAATTCATTTGCAGGCAATAATGTAGGTTTCATAAGTAGAAAAAATCATTAACTTTAAATTGTAGATTGACTTAAAAGTCTATATCTAAAAATTTAGGAACAATTAAGTATAAAAAAACAGTACCTGTTTTGATGGAAGTGATTCCACATCTATGCTAAATCTGTCTGTAACATTGACGTTGGACGGAACAGCAGATATATGTCGAATAACAATATCGACACAACATTTGGATTTTATAATTCCTTCGGAATCCAGTACAGTATATTTGTCTCGCCGAGCAGATTTTTCAAGGCATACTGAAAAGATAATAGTTTTATAATTTTGATGTTTTAAAATTGACTTCTGATGCTTCCAATTTATATAATAATTTTCACGTGACAATAAATACTATGTAAACAAATAAAATAAACATTTCTTTAGCTAGAGAATATTATAGGTTTTAGTTAGAGAAGGTTTAACACTTCATAGACTTGCAAAATAAAAATATCTTGCGAAATAAAAAAATGTTGCTTACCTTGAAATTTTAGACGAAAATCGTAGGGATTGTAGATAGTCAAAATTTGTTTATGAGAAGATTGATCATTCAAGTAGAATTTGATACTGGGAGGCAAGGTGAAAACTGGCAATCCTTTTAACCTAGGCATCATGCCCTGAAGTGCATTCTGTTCAATCTCAAATTCAGACAACCTGTCGATTTAACAATAATTGTACTTTTCTCAAAACGAACATAAATTCATTATCATATACGAAATGGTCTTCGCGTTTATTAAAAAGCTGACTCATACTGAATGTATTTAGATATTCAAAGCTTCAACGCAGGTTAAGTGCAACATTGTTAACGAAAACGGTTTTTTCATTTAAGAGACAGTAGATTTTTTTGTTTTTGAGGGTTGTTGGATAATCGCGTCACTCCAGATGTTAAGTGTTTGTGAACTTGAGTTGAGGAACTGTCAAGACTGACGTTTATCGCTCGTCTACCCCCATACCACAACAAAGAGTTGGGTTGTTGTTTGCATAAACGTATGAATTAGAGAAGGACCTATAGCATGAAAATCGAGGGGAGAAATTCAAATTAGCCGAGGGAGTGCGAGGGGCAGGGATGGGTCAGTAAAATACCTAAGGTAAATTACATGGTTTTTTACAATAATTTATATATGTACTAGGTTTTTATACGTCAAAAACACCAAATTCATATGGAGTGGGGGCTTTCTACGTATATGTAGTACGTACACTCGACGTTCCCAATATGTAAATTAAAGAGAAAGAAAGAAATTGTATTGGTGGAATCACGGAGGTGGCGGAGGTGGAATGGATAAAACATATGGGACAGATGCAGATATCAAACTAGATGTGAACGTCAAAAGCGTCAAAAGTCATGTGGTTGTCTGACAGTCTTTGGCTTCTGCTAGCGGCGGAAAATTCAAACATGATTAAATAGCAAAAAAAAATGTTATTCTTTAAAATTTTTTTAATATATCTTAAAATTTGATTCAAGTTCTGACCTAAATATTACATTTCTAACAAATAATTTTTTATTCAAATGCGTTAAATTAATAGAAATTGATTTGTATTATTCCCTATCTATTTCAAATGATAAACAAAAATATTTCATGTTATTGTAACTCAAATTTCAATAGATTTAAATTTCAGGATCCTAAATTTATCAATAAATAATACATTCTCTCTGATGAGAATGTAAAAATCATTATTAAGGGTGTTGGAGCCAAGTTCTAATCTGAAAATTCGATTTCTTCATTTTACTTAACAAATATTAAAATTGGAATTTTTTCCCATTGTAGAATTAATCAATTTTTAGCTAGAATTATGCGCACAGAGCGAGAAAATATCTAATTCAAATATTTTTTAAGTAAAATGAAAATATTGAATTTTGAACTCAGATTTTGAATTCTTCGTTTTATGCAAAAAGTATCGAAATTAAATATTTTCTCGCTCTGCACGCAGTCTTATATTTGAAAAAAGATTAGTGCTACAGAGCGAAAGAACATTTATCTACAATTTTCATTGAGTAAAATGAAGAATGGAATTTTGAGATTAACTCTTGGGTCCAACACCCTTAAACAATAAGAAATTAATCCTAAACGTTTTATTATTTTTGTAGATCATGGAAAACATTATCGGCATCTCCAAAGTGGTAATGAAGACGATGGGGAATGTTTAAATACTGTTTAAAAAATCCACTACTTTCTGTATATTTGATTTCTACAATCCGTTTTTAGTTTTCCAAGTAAGTTTTTCAATTTCTTATTCTTATTATATAAGAATATTTCTTTTCAAAGACCTCAAAATCGAACTTGACCCGTGCGTAGTATACTGACTCTTAAATCCCTTTTTAAAATTCAAAATATTTAAAAAGTAAATTTCCAAATTGCTTCTGAGTTAGCAATACTATTGTATAAAACCTGATAAAACAATAAATATAGGAATTCATAAATTCAGCTTCAAAATGTCGGAAAAATAATTTGAAATTGGCTGATTAGATTTGGGAAATCTATACCTATATCAATGTGCAAATTAAAAAAAAAAATTAGGTACACAAAATTAGTTTACTTACGTAGGAAGGTCCATCGTGTAATTAACAAAAAATGTCCAGTTACAGTAAATTGTAGAACGTAATTACAAAAGCGTCGTTCTAGCAGAGGTTTGTAAACTTAGAGCGTCCTTTTCAGTGTAATGAATGCTACAAGCAATATAGCTTGGAAAAGATTTTCCGGCTCTTCAGACCATGCTTCAGACTCCTTGAGGTGGGTGGAGGAAAAAGGGCCCAAGTTCCCCCACTTTTACCAATTGGGGGCGTATTAAGGAAAAAGGAAATCCGGATTAGAATTCATGTTTCCTTTTTCTTATTTGGCTATTTAATTTAAGGAAAAATTATAAACCTAAATGTTAAAATACCAAACTTTAACAAATAAATACTAAACTTTGAATAAATTAAAATCAATATTCAGTAATTTTTATTTAAAACAACAATTTAACGCAACGACTGATGAAGTCAAAATATGTCTTAAAATCGAGATATAAATGAGTAAATTTTTGTAATATTAATATAGCGCTCAACGTGGAGTTCGTTATAATTTCGGGAATTTTTAGTTCTTTATTAGAATTAGTTTAATTATCACTTATGCTAGAATTAAGTTAAAAACTCTATAATCGATATCAGTTTCCCTCTAAATTTCTCATCATTTTTAAGGGAAATTTTGTAGTGGAAATATTTTTTCTGCCCAATAATGAATTACATATTATCATGAAAATATATGTCACATAAATAAATTATTTAGAAAGTCACGTAAGACAATAACAAAATGGAAAAATGAAATTAACGACGCTGAAACATCTTCATTTGATGTGTAGGGAAGATCAAATTTGTAACTTTCGTTTCAGTGATAACACATTTCGATCTGTTAAGGCCGTGTTGAATGTTTATATTTTTTGAGTACTGCACTGTAGACATTGTCACAGCTGAAGTGCAATGATTCTTGAAAGTCTGCTTACTTTTTCTGTTCTCAGGTGTGAAATCAACATATGTGGAAGCATCAGACGTGTGAAAATCAGGTGTGTAACTCGGAGACATCCTGATGTGCTTATTTATGGGAGTAAAATTAAATTCTTGTTTTTCTTCGATAGACGAATCTTCGGACTCATACATTCTTTCTGGAGTCTGTTCCCGATTCTTTGAGTCAATATAACTAAAAAAGTAGAAGAAAAGAGTTTTTACATTTAAAGCTCTTATACATTTAAAAAATATAAAAGGTTTTAGGCGATTTAGGCAGATAAGTGGAGTACATATTTATAACTATAATATATAGATTATATCAAACATAAGAATACAATCTTATAAAAAATTAATGGAATTAATAATTTATATTTGCGAATCCTTACTTGAATATGTGTCCTTTTCTTTGTATTTCATCTCCTTTCACCCAGTCAGCTGTGATATCTGCTTTTTTAGCTTCGCTTCTTTTCTTTCTATTGGATTTCGCAGATTCATTAGAATTATTATTGTTAGAAAAGAACGATGTCCTAATACCAGGAAATGGAGTGACAATCTTCTTATTAATTTTTTCAGTTTTTTTATCTTGTTTTAGATTAGGATTCAACGCTTCTCTATCCTTAATTTCAGTGTTCATTTTCTCTAAATTCTCTTCGTGACTCCTAATTTTGTTTTTTGAAGTTGTACCAAGCTTGTTTCTAAATTCATCAAATTCTTCGATAAACGATTTTTTCTTGCTTTTTGCCTTTGTTGGAGCTTGAGAAAACTTATACGTAATACCGTACAACTCTTCAATATTCACTTTATCCCTTTAAATAAAAAATGGACTCTGCAAATGTTTTGAATAAAAAAATATTAAGTTTATTAAGACGTTTGGAAGTATATAGATACCTTATTTTTCTTCCTCGATCATTTAAATTAGAGTTCTGTGATAGTTCCTGGTTTTTTATTTCACCAGTAGAGTTATTCGAGTTACTTTCGGAATCGAGCTTTAGTTTTGTCACCGCTGCTCCTGGCACCCAATTACACGATTGTAGTGAGTAATATTTATTAACAGCTTTGTTCAAGCTGTCACTTTGAGCGGTTTTTTGTGATTGAAGCACCTTCATATATTCATCAGCAGAACTCTTTTGCAATTTGTACTCTTCATTATTTATATCTCTAAGTGTTTCGCTATTTGCGAGGCTCATCGAAGAGTTATGATAAATTCGACTATTAGCAGCCAAATCTTCTTCGAAACGTTTCTTCACATCCAAAAATTCTTCGACAAAGTTCTTTCTTTTCCTGGCCAATGGTTTATTTAACTTTAGCTTTTCCTTGTTCTCTCCGGACTGTCTGTGTGAAAAAAACAATTATTCATCAAAGAAATTAATTACAAAATTGTAATTTCTACGTTAAGTTTTGATAAATTAAAAGCATACTTAATTTTCTCGTGCATTTGTTCACTTAATTTTTGAAAGAGATCGTCAACGTCATCACGGACATCAAGCTTCTCAGTTTCCACAGTATCAGTTTCTTTGGTATTTAAGTCTTGTCGAGAAATCTCTGAAGATAATACTATTCGTGGCGGTATATAAGTTCTTGTGTTGGATACAGATTGGCTATTATCCATAGTCGTTGATTTTAACTTATAAATTGTTCAATAAAAATTATTACACATACAAAATCTATATAACGAAAGCAAAACTTTTCAAGAAAAGGAAAGCAATATAAACAAACTGAAACGATTAAACTTATGTACATAGAGTTTTAGACAAGACTTATCTAGTTTGCACTTAAGTATGTAAAATAACAACGTAAAATATAAACATGTTTGAGAAATGTAACAACAAACACGATATTTTTAATTTTAAACAAGTATCAAACAAGACTACGCAAGCGTGTCGATGTGGTCACGTGGTCACACACCTGCGCATGCACACATTGAATGACGTCACATCCGTCGGTAACGTAAATCTCTATATACTCGCAGTGGGGAAACACGCTCATTGGTCACAATTTTTTTTCGAATTTGGTGCATGATTCAAAAGTGATATTGCATAAAATTATCGTAATTAAAATAAATAATCATTATCATGCCTTATATCTAAATTTATTCAATTAGGCACATTTTTGTGCAATTTCTAATGATTATTTATTTCAATTATGACAATTCTGTTTATTATCAGATTATCACTTTTGAATCGCGCGCCAAATAAAAAAAATTGTGACCAATGAGCGCTCTGCCCTAACGCACGCGCAGAGTGCCTATATGACATATATATATGTCCTGCATGCGTGGTTTGCGTGGTTTGCACTCTAACCTCAAACCGCACTGCATTCCGAGTGTTGTGCTAAAATCACCGCTCAAAATATAATAAAAATGTTACTGTTTACAAATACGGTTAGGATTAAATTATTGCCAGTGTTTCGCCAGCGAATTACAGTTAGTCGCTCGTTTCACAAAAGTTATCGCTTAAGCGAGCGACAAAGTTCGTCGGTGTCAACGAAAAGGTTCCTGATTTCATCAGAATCGAAAACTTCAAATTTCGGAATATTTAACGAAACTGTGCGAGGATGTCGAGAAAGTTCAGCAATTATTTCTATGAGGGCATTCTCTACGAAAAAACCCTCCGACAAAGGTCCATCAAGGTTAGATTATCCTTTTGATTTTAAATGAAAAAATTATTTTTTTTTTGTCATTTTTGCATTAAAATATTTAATTAAGACGTCACTTTCATAAATAATCTATTTTCTCATCCTTTATTTTTACATGATTCAATGTATGAACAACTTTGCAGTTCAAATGGAGACGGAGAACAATCAGATGATTATTCATCATCTTTACCAGCGACCGTCGTTGTTCCAGAAGTTTGGCCTCACGTTCCAGTCTTAGCAATAAACAGAAATCCAGTTTTTCCTCGATTTATAAAACTCATAGAGTTAACGAATCCTATCCTCATTGATTTAATTCGGCGGAAAATCAAATTGAATCAGCCCTACGTTGGAATATTCTTAAAAAAAAGTGAAGAGTAAGTCAATTTTCTACATTTAAAATAATTAAATATATTAATATAAGCATTGTTATACATTTGTTTGTTTTGTGTGATTATCTTCACAGAAATGAATCCGAAGTTGTACAAAACGTAAATGAAGTCTACTCAATTGGAACCTTCGCACAAATCCACGAAGTACAAGATTTGGGCGATCGTTTAAAACTGGTTGTAATGGCCCACAGACGAATTAAAATTGTTGGTCAGATCTTGGAAGATCTTCCTCCGAAACCTACCGGTAAGATTAATACAGAATTTGTTGAATCGAAATTGTATTTTTGTACCGAAATTTCATTACACGTAACTACGACCTTTTAAATTTACGCTAGTTTAGTTTTGCATGACCTATTATTTCACTTTAAAAAAAGAAGTCTTAAGTGGAAATCAATATCTTATTTGCATTATTATTATATACTTGTATGTTTGGGTGCTCTACTCTGTACAGAGATGAAATTGACGTTTCCTCTATTAAACACGACAATTACCGTCCCTGTAGACGAAACTTTTGCTGGTGGTAAAAAAACACGTCGGGCTTTTCTACGTAAAAAGGCAGAACAAAAATCCCCAATACCTGCCGAAAATATTGTAAAACCTGAAGAAAGGGAGTCTGCTGAAACAACTACCTCAGAAGTGCCTAACGAAGAGGAAAAATCTGCTGATGATACACAAAAAACTAGTTCGCCATCTGCGGAAACATCTACGCAACCTTTATTGATGGCCGATGTTGTAAATGTCACACATGAAAAGTTTAGGCAAACGGAAGAAATTAAGGTGCGAAATAATCAATCACAATTAAAAAATTAATTAAATTATTGTTAAAATGATGGATAATATTAATAAAAATTATACTTTGTAGGCGTTAACCCAAGAATTAATTAAGACGATTAGAGATATAATTGGCATGAATCCCTTGTATCGTGAATCCCTGCAACAAATGTTGCATCAGGGTCAAAGAGTTGTTGACAACCCAGTTTATCTCAGTGATTTGGGAGCTGCATTGACAGGAGCGGATGCTCAAGAACTCCAGCAGGTTCTGGAAGAAATGGATGTAAGTTCAATTAATATGTTTAACTCTTTATTTATTTAAAATTATTTAACTTATTTGAATTTTTAATAATTTCCACAGATTTCGAAAAGATTACGACTGTCCTTAGCACTTTTAAAGAAGGAGTATGAGTTGAGTAAACTTCAACAAAAAATTGGAAGGGAAGTTGAAGAAAAAGTTAAACAGCAACACAGAAAGTATATTCTTCATGAGCAATTAAAAGTAATAAAAAAGGAATTAGGACTCGAAAAGGACGATAAGGATGCTATTGAAGAAAAGTATAGAGAGAGAATTAGACAGAAGGTTGTTCCAAAACCAGTTATGGATGTTTTGGAAGAAGAATTAAATAAATTGGGTTTCTTGGAAAGTCACAGCAGTGAATTTAAGTTAGTGAATGTATTAATTTTTTTAAGAAGATTAGTTCATTTGGCGAAAAACAGCTTTTCATTATAATAATTTTTTAGCGTTACGAGGAATTATCTGGATTGGTTGACTTCCATGCCATGGGGAATAACGAGTTCAGAAAATCTAAACCTTCAGCAGGCTGATGAAATTTTAGAAAAGGATCATTACGGAATGGAAGATATCAAAAAGCGAATTCTTGGTAAATATTATATTTAAAAATTTTGAAAGCTTTTATCTTAAGCACTTTTCAAATATGAAAACAAATTGTCTTTCGTTACAGAATTCATCGCCGTTAGTCAACTGAAGGGGACGACGCAGGGCAAAATTTTATGCTTTCATGGACCACCTGGAGTGGGAAAGACTTCTATTGCGAGATCAATCGCGAGGGCATTAAACAGAGAGTATTTCCGATTCAGTGTCGGAGGTATGACGGATGTTGCTGAAATCAAAGGACACAGGAGAACTTATGTAGGTGCTATGCCTGGCAAAGTGATTCAATGTCTAAAAAAAACGAAGACTGAGAATCCTTTAATCCTTATCGACGAGGTTGATAAGATAGGAAAGTACGTACTCACTATAGTAAAAATGAAATTATTTAGTGTTTTTTTTTCGAGATTTTTTATATTAATCATTAAAATATCTTTTCAGAGGTCACCAAGGAGATCCAGCATCGGCTCTCTTGGAAATGTTGGACCCAGAGCAGAACTCAAACTTCTTGGACCATTACCTCGACGTAGCTGTCGATTTATCAAAAGTTCTCTTCATTTGCACAGCGAATATAGTGGATACAATTCCAGAACCTCTCAGAGACCGAATGGAAATGATTGATATGTCTGGTTATGTTGCCGAAGAAAAACTTGCCATAGCGAAACAATATTTAGTTCCCCAAGCTATGAAAGATTCAGGCCTCAGCGATGAGCAGATAATAATTCACGACAGCGCTCTAAATTTATTGATAAAATCCTACTGTCGTGAATCCGGTGTCAGGAATCTGCAAAAACATATAGAGAAAGTTCATAGGAAAGTTGCGTTCAAAATAGTAAAGAAAGAGGCAGAGAAGATAGATATCGTGGCTGATAATTTACAAGATTTTGTAGGAAAACCTACGTTCACCCACGATCGAATGTACGAGATTACACCTCCTGGTGTTGTCATGGGACTCGCGTGGACAGCAATGGGAGGCTCAACTCTCTTTATAGAAACAACTGTGAGGAAACCAGTGGCAATTACAAAGAAAAACGAGGGAACTTTGGAATTCACAGGACATCTTGGAGATGTTATGAAGGAGTCGATTAGAATTGCAAGGACAGTGGCTAGGAACTTTTTGAGGAAAATTGACCCTTCGAATGAGTTTTTGTATGACGCGCATCTTCATTTACATGTACCTGAGGGCGCCACTCCTAAAGATGGACCGAGTGCTGGAACCACTATTGCAACTGCCTTCCTGTCTTTAGCTAAAAATCAGGCTATTAGACAAGATGTTGCAATGACTGGAGAACTTAGTTTGATGGGAAAAGTTCTCCCAGTTGGAGGTATCAAGGAAAAGACAATTGCTGTAAGTTTTATTTAGAGAAATTAATTTACATTTAGTTTTTATTTTTAGAATAAAATCTTCTGAACGTTAAAATGTTCTTAATTTAAATTTATAGGCCAAGCGAGTTGGAGTCAAGTGTATAATTTTGCCTGAGGAGAATAAAAAAGACTTCAACGACCTTCCAAAATATATTACAGACGGACTGGAGGTCCACTTTGTTTCGAACTTTGAGGATATCTACAGGATATGTTTTTTGGAAGATGGTAATGTACAGCCTCTTGGAACGAACACACTTCATGTAGCTTCCCAACATCCACCAACTCAACAAACATCTCTTTCAAGTCAAGAAAGCATCTGAGTACTAATAACATTACTGCCGGTATCAGTTTTGGTTTAGTATAAATCTATTTTTAAAGCATTCAAAGAGCCAAAAAACTTTAGTTGATCTTAAAATGATTTATACAATTTTTTTACATATTTACCTTCACGTAAGTAAGAGCATTTTTATACTTTATGATATTAAAGATTTCGATTAATAGCAAAGTTTATTGTAGTCGCAATATCTATTCGATCGAAAAATTTTGGACTAAGTAAGATGGAGACAACTTTTCGCTATTTGTTGTATTTAAAAATAAGATAAAATTTTTTATTTTTGAATGGAACGAATAACTAAAAGTTATTTTGATGGGACAATGAATGATCACACTTGTTCATAATAGAAACTTAGTACATTTGTGAAAGCTTGGAAAAATGTACTTTAGGGTTTATTACACTGGAATCTTGATAAGATTGCTACAAAATGTAAATATGTACAGCATTTCACATTGACTCATATTATTTCTACATTTGTATTTAGATAAAATATATATTTAGATTTTCAGTTATGTACTTTATATTATATTTTCATTCAAACTTTAATTAATTTTGATCTGCTTTTAAATTCTAGATAAGCGAAATTTTGTTTGAGAATTTTTAGATTAAACAATAAATTAAATAAAAAGGAAATGTGGAAAATTTGAGTCAATATTATTTTATGTATTATTACGTTATATTAGAGAATATGTTTAAATTACCAGTGTTAAAGATTTAAACAGAAATATTGTAAAAAAAGTTAGTATTAACTTTACTTGAAAAATTGTAATCATAATAAAAGCATTTCAATTAATTAAATACAACTTTACATTTTCCCTAAAGATTTCCAATTATTAAAAGTACATATTACAGAATTTAATTCAATAAAGTAATTCGGAACTTTTGTTCGTTGTAAGTTCATATTTTCTGTTTAAAGGAAAAGAATTTTGTAACAATGCATAAGGTATATTGAAAAAGTAATCCCAGCTTTATTCAACATAGAATTATGAAACCCTAGAATTGGTCTTTACAAAAATGATTAATTAATTCATTAATTATCTAAGGTTAAATTAAAATCATTATAGATCTATACAAGAATATTTTTCTCAAAAAAGAAATGATCAGTTTCACCTCCAAAAAGTCGATTAGTTTGAAATATTTACAAGAATTCATTAAAACAGAGGCTTAAATAATAATTTACACATTTTCTGTATACCGCGTTATCTAGGAACATCCATCTTACTCAACCTGATAATAAAATCGCAGAGTCTCATTTGAACTTGAATTTCAATAGGGTTGGTGGTAACATAAAACCCAGGAACTCCAGCCTTCTCTAGAATACTTTGCTGATCGGAAACTTTCTGATCCAGTTGCAAAACCAAATTCATATCTGTTTGTTTTACTTCTTCTTTATGTTTTTTATGTAAAACAACTTTTGCAGCCACACGATCTTCCTCTGTAGTCAGAGCTAACATTGCTTCCTGAAGTTCAATTTTCTGCTGATTCAGCAATTGCAAACGTTGTTGAAAAAGATGCTTTTCAGTAACATGTTGGATTTCCATCAACCCCTTCACTATCTCAAAAATAGTGTCGTTTAGGAGGGAATTCGCCAAACCTGATAATAATTCGTATGGGAGACGCTGCTGATATTTCGGAGAGAGTGTCGAAGCCATTTGCTGAAGTTGTTCTACTAAGAAATAGAGCTTTCGTTGAAGATCCTGAGGAGTTGGATCAGCTTCCATAATTTTTTAACTTCTTACTCCGGTTTCTCCGTTTTTACTTCTCCTTTTGATACTTATTTATACGATATTTCTAAAGCTGAGCAATTTTTAGCGACATAACAGTTCATTATTTAACGAAAAAATATGCGAAATACCAGAAATACAGTCTGGAATAGGTTATGTCACCGAGGCTTCATCCGAAACGTCCAAAAGGTGTCTCCAAGCCTCATTTTGGCAAACTTTTAAATAAAAAAAAAGATTACAACCATAATAATTATTTTCTTCATGTCATATAGTAATTTTATTATTGAAAGGCTTGAAAAAATATAGAAATACATACACATATACAATACATACATAAATTCAACTCCAAGCGCTCCAAGCCAACTGTCACTGTCATCTGTCAACAACGACACACACATGCAACAATAGGTGATCAACAAGCAACAACAGTGCTCCCTTCTTCTTGTTCATTTCCTGACATTTCATTACAGATTTCAAACGCTATATCATTTACAGATGAGTGTTGCGAAGAGCTTTTTTTAATCAATTAAATGCGAAAGAAAGTTTGTAAGTAAATATTATCTCCTCTTTATTATTATCGCTTTGCCCGAAGGGATTGTCGTCGTCAAATCCAGACATTTTGTGTTGAAATGGATTTTATTAACACAAGTTCTTGTAAGAGCACAAATTAAATAAACTACCAGCGGTTTTAAAGCCGACTATCCATCGTTCTTGTATGAAATATTTTTT
>CAJFCP010000074.1:3179376-3245309 GCA_904066005.1 Synergus itoensis | reverse complement strand
ACAAAATGTCTGGATTTGACGACGACAATCCCTTCGGGCAAAGCGATAATAATAAAGAGGAGATAATATTTACTTACAAACTTTCTTTCGCATTTAATTGATTAAAAAAACTCTTCGCAACACTCATCTGTAAATGATATAGCGTTTGAAATCTGAAATATTCATTTGAGAGTTGAGCAATGGGCATTTTATTTATTTTTACATGTATTATATTATAAAAATTAAATTCATTATCATAATTTTAAATTTCAACTGACTGCACCTGCTCAGTCTATCGTGCGCAAAGAAGAGGGAAACAGGCGCGGCGCCCCTGTATGGGGAAAAGAAAAAATGCCGTTACGTATTAGCTTTGCGGTGTACATTGGTGTATAGAAGACCGTTGAAGCTTACACAGTGGATTTGTGTTTTTCGAGAAATTTCTACCTTGCTGGCTTCGTGTACTAGCAGAATAGTACGTAAGTTTTATCACTTTTATTTATTATATATGAAATTTGTCGATTTTGTATCATATATATATAGTTCATGTGTTATGTGAAGTTCCCTTGAATAATCAAAGACGTGAATCTGAAATGTAAACAAAAGTCCTTTTGTTTTTAATTACTCACTTTTTGTTACTTTTTTCTCTTAATTTATAGCAAATAAACAATATAATATGTTGTGTATATTACATTCCCCCTATCACCAAACTTATTTTCGTGGGAATCAAAAACTAACCTCAAATCTATTAGTGATGGAATTTTGAGCGGGAGAATCGGAAGAATTCTTGGAACTTTGTTTTCATCTGCCTCATGTGCTTTCATCACTTTCATGTGTCTTTCTTGTCAAGATTTTGATTCTTTTAGGAATTTTGGTGATTTCGTTTATGTAAGAAGTACCTAGATATTTATTTTGTGGAGAGAATCATATATTTTTTATGGTTTCTAAGATAAATACATACATAAGGTGGATTGTGCAAAACAAAAGTTCATTTATTATTACATATTACAAACTGAGAAACTATTTCTTTATAGTTTAACATAACCCTTCTATATTTATAAACTATTGTAACAAATACATTAACTATTTATACTTTTCATTTAAAAATTGCAGTGACTGATTTGGAATTGTTCAAGGCTGAAAAACCGAAAAATGACATGTAGTTTTCTCTTTATTTTGCTCAAGAAATATTAAAATTAGATTAATTATCTCGAAATATAGCTAGTCTCTTTTTAATTAAGTTAGAATATGCCTAGAAAGCGAATAAAAATATAATTTTAATACTTTTTGCATAAAAAATATTAAAATTATCTTTTATTCACTCTGTAGGCACATTTCTACTTAAAAAGAAACTTGTTGCATTTTGCGATAATTGATCTAATGATCTAATGTCAATATTTCTCGAGCAAAATGAAGAGATTTAATTTTTGGGTTAGAACTTATTCAACACTTTTAAGAAGAAAAATTGTTCACTTTTTACGTTTAAAATTTCAAATTGAAAACCTTAAAAATTTTAATTTAAAAAAAAAAACACTTCAATAATTCTCTTGGATATTCTCATTCCAGATTCTGATTGAGCTACAAGGCTAAGCAATGACTTCCTGCGACAGTGGTCAAGGTTCGGAGGCGCTATGCACTCCTCGTCGAATCAGCAAGCGTCTTTTCGGAATTGCTGGAAGTTCCACTAAACGCAGTCTCTTCCAGCAAGCAGACATGCAAAATGAAATGGACACAAATTCAGGCAATGAATCTGACCTGGGTCCAATGTCACCACTCGCTCTAACAGATGGCAGTCCCAGCAGTACCTACTCTTCACCAGGTCGCCAATTCGTCTCTCCATTCGCCTCACCTCAAGGTTCACCTCAAATTCCAGTGATGCGCCTTACTTGGGATCGTCTTACACCTGGAAATTCCGAAAAACGTCTCTCTCCATTTAGCACTCTAAAACATGTTACTAAAGCTGCTCGTTCTTCTCCTCGACGAAGAATATTTCCAGAATCTCCAAAGTCTACTCGCTCTCCTGCCAAAGTTCTTTCTAAAAATATTAAAGTCACAACTCCAGGTCCCACTATGAGCCAAAACTGTGAAGATTTTGTGCCGGAAACTCCTCTTAGATATTCCATCACAGATCTTCAAGACGAAAATGTGGTCATAGAAACTCCACAAAAGGAAGACAATCCCGAGCACAAACAGATCACGCCTTTGGGATCTGTGAACAAGGACGTTTCGTTTCCTCGCCTCCATCGACGAAAAACACTCGGAGCCTTTGACATTGATGAGATTTCCCCAGAGAAAAAAGGAATTGCTCTTAAAAGGCACATTAATGATCCGATCATCGTGGGAGCTAAGTTGCAGAAAACAGAAGAGGCTTCCTCCATTCCAAAAGCGAGAGCCGCTCTTTTTCAGGATAAGAACGACAATCATTCAAAAATCACCGTTGACACAAAATCTTTCTATGGGAGCGGAAAAATTGAGAGGCTCAATGCCTTCGGAGTGGACTGGAAGCAGATTGATCAGAAAAAAAAGAGACGTAGTCTGCCTACCAAACATATTAAGTCTAACGTCAGATCTCACAAGAAAAACAAGAGCGTTTTGAACTCTGGTGTCGGTCACGGACTCAAGAAACCAAAACCAAAGCAGAAGAAACACGTCTCCAGAATCGAGGCTTACAGGAAAGAATTGCAAGATTCTATTCCTGTTTCTGCAGCTCAACCAGTTCAATCGAAATCTCAAAATTTACAAGAGAATTCCCAGGTTCCAGAAACAATTCAAGAAGCAAGTTCATCATCTCCTCAGATTGACCCATCAAAACGATTTTTCAAGATGATTAAACCTAAACCAGCAACGGTAACTATGAGCAAAAATATTAAATTGAACGTCTCAGAAGGAAAGATGTCTCTCAATCAGAAGAAAGTTTATAAGAATCAGCATAAGAAACCTAAAATTGAGTTTTCACTAGACGCGACTGATCTAATTGTCGATGAGCCCGAGTTCGAATCTTCGAAAGATAAGGACGTTGAAAACTTGATAAAAGTTCTCGAGGATGACTGGACTGATGAGGAGTACGAACCTATGGATACTTTGCAGAGTAAGGAAAAGAAGATAACGAAGTCTACGGAGGAAGAGAATCCTAATTTCCAGGACGTGATGATGTCCCCTACGAGCGAATTAAGCAATATGACTTCAGTTATGAATATAGAAGACTCTGCAAACCAGGAAAAGAATATTTCTTTTGAGGAAAAGCAAGAGAATCAAAGTGATAAGATGTTTTATCCTCTCTTTACGAAAGGTTACTCTAGCGATCAAGTTTGTAGTCCCAAAACTCGAGGAGTGAAGAGATCAGCGACCTGGCAACTTTCAGCAAAAGCGGGTGGAGCCGAAAATCAATATCAAATTGATTGTGGACAGAAGAAATTTGGAGCGACCCAGTGCAATGAATGTGGGGTTGTTTATCAAGTTGGAGACCCTCAGGATGAAAATGCCCACTTGAATTTCCACAATAGCGTCAGAACTCTCAAGTTTCAGGGATGGAAGAACGAGAGGGTTATTTGGAATGAAGAACATACTTCGAGCAGAATCATTTTAGTAGAACCTAGTGATCCGAAGCAGTACTGGAAGAAAGTCTCGGATATTTTGGATGTTGTAGATAAAGATTTGGGACTTGCGGATATGCAATTGGCCTATTACAGAGACAAGAAAGTCTACTTGTATGTGAGAGACAAGAACGTTTTGGGAGTTCTTGTTGTAGAGCCTGTAAAGGAAGCTTATCGAATGATTCCTGAGCTGATTGAGTTGAATTGTTGCAGCTCAGAAAGCACTCCTGCTAAATGCGGGATCAATGTCGTTTGGACTGCTATGAGTCACCGGAAACAGGGGATTGCAAGGCAAATCGTCGATACTCTTAGGTAATTTGTTTATCTGGAATCTTAAAACTATTTCTAATATCTCATATTATGAAAAACCTTTCTTTTAAATTATGTAATGTGTTTCTTCTAGGAGAAGCTACTACTATGGCTACATAATGACATTGGAAGACATTGCCTTCTCGACACCAACACCAAACGGCAAGTCTTTCGCCGAAAAGTACACCAAAACCCAAAATTTTAAAGTGTACAACTAAGTACCATTTTCTAGGTAGTTTTACACTTTTTTTCTATTTGATTATGACTTTTTCTTTATTATTTTCTTTTTTCGAGTTTGTTGACTTTTGCCATTCTACTGACTATTATAATTATAAGCTCTCTTTTTATTTATATATTAAATAATATTATAAGCCAATAAAAGAAACGAAAACATTTATTTGCCATAAATTTGTTTGGTGCTTTCAATATGAATTTGAAAAGTTATGAGTTTTATAAGTATATGTACTCGATAGAGTAGTAGGTACATATATTCAAATTCAATATTTAAATATAATTTACGTTAAGATTCAAACTTTATGCAATATATCTTAAATGAGAAACTTCTTCGGTTTTCTTAGAATAAATTTTAGATTTTTCTACTTCCTTAGTTTCATATGTAAATTACTTTTGTACGAAATAAAGAATAGTTTTTATACAAAAAAAGTGTGAATTATTTTCAAATTATAACTAAAACAAGCCAGAGTTGGGAAAGTTACTCATAAAATAATAATGATTTTATTTAGGGTATAAAAAAACAACTATTTGATATGAAATCGTTTATTTTTTTTTTTTTTTGACAATACAATGTTGAATGGAACGAAACGAAAAATGTCATCAGTGGAAGAACGTTCCTTTGTACCGAGAGTTTTAATACTAGCATACGCCGTTAAAACAAATAAAAATTCAACATCATTTTTTACACTCGATAGATTGCAAACAGTAGTAATCTTGCTTCAAAATTTTTTCAAAGACATTCAATACTGCGAGTAGGAAAAAACTCTTTCTTACAATAACTTTAATCATAAACCGAATTCATTATTAACTAATGATCAGTCTCGTTTCAAAGGAAATAGGAAAAAAAATACAGTACACTTAAATCATGGTTGTCCTATTTTCTGTCGAAATAATCGTAGTGCTCATGTCAAATTCAATATAATATTGCACATAGTTTCTCAAAAACTGATGTGATACCTTTTTTTTTTTTGTTTTTTGTAACCTTTTTTTTTATATAAATCATATTTTATATATATTAACTGTGTTAATTCTTAATCGGACTTTTACCAGTCGCTGTTGCCAAAACGGTTTCCGCCACCTCTTCGACCGCCTCGGCCTCCTCTTCCGCCTCCACCTCGGCCACCACGAGAATCCATACGATCTCGGTCTCTATCATTATTACGCTTTTCTTTGTTAGCTTCGTACCTATCGGCCATGTCATACAACTCTCTAGGAACTTCCTGCAAAAAAATTGCATAATTAAATTAGCTGATGATTTTAATTTGAAATTATCTAAATAAATTAAACACACATTGAGAAAATTAAACTCACTTGACTAGCTTTTTCGAGCAGATTGATCAGGTCTTTGGCGTGCGACCAATCCTGTCGAGTCATTAGAGTTATACTTTCTCCAGTTCGACCTGCTCGTCCTGTACGACCAACACGATGAACGTAATCTTCTATATCGCGAGGAAAGTCGTAGTTTAAAACGTGACTGCAAAGAGAACTTATTATTAATTTCTATTACAAAAAAATTCCCTGATTAACTATATAAATCAATCAAACTTACGTAACATCCTCAATGTCGATACCTCGACTAGCAACGTCGGTCGCTAAAAGAATGCGAACTTCACCACTTCTCAAATCTTCAAGAGCTTGCTCTCTGTCACTCTGATCCCTACTTCCATGTATACTCTGACAAGATATACCCTGACACGCTAAATCGCTCGAAAATAAATCCACCCTTGCTTTTTTTCCAAAAAATACGATAACTTTGTCATCCGGTCCCATGTTTCGGAAGAAGTTATGTAACTGAAAAACACAAATCAAACAATAAAAGGAATACAAAATTAATTAATTATAAAACAGATACAACTTTAAAAAATGACACTTACAACATCTGTTTTTTCTTCTTCTGTGGTCATAATCACAGTTTGAGTCACGGAATGTGTGGCTTCTAAATCTAAAGTTCCTACGCAAACTTGTACAGGATTTTTCATGTAAGACTGAGCAAGTCTTCTAACTCCCGCTGGCCAAGTCGCACTGGAAAAATGAAAAAACAAAGTAGGAAAATTGGTTAGGAAAATAGGAGATAAAATTTTATTGAAAATAACTTCAGAAACTTTAAAGGGGAAAATAAAGAATTTACCTAGTCATCACAGTCTGCCTATCAGGTCTCACATCCAAGAGAGTCTTACGAATTTGAGGTTCGAAACCCATGTCCAGCATGCGATCGGCTTCGTCAAGAATAAGATACGTCACAGACTCGACGTTCAAAATTTCCGCCTGGACCAAGTCATTTAACCTGCCAGGTGTCGCAATAACGATTTGAACTCCACCTGACACCATGTTAATTTGGTCTTTTCGGCTTCCTCCTCCATAGACGCAAACCCTTTAAAACCAAGAAGAGGAAATATAATATAAATTTTTTATTTCAATCCCTGCAAAAATTTAACATTTGAATATTTAAAAGCTTACGCTTTAATGCCCCGATATGTATATTTTGCGACCTCCTTTTCAATTTGCTGTGCTAATTCACGCGTTGGTGCGAGAACAAGTACATTGGGTCCGTTTCTTTCAGATCGAGGAATTTCTTGACCATCAGTATGAATCAATGCAGGTAGCAAAAAAGCCAATGTTTTCCCTAGACAAAGAAAAAAGAGAGAAACATTGAACATATAATAAAATAATACTATATACTTTTAAATTTCAAAAAACTTTAATCACAGAAAAATTTCTTAATATTTACCTGTTCCTGTTTGCGCTATACCAATTAAATCCATTCCACTCATAAGAACGGGCCACGCCTGACACTGGATAGGACTAGGCTTTTCAAAACCCTGCTTATAAATTTCTTGAAGAATTTCTGGATAAGCCTGCGGAGGAATTAGTAATGAACTTAATTCTATTTTCCACGAAATTTCATTGCTTTTATGAGTGAAATTTTTAAACTAATTTTATTAAATTCAACTTACTCCAAAGGCTTGCTCAAAAGTTTGAACAGGATTAGGAACTTTCAAATTGCACTCCTCTCCCTCTTTATCGAACATAAGCTTTGCTTCAATATTATTATTCTCCTTTAAGAACAGTGCAACTTGTTCTTCAGACATATTCGCAACTTCCGGATCTTCAGTATAAAAATTCTTCTTCAATTTTGGCAATTTTGACCATCTCTCCTTCTGTGCTTTTTCCTAAAACAAAAAAGAAATTCACAACTAAGTAATTCCTAAAAACTGCTCTGTAGTATTGAAAAGGAATGGCTTAAGTCATAACTTACATAAAATTCATTGGCCTTCGTCCAGTCGAAACTACTAAAATCAATCTCCTCTTTTTCGTCGTTTTGCTTACTTGAACTTGATTGGTAACTTTGTACATTTTGTGCGGAATTGGAGCTTTGGCTTTGGTACGTAGAACTCTGGTAGCTATTTGAATCTGAACGCCTCGAGCTGTAATCATTATTGCCTCTGTCATTATAGTCTCTGGATCGATTCGACTGATAATTATTGGATTCAGATCCGTAAGATCGCTGTCCTCCATAGGATTGATTGCCTTGAGACTGCCTGCCATAAGACTGTTCATCCCGGGAGTTCCTTCGATGGGATTGTTGATTCTGTCCCAAAGGTGGGAAGGAATTTTGAGAGTATGAATTTGGTGCTCGATGAGGAGACTGCGCAGGTCTTGATCGAGGAGAATAAGAACGTGGAGATCTGGTTTGTGGAGATCTGGACTGTGGAGATCTGGTACCAGTTCTTCTGAAACTCTGGCCGTAAGACCGCGGTGCTCGACCCTGAGGTGGTCCCATTTCCATGGCCATCAGATCTTCGATTAACTGTTTAGCTTTTTTCTGAGCTTCATCAGATCCTTCTAAGGTCACAGGAACTGTTTCATTATCCCTTCCGCGGTCAATCTGTAAAATTATATAATCAGTATAGAATCAAAGTTAATTTGAATTATTTGAGCTATTCTTTTTTTTAAGTTGATGTAAAAAAGATCCAAAAGAAAATTATTAGAGGTTTTGCCTCAAGGTAATTTCTTACCTTAATGCGACAAGAACTCTCATCCTGAAGTTCTCTTATTTTAGAACCACCTTTACCAATAAGCCTTCCAATCCTATGTGTTTGTATTTGCAAAACAATCTCTTCTCCATTAGACTGACTGAACTGATTTTGAAATTTATATTGGTTTTGTTGGCCGTATGATTGTTGAGTCGATTGATTGTATTGTTGCTGACCATACTGGTTTTGCTGCCCATCATCTCGTCTGTCGCCTCTTCCATAACTACCCCGTCTTCCTCCTCCTCGACCTTCGCTCTGTCTTCGGTCGTTAAAACGAGACTGGTTCTTATAACTCCGGGAGTGAAATGAATTACTCCTTTTTGAATTATCTCCATCGCTATCCCAATCTTCAGACATCCTAGATACAATCATTAAATATATATTACTTCAATTAATACCTAGAATATACCGGAAAATTGCAATCGTCAATATATATCAGACATTCAAAATTATAAATAATGAAAAAAAGTAACCAATTTACATTTCGAAAAATATACGTAATTCACTTTATTAAAAGCAAAATAAACCAAACTAAAACAAAAATATTAAAAGCCGACTTTTCAAGGGCATGTAAGCATTATTATTTGATTTCAGATTTCATTTCATCAGATTTCTGAGAATTTCCTACAATGACTATTTACTACGTTTTTTTAAGCTTTCAGCTAAAGAACTTGAAACAATTCTCAAGAAAAATGAAATACAACTAAAACATAACAAAAACAGAGAATTATAAAAGCTTTTAATTTACTAAAATGAAAATAAATTTTAAACTAACTTGCGCTTCAGATTTATAGGTTAAATTTCTTGAGAGACGAAAGTTCTTGATTTCCTCGCTAGACTCTACAACGCATTTGTAAAAACGAATACTCTTAAGATTAGCGTGCTTTTTAAATATCCTGACAGTAAATTAAATAATTATACTTTTAAAATTCTTATTAATTTTTCACGTTCAAGAGCACAAAATCACACATTAGACAAATGGCCGACCACGACGCAACACAAAATAAACCGCGCAACAGTAGAGAGAAGATGGAGAGAAGCGTGAACCACGTGAACCGGTTATCGGTGGCGGTGGACTATAAAATTCAAAATGTATGTATACTGAAAATATTCCAGAGATATGTAAAAGGAAAAATTGTAGAATTTTTTTAAAAATAACGACTACTGATACGTGAATATTCTGAATATTCTCATAAATTATAGAAAAATTAATGCTATAGCATTTCTGTGGTGCTGCATTCAAGTCGAAACCGCCAATTGCCATGTGTAGTGTTCCCAATTCGTGCCACTTACTCAACTGCGCATGCGTCATACTCGACATCTGATTGGTTATTATTCGCGCGCAGTTTAAAATTGTTTAGCATTTTAAACTGCGCGCGAATAGCAACCAATCAGATGTTTTAAATCAATAAAGGTTCTTTCACATACCTTGTGTTACCGCGTTCTCAAGTGGCATTTTTCCCGCGAATATATACTGCTCTCTATTGAGTAAAATGAGTATACACTGGCAGTGCAATTTTTAGCAGGAAAATTTGAATTAAAATTTTTTTATTTACATAGTAGAAATATATTTAACGCAATGGTGGTTTTTCAAATGTCTTCGCGAGATAATAAGAAAGAAATCAAATTTGATGATTCGATCTTTTATCAAAGATATTAGTACTAATATCTTTGCTATTATCAAAGATATTTTTGTTATTATTTATAATTGGCGTGACATAATTTAATTATTCTCGAATATAATTCTTATGAAATCAAGATGTTTGACCGTATAAAAAGAGTAAAATTACATACATTTTTTGGATTATTTGTAACCATTATAATTCTTTATGATTTTTTAAATTTGCGGGGACATATATAATGGCAGCCATCATCATCTCGAATTGTCGAATTTCGGGTGGGTTGTTTCAATCTTTGGTTGTTCTTATGTACTTGTTCGTTGTTGTTCAGGTTCAGGCTGTTGGCTGTTCAATAATACATACATAACTGTTCATAACGGTTGTTGGTGGTGGTGATGCGTTGGCAATCTTGGCGTTGGCAGGATTTCGTAGATATATAGGTGCTGACAATCACAGAAGTGTTTTATAACCTCTTTGACCATTGGAATATAAATTTGAAGCCAAACCTGGCTGATGTTTACTTCGTATCTGTACTTAAAACTGAAATAACTTAAAACCTATACTTAATGAGCAATGAGTGGACAGAAATTTCAGTATGACGAGAGTGGTGGAACATTTTTCTACTTTTTACTCTCATTTTTGGCACTACTTTTGGTACCTGCGACTTATTACTTGTGGCCACGTTGCTCCAAACCAGGTTAGTTTTTTTACCTATTAATTTACAACATACCGAATATATCAATAAATAATTAACGCAGGAATATTCATAATTAACTCTTCCCTCGATTCATTGACCATTTTTGGAGCAACAGATTCATATTTTTTAAGTACAAACAAAACTTCGAATCTAAGACTAATTCATATATTCATGGAGACAGGAATTTAAATTAATGATCATTGTAATATATAGGGGATGTAGAAAAATAAAAATGCATTTTTATCAATTAATTGGATGAGGTTACTTCATTTTGTGTTTGGAATTATTTTTCTGGGTTTTAAAAATATTTGATTTTTTAGATCCAAACCAGTTGGCAAAAGAGTGTTTCTGCGATGGGTGTAAAAAGAAAAAGAAAATATTACAGACGAATGATCCTTGGAAAGAGACAAGGGCACTTTTTAAGTAAGTATTCGTATTTAAGTTTACAGTACATATTTACTCCTAAAGTTGTAATTGCCTGTTGGAAAAATTACAGTCTTGGTCAAAGGTCTCAATATGGGATGTGATTTGATGCTCGGATTGCAATCTAACAGTAAAAAAAGACCTTGTTAACTTAATTAGAATATGTACTTGAGGAGCTTGTACAAAAAACTGTTTCATCACTTGAAACTTATTCTGCAATTAGTAACAAACCTATTACCAAATCATTTTTGCTAGGATTGGTCATTTTCAAAATTTTAGTAATTTTTACACACTTTTTTCAAGTGCAAATCATTTCCAGTTTTTAAGTTTTAAGTTAAAGTTTTATAATTAATAATTATTTTAAATTAGATGTTAAAAAAATAGCATGTTTATGTTTAATAATCAATATTCTGCATATACAACGTTTAAAGTGATTAATCATCAAACTTAATTTTAGCAGAGTACATAAGAAAATAGATTCGTATTTCAAGTCATTGACCTATCAAGACCGCTCTACTTCTAAAATTTATATTTTTTAGATCAGTAGCACAAAATATTTTCTTTTTTTCAGAAAATTTCTTATAATACTAGGATGGATTACATTAATTTTCTTGGCGTATAAAGTTAATCAATTCGACTATGAAATGGCTAATTTCGATCCTTTTGAAATCCTCGGTGTTTCACAGGTAAGAAACTTCACATTAAAAACAATAAAATGACAAATTCAAGAAAAGAAAATATGTAATTAAATAAAAATAAATACTTGTTCTTTCTAGGGATCGTCACAAGGAGAAATAAAGAAGGCATATCGCAAACTCTCGCTGATTTTGCATCCAGACAAAGAAACAGGAAACGAAAAAGCCTTCATGAAATTAACAAAAGGTACTCCTGATTTTCTTCACATTTTTTCCTAATTTATGTAAAAATTCTTTGTGTGAATCTTTTTTAGTAAAGATGTGTTATTCAAAGTATTATTAGAAAATGTAAATAGATCCCAAGTAGTTGCTTAAATGCTTACATGTCATAAATACTAATCTAGTTTAAATCGAATCTTTTAATGAATAGCTTATCAGGCCTTGACGGACGATGAGGCGCGAAAGAATTGGGAAAAGTATGGGAATCCGGATGGTCCGGGTGCAATGAGTTTCGGAATAGCCTTGCCATCCTGGATTGTCGAAAAGGAGAATTCAGTTTGGGTCTTGGGATTGTATGCGCTCGTATTTATGGTCGCTTTGCCAATCATTGTCGGGACGTGGTGGTACAGAAGCATCCGCTATACCGGAGACCAAGTAATTCCTCCCTATACTTACTGCAAAATTAATGTTACGTAATCTGAGACCTTTTATACGTTTGATAATATAATATAAAATATTTTACTAGGTTTTGTTAGCAACAACTGAGCTCTACTATTCGTTTTTCTACCATACACCGACAATGTCAATGAAAAGGATAATTATGGTCCTCGGCGCTTCCTTCGAGTTCTCAAAGAGATTCAATGCTGAAATAGTTGAAAGGCTTTCTGACAATGAAGAACTTCCTGCAGTAAGTCTCAATAGCCCTTATTTATTACTAGAATTATCGAGGATTAAAATTGTATTATTTTTACTCTTAATTTAAACTTCTATGTAACCATAATTAATTAAAATTTGATTACACTTTTTGTTTGCAGCTCATTAAGCAACTAAGTGACCTGCGAGAAAAGAACAAAGAGGCACCACTTTGTCATGTATACTCCATTAAAGCAAGAGCAATACTGCATGCTCATTTATCGCGGATTGCGTTGAATCCGGAAACACTGGAAAAAGATAGACAGTATATTATTAAAAAATGTCCGTACCTCATTCAAGAAATGATTTCCTGTGTAAATCAGCTGATTATTTTAGCTTATGCTAGGCGAAGTACGTATCCATTAAATTAATATATTTTCTAATAGAAAATAGTAAATATTTTTAAAAAATGTTTTCCAATTTTTCAGTCGCTCATCTGCCAACCATTGAGACAATTGAAAATTGTATGAAACTCTCTCCAATGATAGTGCAAGGATTCTGGGAACATAAAAACCCGCTTCTACAACTTCCTCATATCAAGGAAGAACACCTCAAACATTTTTTAGCTAAAAAGGTATAATCTACAATATATTAAATAATAAATGAAAAATCCTAAGAGCCCTTAAATCCCTTAAGAGCATTTTTTATTTTTATTTTAATAAATGATATTACCCTTTCAGCGACAAATCAAAAGTCTCCAGCAGCTAGCACAATTGAAAGGAGAAGATAGGAGACAATTGTTAAGAAATTTAACAGAAAGTGAATACATTGATGTGATGAAAGTTCTTGGTGGCTTGCCTTTTGTAGAGTTCAAAGTGCGCTCCGAAGGTGTGTTAATATTTCTGCCACTTAAGATAAATTCAGATTCTGAGAACTCTGCAAAATGAAAACAATATTTTTACAAATTCTTTAATATTTAAATTTCAGTTATTGATGATGAGAACCCGACAGTCTACACAGCGGGTGCAGTCGTGACAGTAACTGTAACACTAATTCGCAAAGACATGAAGCATCTGTTTGGTGACGAGACAGTCAAAGAGCAAACAATAATAGATGATGCCAAAGTGGACGTAGGTAAAGAAAAAGAACCGTCCGAAGAACAGACTCAAGTTGTAAAGCGACCTGCTTGGCTCAAGCAACAGAAGGGACAAAAAAAGTCCCATAATAAAAAAGGTAGTAATAAGAAAGTAGCGTCTGCTAAAACAGCAGCACCACAGGTGCAGACTCAAGGTGAAAACAACACGAGTCAACCAAATAATACACCGAATGCGAGGAAGAAAAATGTAAATAAAGTACCTAAGGAGTCTTCAAAAGAGAAGAACTCTGATGTCAGCGACAGTGAAGCTGATAGCGAAAGAAGCGATGAGGAGGAGGATGAAAGTTCTCATGAGAAGAAAGACTCAACTCTTGACGATGATGACCTCGAGTGGGAAAAGTAATTCGATTTGTTGAATCTTTTTTTTAATAGCCCATTATTCAAACAGTCTGATACTTTTAGTCAAAGTTTTTCGTCCTGTGATATATGTATAAATGAAATCTAATTTAGATTAACTTTGTTTCGAATAGGTTTCAACAGAGATCAAAAAAGAGAGATAAAGTTTTGGAAGGTAGGAGTAATTTATCGCATGAAGTGCACTGTCCCCTCTTTCCTGATGTAAAGCAGGAGTACTGGTGGGTTTACATGTGCGACAGGAAAAGTCGCTCCTTGTTGACTGCACCAGTGCATGTTACATCCCTAGTCGACACTGAAGAAATTCAGGTCCGATTTACGGCTCCTCGGTGGCCGAATCTTTATACCTTCACAGTTTGTCTGCGCAGCGACTCCTACCTCGGTTTTGACCAAGCGCAGGATATCAAGGTTCGTTCTTTTAATTACAAATTTTTAAGCATTCTATTATATTCTCAAAATTTTTATTTTCTCACTAACAGGAGATAAAATTTAAGTTATATCTCTGTATAGAACTTTAGAATATAGGATTTAATTGTGAACAATACAAGTAAATACTTTATTAATAATAATATTATTATTATTATTATTATTATTATTATTATTGTTATTATTATTATAGCTGGACGTGAAGGAAGCTCCAGAAGTTCCAGTTGAACATCCTCAATGGGACATGTCTGACGAGGAAACGGCAGAGGACGTGGATGCCGTCGATGAACATTCCGAGTTCACAACCGATGAAGACATCAGTGACAATGAATAAAGAAATTATTAACATTTGCTGGACTGCAAAGGGAAACAGTGAATTTCCAGTTCGAGATTGTGGATTTTTATGTTTCTACTTCTGACATTAGACTACAAAGGTGTTTTCTTTGTGGAACAATAGTGCATAATATGCGAGATTACTGCAGTGTATACAGCATTTCTCAGTGAAGAAGGTCATTAATCGTAAATGAAAAATATGATATTTATTTTAACATTGTTGCTCGATTATTGATCTTAGAAACTATCTGTGCACAACTTTTTAATAAAATGAAATTGTCTATACGTTTAAGTATCTGGTGATTTTTTGTCAATTTAACTTTCTCAGAAAATAATTGTTTTTAGGATAAACACGATTTAGGGCGAGAAATAAGAAACCGAAAGTGGATGTAGAGAAAGCGACAGAGAATTTTCTCTGCTTAGCTGAGCAGAACCTTTTTTGTGTCTTCTGACTTCTCTAAATTCAAGAAACGTCTATTGAATCGATTAGTAAACAAGTGACTCCCGAGTTTAGAGGAAGTCTATGAAAAATACACTTAGTTTAATAAAATGAAGATTTGGCCACTTGTGAGTAATGAAGACTTGTAGAGTGTAAATATTGTGTAAATCATTTTTTAAGTGAGAAATAATTTTGCAGATTTTTAAAAGTTCCGGACTTTTTTTGCTAATAATTAGCACTTTAGCTCTTGCTAAAAAGATACCGAGAGATCCAGGTTCGATTTTTAATGGTCCAATATTCACATTTGTCAAAACTGACGATCATGCCAATGTGAAATGGGGAGTAAGATATTATGTTCCACGACCTCAAACTTGATGGTGAGATCATCTTTTTTTCAAATAATTGATACTGAATCTTAATTTTTAATGTTTTATTTTAGAAATAATCGATATTTCTAAAGTTTAAAAAATCAGAGTTTTAAAATATTACTCCTTTATTAATCTATTATATAAAAGTTTTACAAATACAAATATCTTGTGTGTTTTTTCACAAAATAGGGACGAGCCAATCACACATAAAATCCTTTGCATCCACTTTTACTCCTTACAAATCTAAATTTAAGAGTTCTGGGAGTTTCTCCTGCAGCTTGTTCACCAATTCACTTACCCTAAACATACAACGTGGTTAAAAATACAATAAAACAAGAATCAATAGATTGTTAATTCTTAATATTAAGTTAAATTATTAAAATACTTTATACTTACAAATAACGAATCACTAAACTGTCACGAATCAAATTATCACTTTCATTTTCGGACTCATTATATAAACTTTGGTTGCATGAATTATTGGACGAATTTGTAATACTGAGGAGGCCTGATTCTGGATCGACTTTTGATTTACTGGAATCAGAAGAACTTAATTTCTCGATCGAAGTTTTCAAATTCTGAAATTCTGTGCTATAAGCTGTTTTCAGAACATTTGCTGAGTTTAAGAATTTTTCGAGCTTCGATAATAATTCTTCCAGATATGACATGTTCCTGCAAAAAAAAAGCATAAGAAACATATGATTAGATATTATGGAAATACTTTATTTTCTTATAACCTACTGTGTGGTTTTGAGAATATCTTTATTCTGTACGAGCTTTGAAAACCTAAGACCTAAAAATTGAAACAGTAGTTTCGTAGTTGCTTCTACGTGAGCTTTCATTAAAGTGTGATCCTCTTCTCTAAAAATATTGACAGCTTTATCATATCTGAAAATAAAAAATTTTAAATCATTCTTCCGAATAAAATATATTTACAACTATTCGAAAGGAATGTTTTAACTTACAAAAGGGAAAAATCATGTATCCAATTAATTTCAGAGAACTTCCTCAGTTCTTCGATGTCTTTTTTCAAGTTCTCAAACATTTTTGTCATTTGATTAATTTTTTGCAGAGGCTTCTCTTCAACTTTTTTAATTATTGCTTGTAAGGCTTTCGTTTGCTCTTCAGAAATTTGACTCTTCATTTTCTTCAGAGTTTCTTCCACTTTAGATTTCAACAATGATTTACTTTCCATTGCATTTTTCAAATTTTCATCGAAACTTACGGATCTTTGTTCCAATAAGTCTCTAAAATGTAATTTATTAATAAAGGACTATTTGAATAATTAATCTTACTTTCCACAAAGATGTAAATCTAAAATAATACAAGTGCCTATATTTCTTTCCTTACATTTTTATAGAGAGAGCGATTTGATACCACTTGGAAAGTCTTATCTCTTGGTTGATGAAAAAAATTAAAGACTTAATATACTGTATCCTCTCGTGATAATCCAATTTCTCATTCGAGTTTTTCACAACTCTTTCAATTGGTTTTAGCAAAATTTGGTCAGGCAGTTTTCCAAAGTGCACATTTCCATTTTTAAATATTATCACATGAGGAGCCTAAATAAAATTTTACAAGTTCTAAAATATATTATTATACACTCAAGAATTTATTTTATACTCTATAGACCTCACAGTAGAAATTATTTTAATGGTAAAATAACATGAATTATTTCTTGCAGAACTATGAGTTATGAGTTATAATGAATATGGTAATATATAAGCTGACCTCTGATTGAATGTTGATTTGAGAAATCAAAGATTCTTCTTTATTAAGAAACCGGCCCTCAAAATCAGTGATAGTTTGTTGATGACTAGGAATTTTTGTCTGTTCCTCAATCCATTGTTGTAAACTTTCCAAAGTACTTTTCTCATCCAGAACAAAAGTAATGACTCGATATTGGGATGCTACAAACACGTGCAGTTCCTGTACACCAAAAAAGTCAGTTTAATGATTCTGAGAAACTATTCAGAGATTAGTTTAAGATTTTTCTTATTTGTGTTTGCCTTTTGTGATAAAATTGTTTTCCACATGTTAAAAAGGACAACTTCAGTCGAGTCTGGTAATTTTCCTCGCTTTTTTGGATCCCACTGTAAAGCGACTCTGAACCATTCTACTATTTTCCTCTTGATCGATCTATAGTAAATAAATAAAAATTACTAATATCAAAAATTTTGTTATCTAAAAAAACAATAGAGAATCTCTTACTCTGATAAATCGGTAGGATCTGCTATGTTTGTATAAAAATTAATTCGTCCATTTATTTCATGAGCACAAATATGGTCGTAACTTTTCTTTTGAATTTCTTTCATCCTAATAATTCAAAAATCGAATGGAATGGTAGTTTAGTTTTTTATTTATCCATCTATAGATTTATAAAATAATTAAAAATACAAAAATAAATTTTACCAAGTGACCGTGTGTTTCATATGAGATAAGAAAGGTCTTGTCCCAGTCAGAACTTCATAAAAAAGAATTCCCAAGCTCCAGTAATCAACCGAACAACTGTATTTTTTGTTCCAAAACAATTCTGGGGCCACATAATTCAAAGTTCCCACCAGAGATGCGTACAAACTATCTTGTCCAAGTTCTTTTGCATAACCAAGATCTATTAATTTGTAGGTAATCTAACAGAAGAAATTTCAAATCATAGAAGACCAACGAAATTATAATAACATTACTGATTAATAATACCGCAATGCAATAAGTAATATTCAAATTTTGAAATAATTTTTGATGATGAAAATTTTATTTAATAAATATTTTACCTCTCCACTTTTTTCGTGCAATACTATGTTCTCCGGTTTTAAATCTCTATGTGTAATTTTATTTTTATGTAGAAATTCTACACCAGCCAAAATATCGGACATTACTTTTAACGCTTTCACTTGTTCGATTCCGCAAATATTTTTAGGATCATTTAAAAATTTTCGTAGATCTCCTCTACTGCAGTATTCCATACACAAAATTGGTACTTGCTTATGAATTTTTCCTATTTCTTCAGGAACTTGCACACTTTTTACAAGATTTGGGTGATGCAAATGCTTCATTATCAAAACTTCGTGATTCCATCTATCTTTTTGTTTTGATGATAAACTTGCAACGTCTTTACATCTTTTTATAGCTGAAATTGTGTCCATGGTTAATTTTAGTTTGAAAAAAATTGAGAAAAATTACAAGAGAGCTTGAAAATAACATTGATATTACATAAATAATAATAAATACAAACCTATTTTCCCTCCACTTCGAGTGTTTCTCCAAAATTCAACAATGCCAAATCCGCCAGAACCCAAATTTCGTTCAAGGATCCAATCCCCACAATTTTTATTCGCTTCATCAACCATTGTAAAGAATTAAATTCAAACAATCGCAAACAGGTGTGAAAAATTTATATAGCACTAATATAAACAAATTACAGAATACAACTTCTTGTATTCTAAGTGTAAAAAGTACAATTTTTTGCAACGTTTTTCTTATATGTACCACAAAAACTTTACCACTTGCTGACGTTTCTGACAAGAGATTTATCTTATCTATTTTATTTTGCTTTTATGAGTTTTTTTAAACTGGATTGGTCAGCACACTAATACATATTATTCCAAGAATAAAGTGTACATATTTATGATATTTATGTATCTATACATAAGAGCTTTGTTATGTATTTACATATTCCATATTCCATTTATACTAGGGTTGGTTATTTGACGTATCTGTCAACCATCTGTCAGTTGGCACGTGGTAATTACCATAAGAGCAAATTTAGTTTCCCCGACTTTATTTTAGGCTCGCGCAATATATATAGCAAAGATATTTATTATTTGGTAATAATAATAAATAATACGATATTTATTATAAGATATTTATTATTTGGCAATAATAAATATTTTTTTGCTAAATAAACTAGGCCATTTACCTCCGTTGGGTAAACTAAATTGCGCTCTTATGGTAAAGTATCACAGAGGCGCGAAATTCAAAAATTAAAAACTCGAAAAAATACATGGAAAATAAAACAAAAAAAAATTTGAACTTCAAAGCTCGAAACTTCTTAAATTTAACCTAATTTTCAGAATAATAACAGCTAAACGAAAAATTTATTAAATTCTGATATTAAATTATTAAAAATGTCATTGTCAAGTGTAAAAAAAAATGACTGCTTTTGTGGAGATACTTGTAAAGACTTCATCAGAGAATTAATAACCATTTTTTATGGACCTTATGATTTTTATGGTGTAATTAAACACAGAACTTGGCGTTTTCGAGAGTTGATTGGTATATAAAGCAGATCATTTTTACATACACGAAATTTAATTTGTTGCAATCGTTTCAATTATTGTTCTATGTAATTAATATAGAATATAATATTTTGTTCACTAAAATCTAGAAGATTAAAAATTACCTCGAAAATTACAGGTGCTAATTGATTTTTTTTTTTATTTTACAGAAAATTTAGAAGCAATGGGTCATAATGTATACTTGGTACCAATTACTTTTCTCGATCGACTCGACATCTCAATTCGAGGACGAATAATTTTCCGTTGCAAAATCACAGAATTTGAGCTAAATTCTGTCTCAATTAAGGAAAATCCTGTCTGTGAAAAAGCGATTTTATCAATTAGGAATATCCTCGCCAAACTGAATAATCGTAAAAGCTGTAAAAGTATCAAGTAGTCAGATATCAAATTTGTAAATAAAGCATTATCTTAGAATACAACTAAGTTTATTTTTTGAAGAAATACCATTCTGCTTGAGTTTTGCGATTTGAAATTTTAAAATACAAATTTAGAACTTTTCAATCAGAAATCATTCAGTCACAAAATGTCATTATTTTTATATGAGGGACAATTGATTGGCCAAACTCAAAAATGGCTCAAAATTCAATATGAAGAACTGAAGAAAGTACAACAGACTCTCAAGTTTATTTATAACCGACTCTTGGCTGACACTTGGCGGTTAATTTCAAAACCATCAGGTAGTGGCAGGTAGTGGTGCGACCAATAAAAGACGAGTATTAAATCGAATAAAACCGCCGGGGGGTTGATAGATCCATATTGCGATTGCATCAAAAGTCTTTGAACTACCTATTGCAGCTGAAATTTGACAAGAACGCGCATGGCTATACCAAGAGGGAATCTTTAAATATTGTATGTATAAATTGAAGCGAGTGAAATTCTAAATATACCGGATAGACAGTTATTTTAGAGAGCATCTTTCATTAGCTTCGTTAAAACAGTGAACTAGACTCGTAGCTTTTTTTCAATATACCTACAATATAATATTGATTTTCAAGTGTCTGCCTTTAAAAAATTGAACGACAGAAGTAGACACAGATAACTCGCTACAGATAAGATAAATAATAATGTGTTAAAGCGCGAAAAGTGAAGGCAACGGATTGTCTTATATTTAAAAAATTTTAATTATATCTTATTATGAAATAACCTTTTACTCAAAGTGAGATTATTACGTGACAAGAGCAATAAATCGGAACCTGTTTCAATTTGAACGAATCATCAAGTAATGAATTATCTCTACCAATCAGGCGTAATGCATGTTCCATAATAGAAAAATTACTGTAATGCAAGGATAGACCAATAAGTATACTTTATAGAGAAGATTTATATGTGAATGTATAAACCCACACAGATGACGCAATCGAGATAAGGTCTGCTGAGTTTGAATCACTTGGAATCAGACAGTTAGTGTCAGTACAAATTTAATCGCTTTCCAACTTTTCGAACTCATTTCGTCATCACTATAGGTATTTATAACTATGTATTGTTACTGTTCTTAGTTGCTAAAAATAATTTTCAAAAAACATCACAAAACATTTTAAATATTGTAAATTTAGAGAATTTTGACTCGAGATTGTCAGGATTTAAATTTCAAAATGTTCTGAACCGTTCAAAGTTATAACTGTTGAATTTTGAATGACTCAAATTTATTAAACGTTTCGCTTTGAGAAATTTCACTATTTTTAAACGTAAATAATTTTTATCTCAGATTCTTGAAATGACGCATCAAGGACTAGTGTTAGGAATAGATATAGGGACAACGTCTGTAAAAGTTGTTGTTGTTTCTAAAGAAACTAAAGAAGTAGTAGCAAAGCAGTCTAAAGACACTCAAGCAAATGTGCCTAGCGATTTAGGAATAGAAGGCAACAAACAAGATGTGCCAAAGATTTTATCTGCAATTCATAGCTGCGTTTCGCGACTACCTAAGGATCTGCTTCGTCAGGTGAATGTACATTTTATTTTTTAAACATCTAAAAGCATATATGGAATTAAACAAAAATGTTTAAAGTCCCATATTAAAAAAAAATGGTTTACCTCTTTTAATTCCAGGTGAATAGTATTGGAATATGTGGACAAATGCATGGAGTAACTCTCTGGAAAAATGTCGATAGAAGTAAGGAAGAAGGCATCTTTAAATTAGAAATTGATAGAAGCCAAGTCTCAAATTTGTACACCTGGCAAGATGGACGTTGCGATCCAGAATTTCTAAAATCCTTGCCCAAATCCAAAAGTCATCTTCCCGTCCACACTGGTTTTGGATGTGCCACTCTCTTCTGGTTTTCTAGAAACAAGTAAGTCTTTAATAAAAGAAAATTATAAATTTATAAGAGACATTAATAATTGATTAAATTAATCCACATATTCAATATTCTAGGCCCGAAAAATTGAACAAATACAACAGATGTGGAACAGTCCAAGATTTAGCAGTGAGTTTATTATGCGGAAAAGACGAGGTAACAATGAGTGTACAAAATGCTGCAAGCTGGGGATATTATTTAACAGAAGAAAATGAATGGGACATGGAAGCTTTAAATGAAGGAAAATTTCCCGTACAGCTACTCCCCTCAATAATTTTGAAACCTGGAGAAAGTGCAGGGAAATTAGTAAATAGCTGGTTCGGAATTCCGGAAGGAACGATAATAGGTATAAAGTTTAAAAAAATAATAAATAGTTTTCTTATCGGCTGCTATTTATCTGAATTAATTTTGATATAAATCCAGGAGTTGCTTTGGGAGATTTACAAAGTTCTGTGTACGCTTTGTTGAGGGATCCACATGATGCAGTCCTCAACATTTCCACGTCTGCTCAACTAGCTTATATTCATCCAACATATAAACCTGAAACAAATACTGAAACAGGTGAGATTTCTTTTCAACTATTATTAACTGTTAAGTGCCTGAAAATGATTTTCAAAACTTAAAAAATCATATTAACTACAGAAAAGATCCAGTATTTTCCATATTTTGATGGAAAATATATTGCGGTCGCAGCTTCCCTAAATGGTGGAAATACTCTGGCTACTTTCGTAAAGTCCCTTCAACAATGGGCGATGGAATTAGGATTTTCAGTTCCACAATGTGAGCAATACTTAAAAAATATTAAATTTAACGATCTAGGAAGTTATAAATCAAATTGGAATAACTTTCAGCCAAAGTTTGGGAGAGATTAATAACTTTAGGAAAAGAAGACTCTGTAATCAACGATATGAAAATAACTCCTACTCTTCTTGGAGAACGTTTTGCTCCAGAACTGAATGCAAGTGTTAGTGGAATCACTCTAGATACTTTAAGTCTAGGACACATATTCCGATCCCTTTGTTCGGGTCTTATTAAAAACCTTCACGAGTAAGTTCATCAAATTAAACTCTATTAATTTCCACTCTTGATTTAAATTTTCATAAATTATGTTAAATTTATATTATAAATTTTAATTATTCAGTATGATGCCTCAGGATGTACTGAAGCAAATGAAAATATCCCGCATAGTAGGAAATGGATCAGGATTAGTTCGCAACGTCGTTCTACAAAAAGAAGTTTCAAGATGGTACAAAATACCATTAGAGTTGGGCCATTCCGGAGATGCTGCTCTTGGGGCTGCTCTTGCTATGATTAACCACTAGTGCTCTTAAACAAATTTTTTTTAGCATTTTTATTATCTCGCCTTCAAAAGAAATGTTCAGGGTTTGTAGTACGTAATTCTAGACTAGCGTAAACAAAAAATGTTATTATTCAAAGAACAATTTATTCTTTCAGATATTTCGTCACCTTAGCTCACAATTATTTACAAACTAAAAAAAAATCTTATAAATTAAATGCACGTCTTTGGAGTGAGTGCTATGTGATATAATACACGTTAGTTTCAAAAGAAACCTACAATTCATTCAGAAACTTTTTAAAGTAGTGTATAAAAGAAAAAAAAAAAAAAAAAAACTGTTTAAAACTTGTTCAATTAAAAATCTTTTTAAACAAATTTTAGAAACTTTAATTAATCTTAAGCTTCTGCTTAAGGTTTTATGCGGGCACTGCCCTTTTTTTTATTAATATTCGAGAGTTCCGAATATAGTCTTAAACTTATCAATGATCACGGTTCCACCTCCAAATCGTTGCATCATCACAGACACATAATAACACACATCCGTCCCTGCTGAGACTCGTTTGGCGAATAGGAGCTGTGCACCTTGGATGCTGAAGAGAACAACATCGAGCTTGGCCCGGTTCATCCACCTCCAAGTCCCAAACATACGTGCGACCCACCTGATTTCCCAAAGCAATCGTCCTCTGCCAAAAGTCCATAGAGAACCTGATAAACCAAATATCGCACTCCTTGAATTCAAATCTATGCAGGACAGTTGCACTCGTTTCTCCATTTCTTAATTGCGTATCTTCCAATCTTCCCGGCTTCCAACAAACAATGCAGTTCTCGCAGGACTTGCTGAGAATAAAATCACCGAACCATTTGACACAGTCGACGTAGTTCCTGTGAACGTCCCTCGTCGTGAAATCGGGAAAGTGCTGAAGAATTGAATCAAAAGGTCTACCATTTCGAGACGGATTAGAATAATAAGATTGTTTAATAGCCTCCTGCATATCTGATTTCTCAAGTGACCAGAGCTTCAAGGCATGGTCCATTCCACAGGAAATAACTCTTTGGCCCTTCATATCGAAATCAGCGCTCAGAACTTCGTCCCTGTGACCTTCAACACCTCCAAAAATGGCAACGCAGACGTCAGTTTTTATATTCCAGAGCCTCAAGGCATGATCTTTGGAAGCGGAGAGTAAAATGTTTGGGTCTTTAGGGTGAATTTTTAATTCGTTTATTGCATGGCCGTGGCCAATGTAGTGCTTAATGCAAGTCATTGTTGCTGGGCTGATGACTCTAACGACTCCACGGGAACCAGCAACGGCTAGTAAAGGCTTTCCAGATTCATCGTAAGTCCAGGCACAGGTGTAAAAATTTTCTTCAGTGTCCGGATCGGCGTAGCACTGACGTAGTCTTATTCCGCTGCCTTCAGGACACTCGTAGATGCTGACTCGGTTGCTTCCAACGGAGGCGAAAATCATTGGTTCGCCTTCTTTTAAGTGGTGATTGAATTGCACACCAAACAAGGGCTGTCCGTGGTCCTCTTTAAAACTGGAGTCGTATTTATAGAGGGGTTTGTCATTAGAAACTTTACTTTTACCTGTTTTACTTCTTCGACGACCTTTTTTCTTGTAACGAGCACTGCGCGTTGGAGTGTCGCTTCGATGAGTACCAGCAGTCGAATTGCTACCGATGCTACACTCGGTCTCATCACTGTCATTTTCACTGTCCTCCTGACTTGAGGCGTAGGTCTGAGTCTTTCCAGACAATTTCTTCATCTTTAAAATCTCAATTATCTGAAAAAGATGTTAGAAAATGTTTTATTACAAATATGAACATCATGAAACTGACTGAATTTAAGTGACTTTAAGTAATTAAAATTGACTCCAAGAGGATTTAAGATAAATGAAGATTAGTACCTAAATTCTAGGTTAGTAGTCAACTTAGACTGATGGGAATACCCCTGGTAAATCCAAGAACTGCCTCTGCGAAGTTCAGAATTCTGTCCCCTATAAGTTTGCGATCATCTAGATCCTGAAAAATGATTATTTTATTTAGGTATTTCATTCGAAATTTAGTTTCATATTAGTTGACGCTAAGAAAGATTGTAGAAACTTACGCAAACATCAGATGACATAAAACGAATATTGAACTTCTCGCAAACCGAGCGTGCTATGTAAAACCAGGGTGCTAGAACGTTTGGCACACCATTACATTGTAACAAAATTGTTCGACCAGTGACTGTATAGTGCTCGTCGATGAATCTAATGTTTTCATCGATCTGAAAAAAAAAAAAAACGAATGAACTTTATGTTTATTTTATTGTGTGGTAGATACCTGTGAATTTATAACTGTTTAAATTTTATGTTATTATGAAAAATTAAGTTTTAAACAATGAAATATGTATAATAAATGAGTAGATATTTTACAGCGTATCTAAAAAAAATAGCATGAATAAAAAAAGTCGCATAATCGGAGTCTAGAGAGAAAACAAATTCTGAATTAATTCATTGGAGAGTTGTATATATATATGACAAAAAATGACCGAAAAAACGGCGTCGCCCAGAAGGTTTATTTTTAGGTTAGTATAACTGATTATTGTTTTTCATACTCATTAGTATTTTTATCAATTTTTGACTTGTATTTACCTCGAATAAATGTTGAGAAACGCGTCCGTCGAAAGCAAAAATAATAAAATCTACACTGGTATGTGGTTTATATTTAACCACCTGGTTAATGGATTCGCACCGATGCACAACTACGCAACGGTCCCTCTCCTTTGCACTTTGGAACAATACATCGGAAACTCTTTCACACAATTCACCTGTTGCGACGACCTAAAATTATGATTAAATTATCTATTTCGAGTAATGATTACTGTAGGATAAAAAAAACGCACCAAAAAAGAAATCAAGGAGTCAATACTACTAATATTTTGACCGCAGCTTCTCAGGACTCCCGCCATTATTTAGGATCGTTCGCCATTTCGAAAGTGTTGCCAATATCCAATATGCACAGTGTTTCCAATTCGTGCTCCTACTCAACTGCGCATGCATCGTACTTCGGCATCTGATTGGTTGCTATTCGCGCGCAGTTTAAAATGCTAAACAATTTTAAATTGCGCGCGAATACCAACTAATCAGATTCCGAGTACGACGCATGCGCAGTTGAGTAAGGGGCACGAATTGGGAACACTGAATATGCAGTGCTCTCGCCTCAGATCAAATTTACCCCCTCCTAATCCACTATTTTTTCGAAAAAAAGTAATTTTTTAAATATAATTTGACACACTTTTGAAATTATTATTATTTGAAGTATTTTCTTGAATTCTATAAAAAAATCTTGCCACATATATTTAATCAATTACTTTTTTTCGATTAAATAGTAGATGTGGAGGTGGTAAATTTCTAGCTGGGTTGCCACAACACTGGAGAAAAAATTCCTACAAAAATGCATTCACCAATTGACCAACAAAATAAAAACGAAATTTCGATTCTTTGACTGTCGGTTTTCTCCCTAGCCCAAAAAATGTCAAAATCAGATCAGACTTAAAAAATATTTCGTTTTCTAAATTCAATGTTTTGATAATTTGACCGATAAATACGTTTAAAAATTGTTTGAAATGTCTGTGATTGTAAAGGATCCATGCAGGATCAACAACGTATGTTTGCAGAAGGCAAAGAACTATTGGTAAAAAAATATTAGACTGTATTAGACTTTCAGAACTCGAAATAGTTTTGTGATTTTATTTTATTTTTTTATTTTTAAATAATATGTTTTCGCAGCTGCCATCCTTGCAGTCCTCCAACGTGTTGTTATCCTTGTCCTCCTCCTGGTGATCCTTGTGATTGTTGCCGAGTTCCACCAAAGTGTCCACCGAAACGAAAAGCAAAATCAAATTCAATTTGTCCTTCCTGGCCGCCTCCTCATTCCGGTCCTTTGCCTTGCAGAGCTTGTTATGACTGCGCTTCACCTCTTTGTTGTCCTCCTTCCTTTGGATAGGTAATAAGACTAATAAGGTAAAAATTGAAACTATTTTTTATAATTGGCAAATTTTATATTTAAATTTGACATAATTCATGAAATTATTTAAAAAATAAAGTAAGAACAACTACTATGAAAACTAAGAAAGCCATGGTTTGATTCGCAAATGTTTTAACCATATTGAATCCTGTCAAAATTTCGGAAAATTATTTTTCTTTCAAAAACACAAAAAAAATCAGCTCATTTCGATTATTATAAAGGTATAAATTAAAATATGTCAGTAGCAATCAGATGTGAAAGGATTTATGATAAAGATGCACTAAAGGCAATTATTCAAAGGTATGTATAATAATAAACTATATCAGAAAAAGTTTTGGTTCAACATTAAAATATTTTTATTATAATTTGTAAATACTTGAAAAATGTGAATATGAAATGTTTTTTTTCTTTTCAGTTGTGGTTGTTGCCCTCCAGAGGAACCTCGTTGTCCACCATTAAATTGTTCTTCTTGTGAAAGATCTTCAAAAATGAATAATGGAAATTGCTGTCCTCAGATGTCCTCTCCACCTTCAAAACCTTCAAACTCGACATGCCCTTCTCAGTCACCTTGCACTGGATCTATTATCAGAACTCCTATTGTCTCTGGAGGTCTTTTTTACATAGGAACTACTCGATGTCCTCCTAAACCCGTCTGCTGTCCAAAGCCATGTCCTCATTAAATGAATTAATGTACAACAGTACAGGAAAATACAATCAAATTTAAAATATAAAAATGTTTAATAATTAATTGTTCTTCAAACAATTTTCAAATTTGGCGCCGTAAATTTAAAATACTAACTAGGGAAATTTTCCTTGCAAAGATTGTCAACCTAATTTTCACCATATACACGTGACTTCAACTTTATATTTTTATAACTGACGGCCTTGCCGTTAATTTTCAAGATTTTTTGTTTATAATACAGTTGTTTTTAATAAATAATAAATAAATAAGTGGGATAATGGAAGCTCTTTGGAATAAAATGGATTTAAAACGTCCATCTGCTAATACTTGGCAAGTATCTACACAGGAAGTAGGTAAGTTTCAAAAATTAACCTAAAAATCTGTTTGTAAACAAAATGAAAAAAAAATAATAAGTCAGTTATAATAGAAATTATAATTAAAAATACATAAATTGTTTTTATATTATTTGAAATGTATAAATGTGAGCATGACACGATTAAAATTCTTTTTATTTAATTTTTGTCGATGTTTTTATTATACTGTTTTAATAGTGTATTTTACAATCCTATCAGTTTATTAGTAAACAATATTTACTATTATAGAAAAAAAAATATATTAAAATTCCAGAGACACGCACTCAAATAGATCACGTAAAAACCACTTTTGATTATTTTCAGATGTAAAAATGTTTTTAAAGAAGCTAGACAAAACCATAAGCGATCTGGAGTCTCAGGAAATGTTGCATTTCGAGGCAGCGCTTCTTGGGAGATTAATTTATCGCATGAAGTGTAAATTCAGAAGCGATAAGGGTTTAAAAAACATGGAAAAGACGAATCGAGCTCTTTTGAACTATTTAAAACTTTCCCTCGAACAAGATTATAAATATCTTAAGGAATGCACGGAAATGACAAGTTCTTTTAATTCGGCTCTTTTGCCAACAAAACAAATGGTAGAATATACATTAGTAAGAACACAGAGCTTCGCGAAATTAATGTGCCGAATTGAAAGTGTTTCTCATGAAGCAGCGCGGTTTCTTAAATCGAGAGTGAATATCGGGCAAGCTTGGGATGTTTCTCTAATTGCTTTGTCAGTCATCAGCAGAATTTGGTACGAATGAATAAAATATAAAAATCTGTGAGAAAAAGAATGTCAAATATTATTTTTAAAGTATTTATACTTTTTTTTTATTATAGGGTTCTTTCTCGGCATTTAATTAAAAAATGTTGCGATTGGTATAGTTCATTATATGAATCTACAAAATCATTTAAAATGATTGGGCCCAAGTGGCTTCCCAAAAATTGTAGTCTACCATCAAGTTTAAAAGATTGGCTCGAATTATCATGGATTGATGAGCAACTGCCAAGGTTATAACATAATTAATTCAAGATTTATTTTAAGGAATAATGAAACTTGAATTGTTACAAATGTTTATTATTAGAATATTTTCTGAATTAATTATGTAAATTATTATATTATATTATTCATTTGGATTACCATTAGTTGAAATTACGTTAATTGTTGCCATTTATTTTTTAGTCTATCTACACACGAAGAGATTAAACACCGCATTTTTGACTTGATTAAACCCACAGATGGTGATTCTGAAGAAGATTTAAATTTCGAAGTAGAAGAATTTTCTGAACCTCCAAAGCCCTCAACTTCTGTAGAAAAAATTAAAGATATCGAAAAGATTGCAATTTACAATATTCAGAACACAAAATCATCACAAGAGAAAATTTTCTTTCCTGCAGGATCAGTTGAAATCGGACGTATGAAATATTTTTATTCTAATAAAAAAAATTAATTTAAGATTAGGAAACTTTTTTTAAAATTAAGTCTTTATCTTTTAGAGAAGATATCCCGTGACGCATTCAACTCTTTTGTCAAAAAACAACATCAGTCCAAAGCAAAGAATTCTAAGAAGGATCAAGGCTTAGAATCAAGTCAAAATGAATTAAATGAAAGTGAGAAAGATTCATTGCAAAAGTGTAAAAAAAATAGAAAAATTAAAAATCAAGCTGATGATGAAACGAATTCTACTGATGCCAAACAATTTCACAAAACAAAACAAGTTTTAAGACCATGCGATCTTAAGACTGAGAACGATTTAATTTTGTTTCTAAAACTAAAGTCTTATCCCGGTATAGATAAGTTGCAATGGAAAAAGTTAAAAAAGAACGTAAGACAATTCCTTGTAGATATAAATAAGGGGACCGAACCTGTCTCGAAAAAAAAGAAACTCAAAATGGTCTTTAAAAAAATACGAGAGTGGACGAATTAATAAATTAGAATAATATACACTTGAGGGAGTCGAGTGTAGTAAAGAAAGCTTGTAGAATAATAACATAAAATTATTTATAATGTAAAAAATTGTGATCTTTTATTTCTTGAATTATTTATTGATTTCTGAGACTTTCATTGGAAACAACTGTAAATATTAAATACACAATATATAAGCAATAAAAGCAAAAGTCATTCGGTTAATCATTTATTTTCTTTATAGCTACACAAAACAATATATTGTCATTGTAGTAAAAATAGAAATGACTGTTGATTCGAAATTTCACAAGAGGATCGATTTGTGGATTTCTTGTGCAGAAAAATTCTCAATAGTGAATTATTTCAATTTCGGAAGCACAAAGGAATTGATTTATTGAATAAGTAGTTCATTTGATTAAACAGTATTAAAAGTAAATCATTGAATAATTCATAGTTTCAAGAATTTTGAATACAGAATGTATATTGTAGAGAATGTCAACTTGATGGTGAAATGTACTCTACATGTCTTAGAGGAGATAAAAATTTTCTATTCTTTTCGGAGGATCGACCCAGAGTTTAAATCCGAGATCAGGAACTCTCTTTTTCAGATTGTTGAAGCAACAAGCCCGAAATTGTCGAGTCCCACAAATTTTCATGCATTCTCTTCCACATTGATCACATGAACGTGTTTCGCCAAAGGTCCAGAGTGCACAAACTGTTGGATAAAAATAGAATCTTAGTTTTGAATTGCAAATTAAATTAAGGTTTGAATTTTTAATTTAATTCAATTATGATAAGAAATATATTATTTCTATAAATTAATTACTTTTATTTTTCAGATATCTGAAAGGGTATAAATTAAACATTCGTTTTATTTTTTGGATGTGAAATGAAATTTTGAATTATGCTACAATAAAAGGAAAGTTTGCTTTAAATTATAAATTATCAAGCAAATATGAGAGACGAGATAAATTTATGTATGTAGTGTCCATACTTTGAGACTCTTAATGAATGTCAATCAAGTAATTACAAGTTGCTGAATCTGCGAGTGACTTCAATGAATAACTTTGAGAAATTTTACAAACTTTCTGAATATCTTCACACCTGATCGATATGAACATTTATTATTCATCTTATATTTTCACACATCTATATATTTTATGTAAGTATAGCAAAAGTTTTAAGAATTCAATTCATAAAGTTACCAGGATATAAAACTTTTAAAATTAGATACACATTTATAAAAAACCCAATTCTTAAATTGTCATTTGCCGAAAAATCGCTTTAAAAATCTTATTTTTAAGACCAATTATATATACAACGTAAAAAATGTTGATTTTAAAACTTTTACATGTATATATTTTTTAAATTGTTTACTTTTTCCACTAATGAATATTTACTTAATTTAAATTAATTTCTTTAAGAACTAAATATATAATACAAATTTACTTATTTGGCTCATTCACTATTTTGAATAGTATGTAGATTATCGAAAGGACAATATGTGTGGGTTTACTTCTCTGCATTTTAGGGTGTTCTTAAATGCGTAGGTGCACGTAAGTGTATTGAGTTGTATTCCCATAACACTTATTTTTATTTATTATTGAAACAAAAAAACTAAATCAAATATATTCTCCAAATGGTAGAAAAAAAGTTTAATTCTTTAATATTTTAAAAATTAATTTTTAAGCATTCTTATTTCGTATTTTTTTCGACTATTTTATAATGTTAATCAGATAGATTAAACCTACTGGACCCATTTAAAATAATTTTTAAAAGTACTTTTTTTTAATTTAACTAAATTGGTACCGTGAAAATGACCCAATTTGTTAGAACCTTATTGTTAAAAATAAAATGTCCAAATATTATTAATTATTAAAATTTATTATTATTCAGATTATTCATTTAAAAGAAAAAACTAAAAAAAAGTTTTATTTCTTTTTAGTAAATTTAAGAAAACCAAAAGCCGTATAAATTGAAGAAAAAGGATAATCCACGGTAAATAGAAGTAAACACATTTTTGGGATCCTAACGCATGTATTGGATAAAATTAGAATAGAAATTGGATAAGAATCCGTGGGATATAAAGTCCGTTACAAAATATATTGAATTCGGTAGAATGTACACCCAACGAAATTCGCTTGTAAAGTATATTATACAAATATCTAAAACTTACTTTAGGGGATTTTTATTAAGCTATATAAACTGTTTTGAATATAAAACATTCAATTATAATTTGTAATATGTTATTAGAAAATTAATTTATTTAATGAATATTGTTTGATAAAACTTAATCTAAAATTTTCTTAAATTACAATAAATAATTATATAATTTATTGATGGTAATTGTAAACGGTTAAAAGTTTATAGTTTTTTTTTTTTTTTGCAGATTCAGAATTTATACTTTGTTAATTCAAAATCTTATCGACCTTTTAAAATTTGGAAACTCGAATTCGTAATTTTTCATTATGGGAATTCTTTAATTTGTATCTTGGGAATATCAGAAGAACCTCTTTTAAAATAATTTTTCTATGAGGATTTTTCAAATCAAAGTAAAATTTTAAATTCCTTTGTGCACTTTTCTTAGGTTTTAATTAAATTTCATTGTCTAGGGTTGAAGTCTATCCTCTGATCGTACAATATTAGGAGCGAAGAGTTTTTCCTCCCTACTCAAAAAACTAATATAAAAAGCATCAGACATTTTATGAGTAATATCTCCCATCAATTTAAAAATAAATTTATTTAGATAAATTCAACTAACATTAAAGATAATTTAAAAAATTATTTTTCCAAAATTGTTGTAATATTTAACTATTCCATGTTTTTAAATATTTTTTTAACATAAATAATATTTACAGTTTTAATAAACAATTAAAATACAAAAAAATTTTACCTGCTAATATTAGAAATATGCAGATAGAGCGGCCCATTTTCTTTTTCGGGATTATTGAACTTGTATCTCTGTTTTTACCTAAAAATAGAAAATAACGGACATTTATTTTATTTAAGAAACTTTTTAGTATTGAAGGAAGTTTTTAGAATTTTTTAAATCTTAAATTCTGAAATAATAAATAAATTTAAAGTACAGGATTCAAAAGATTGCCAGTTAAGGGTGTTGGAGCCAAGTTCTAATCTAAAAATTCGATTTCTTCATTTTACTCAACAAATATTAAATTTGAAATTTTTTCCTTCTGTAGAATTAATCAATTTTTAACTAGAATTATGCGTATAGAGCGAGAAAATATCTAATTCAAATATTTTTTAAGAAAAATGAAAATATTCAATTTTGAAATTAGATTTTTAATTCTTCGTTTAATGCAATAAGTATCGAAATTAAATATTTTTTCGCTCTGTACACAGTCTTATATTTAAAAAAAGATTAGCGCTGCAGAGCGAAAAAATATTTATCTATAATTTTCACTGAGTAAAATGGAAAATGGAATTTTGAACTTAACACTTGAGTCCAACGCCCTTAAGGGCATGTGGTAAGAACAAAATTAGTTTTCACAACTTTACGCTCGCAAAAAATGTTTACTATTATCAGCGCATGAAAGTATCACATGCCCTTAAAAGAAGTTGTGACAAATTATTTGAATAAGAAAATTTCTCTTGTAATTTACATTTTGAAAATAATAATTTTTTTTTAATCAAAATTCTTAACACATCATAAATTTGCAAAAATTTAAAGTAATTTTTAAAAAATTGAAAATTTTTACGTAAAAAGTATTGGGGCAAAAATCTGATTACTCACCTGTACAAACGGGGGATGTATTGTAAGTGACAAACTTGAGAGGATCGCCTGTTGATCTACTAGAAATTCTCCCCACTGCCTTTAAGGCGATTTAACCCCCGCATTATTTCATCCCCTTCAGGTTGTTGGCGCATTCGCATTCCTCTTCTGACATATCTATAGATATTTCTTTGTGATGAAAAAAAAAATATTTTTAAAATAATTAAAAATTCAAATACATAATTATTAAATTCCTTCTTTGAATAATAATATCTTGAATGATGTTGTATGCATCTTTTTTTTAAATTTATTAAAGAACTGAAATAAATTGTGGAATACATACTTGTTAAAGAATAAAATAATTGTTTACAAAATCTATTTGGCCTATTTTGGATAGAGGAAACATATTTTTGAAATGGCATTTAACTTATCCTAGCTTTCAGTGTTTTATTATCAATTAATTATTTATATTTAATTAATATTTGTTTGATATTTTCAGTTTCGCTATTGAATTTGAAATCAATCAGACACGAGTCTATATTTTCCGAGTAGGAGACAAATAAACTGGAGGAATGAACAGCACAAGGATGATAGAAAAGTTTTTCTCTTTGTTTGAAGTCCATTTCTGGAATGGAAATTTCACATTCGATTGAAGCAGAATCTTTTGGATATCTTGTTAACAAATTATGCCTTATCCAAGGATCTTTATCATAATTCTTGGCATAATCAGTTTTTCCATCAATTTTGATCCCGTCGATAAAAATGTTCAACTTTGGGGGAGGAATTGCCCCATAAGTTTCGCACCAAATATCCAAGTGAGTTTTATTATGGATTGTTGTTTCAATTTTTATATCATTCACTGGAACTGCAGATAAAAATAACGAAATTAATATAAACTCAAATAAAATTATTTATTTATTGCGTAGAAATGTTAAATGTTGGGATACTTTTTCTTATTTGTAGACAATTTTTTCAAGTTAATTTTAAATGCAGAAGTAGCAATCCTTTTTAGTTATTTTGAATTATGAGTTTTATCATTGCTAATAAAAATCAATCTTCTAATGGAAAAATGAGTCACAAATGTTTAGAAACTAGGAATATATTTTTTTTTTCATCATTGTTAATCATAATCATACATATATGCATCATCACTATATTTGCCAGCTAGAATCTATTATTATTGAGACAACTGTAAACTTTTATTTCCCGGATGCAGTAGTCGAGAAGCGGATAAATCAGACCTTGGCTATCTAATTCAAGATTACCGTTATAGTGCAGTGCTTTTAGCTCAATAGGATTATAAACCTAATCACTTAGATGCAAATTCAGATTTTCAATATACATTCGAACGATCTCTCATTAAACTCTAAGTTTAAAATCTCTTTAGAAACTAGTTTTTTAGATTAGAGTACTTCCTTTTAAATCTATTTTTAAATTGAAACATTTTAAAATTAGGTACTTTCTAAATTAAAATTTCGAAATGTATTCTTTTACTTTCAATTATAATTAATAGAGACCTTACAATTTAGGAAAATTAGATTTCTTTCAAAACTCGAATGTAAAAATAAAATTTTTAGTAAAAATCGAAATTAAAATTACCATAAACAATCATCTTTGCAGACTTTGAAGCTTCTTCTTGTAAAGTACTGACTTTGCAAGTATATTCGCCAGCCAATTTGGTAGTTACAGTATTTATTCGTAATATCGAATGCGAGTGAGGTCTGTTAATATTTTCCCAATGATATTCGATCAATCCTTTCATAATTCCCATATCCTGTGGAGCCACTGTAATGATTGCAATTAAGGGCGTTGGGCCCAAGTGTTAAGGTAAAAATTCTATTCTCCATTTTATTCAACGAAAATTATAGATAAATATTTTTTCGCTCTGTAACACTAATCTTCTTTCAGATTTAAGACTGCGTACAGAGCAAAAAAATATTTAATTTCGATACTTTTTGCATAAAATGAAGAATTCAAAATCTAACTTCAAAATTGAATATTTCATTTACTTTAAAAATATTTAAATTAGATATTTTCTCTCTCTGTATGCATAATTCTAGTTAACAATTGATTAATTCTACAGAGGGAAAAAATTAAAAATTTAATATTTCTTGTATAAAATAAAGAAATCGAATTTTTAGATTAAAACTTGGCTCCAACACTCTTAAGATGATAATTAATTAATTACTGGTATTTAATAATAAATGTTGGGAACTTACAGGGAGGAATCCACTGATAAATTTTCTCTTGATTGTGATACCAGTTTACCACCAATCCAGTATCAACATTTAGAAGTTCATAAATACAAACGAATTCCACAGGACCTGTCCCATTTTGAATTAAGGATGGTAATTCAAGGCTTTTAATTTTCGTAGCATAGCTTGCTGCAAAAAAAATGATACATATAATTAAAATAATTAACTTTAAATAATTTTATTAAATATGCATTCCCGGAAAAAATTTGAATGTTTTTCTAAATTTATTGACTCATGTTACAGGATCTTCAGAAGTTAAATAATTATTTTGGAATTGAATACAAACGAGATAAAATTATTGTCGTTATTCCTATCAGGAGATTAATGTCTATAGAGATCGACATTACTGGTGGTAATAGCTTTGTAAACTGAGGTTTGAAGGATAATGTAAAAGTGAAAAGAGACCCTTTCATTATTATACAATTCCTGATCTCATCCAACGACGTCATTCAATTTTCATCAGATTTTTTCACTTTTATTGTGTTAAGTTATTTTGTAAAACAATTATAATTAATTTTTTAATACTCTCGTACTGAACCCCTTCAAATAAAAAAAAAACCAAATTTGAAAAGAACGTAAATTAAAATGCAATTCCTTATTTGAACCCTAAGTTTCAATTTGAATATTAAAAAAATATAGAGTTGAAGAACTTTTAAATTTCGCGCCTCACCATGGGAAACATAAAAAAATCTCCCTAGCCAATGGGAAACCGAGAAACTTTCATTGCAAGTTTTAAGAACCTAACCTAAACGTCAGTTGACAGTTGACAAGAAAGTTGAAAAGCTTTGTGAATTTTCAACGGTTTCTTTTAAAAAATATTACAAAAGTATTGATGATATCAATTTTAAATGATTTATGAAGTACCTGAGTAAATAAACATTATGTCTAAAATAAACGACGATCCGAAGGAGGTTCTTTCCATTTTAAATTCCCTCGGATTCGTTGGCATCACTGCATCTCAACTAAAGTCTTTTATGAAAGGTAAATAAATAACAAACACATCTTATACAAATTTCGTTTATCATTTTTAATAAATCTAATGAAAAAAGATATTCAAAACAATCTTTTATAACAATTCTTCAATAAAAAATTGTCAATAATATGTCTTGTAACAGCATGTTGCTTTTGGAGCATCGACTTTTTTGAAATCAAATTTTATTTTAGAATTTGTTTTAATGCATACATGCAATGGTATTTTTAAAAATTTTTCTCATCGATTCATTGTTTATTATCTATCATATGAGTATACATGAAGTTTGAAAATTACTTTCATATTTTTTTATTAGTCTTTTAATTGAAAATATTTCAAGTTTCTAAACACATTAGGCTGCGCCAAAATGGTCTTTGAAACTATTAGCCTTCAAATATAAACAATTGTAATCTTCTGATTTTCGATTTGAACGGATTTATCTGATAATCAAATAAAAAATACTTGTATTTATCCTTAGATCTGAAATTATACAGAAAGGTAAAAGAAAGAGAACGAGATGCATGGAAGGAAGAAATAAAAAGAAAAATTCTAGCAAAACAGCGACGAGCTCTCGCAGAATTTATCCAAGCACAAGAAGGAAAAACCACAAAGCACAATCAACCTGAAAAAATAATACATTTAGATACTCCACGAAAGAGTGAAGGAATGGTGAAAATAAAAGTCAAATATTCCCCCAAAGGAAAAGAAAATGTTGAGAGCGAAATTCTTAGACAATGCCGCTCTAAAACTCAAAAATCTGAATCTACTCGAGGAGATTATGATTTTTGGATGAAAGATTTAATTCCAAGCGATTCTAAATCTCCTACAACTTTCACAAGAACATCTAGTAGAAATTGTACAAATCCTGCGAAATCTGTACCCAAAGAGATGTCGGGAGATGACCACAAGAAAATCCGAACCAAGTCTTCCAAGGAAAATATTGAAAGTGCTTCCCGTGACAAATCTAGAGATAAAGGAGAGAAACCAGAACGCAAGACACCACGTCTTTGTGAAAAATTGCAACGGCAGAAAAGACCTGCAAGCGCTCCTGAAGCAGCTCCAAATATATTGTCTACTAGGACAAAGAGCATGATATCAGATCCTGGAGAAACTGCTAGTTCATGTGTCACGAAATATTCGGTACAGTTTTCGCAACATAAATCATGTAAGATTATTTTTTATTTTTTCAACTCTTCGTGTATTCACTTTGTATTGTATTACCATTCTCCTATTTTTTCCAGTTATTAGGCCTTGGAGGTTACAACCGGAATCCCAGAAAAATTGGAAAAAGTCGGATCCTGTTGCTCTTTATCAAAAATACCAAGAGGAATGGAAACATTGTCCTCTTCCAGGAGAAAATAGACACTCAGATGTCCGATGGGCAATTCGAGAAAAAATGATGGGCTCTGATCCTCATCCTAGGGTAATCTTTCTTTAAAATACATATTAAGCTTTTCCAATTTATCTTTTTACACTTTTATTACTGTATACTTATGTTTTATTTTCAGCCAGCTGTCTACAAATCTTCTAGCAGTTCAAAAATAAAAAGAAAATGACTAGAGAATTAAATTTTTAGAATTATTTTAATGATTTAGAATTTACGCTCAAACTTAGACGATGTTATGTGAGTACAGATACTATCTTCAGTATTTTCTTACGGATTTTTTTCACCATTAAGTGAATGCATTTATTAATTGGTCAATAAATAATTGAATACATTTTCATATAAGATAATATAAATAGAAAAATGTGTATTCTGAATTTTAAATGATTAAGACGAACCATTGCTTTAAAAAGTACCTTTATTTTCAAATATTTTTCTGTAGAAACGTAAACTTTAAAATCTATGATTATTTCTCAAGTTGGGAAAGTAAATACAACACTTGCATAAACCAATTTTATTGTTGGTTAATTCTGAATTTGGAGCAGACTTTTTTTGTGTTTGCTCTATTCAATTGATAAAGTAGTTTTTCTTCGATGAGCCTTGCAGCTCTTTCTGTTAGTACCAAAGTGTCGTGTTTCAGCATACTATAGACATTCAATCCTGAAACATAATATTTAGAGTCTTAGAGAATTTTTTTAGAGAAATAAAAGAAGAGTATTAATAAAAGTAACTAGTAAATAACGTACCGTAGACAGGCATTAAATTAACGTGTTTTAAGGTATCAGTAGCGATAGAAATGTTTCTTGGCATGAAGTCAACGTCATCAACGAAGAGAACTGATGGACCCCATTTTCTCTTTTCGATTAATTCTTCAATATAGGAGCTCTCTTCTGATGGAATTTCAAGATCTTGCACCACGTGCAAATCATCTTGTGCTAATTTCACTGTGAGTGTGGATGTGAGACCCATGACTCTTTTGTAGAACGGAAGCATGTAAAAATGAGTTGTAGGAGAACGAGGTCCATGTATTCTGCCTCCTTTTAGCCAGAGGGGAGATCGAATACTTCCATGACGAGCCTTACCCAGTCCTTTTTGTGGCCAAGGTTTTCGACCACCTCCACGAACTTCTGCTCGCGTTTTTGTATGTGCATAGCACTGAAACCAAGGAAAAGATTTAAGAGATTTTTTTTCTAAGATTTTTAGAGAATTCTGTTCGAATTTTTAATTAAGATCTATTTGTGCAACATATAAAGGGTTAAACCCATTTTCTGAGAATATTTAATTTTATCTTTCAATTATTTCTTTTTACTTCTACTTATTCTATTTATAAATATTCTGGAAATCCCAAAGATATACAACTATACAGAATTAATATACAAATTTAAATTAAAATACAGTTTATAAATATATTTTTCTTGGCAGTCTAAAAACAAGCTTATAACTTACCACAAATTTATACATTCTCTGCCATCTAACATTTTCATGAATAAGATCAACTCGAGGTTGCGCCGCAAAAATATCAGGATGCAAAACAAGAATGCCAAGTTTTTTGTTAGGAATCGTTTTTAAACTTTCTAGCCACACTTGCCTGGGCATGTGAAAGAATTGGCCATTTTCGATGGCTTTCGTCGTGGAAATTATCGGCTCCACTTTTCCTATTTCTGACACTTGATTTTTCGCAAGTGTACTAAATCGTGAAATTACGTTTACACATCTTTCTAATTTGCTACATATATTTCGACAAAAAAGAGACATATTTGCAAGAAATACTAAATTTTATACACCCAGATTTGATATTACAAACTATTGAACCTTATTACATGGTGCACATAACCTTAAATGATTTGAGGCTTGAGGGGCTTGAGCATTGAGCATTGAGCACAGCGAGCACAGCTGATTGAAAAATAACCAATGAAAAAAGCTTTACAACAGAATACATACGCTATTGGTTGAAATGGTTGAAATTCAGTTTTTCAGAGCTTTCAGAGTGTCCGTTTTTTGAGGTTAACAAGGAAGAAAGTATTTTGATCATTTTGATTTATTTTCGAAATTTCTGAGGAAAAAATGTATGGAAAGGAGGGTCTGAAACTTATTAATGAATTAGTACTTTCCGATGATATAAAACCTTTTAATGTGAGTATTTTTATTTATTAATTTTCGTCATTTAATGGTTTTATTTGCTTTAAAAGTTTTAATACAATTTGTAATTTGTTTATGTTTGTGTAATTATCTCGAAAGTCAGTCAGAAGAGTTATATCAAAATACTTTTATATAGTCCTATAATTAAAAAGCCAAGAGAAAACATACATTTAACTATTATCTATTTATGATTCACAATTGTATAAATTGCGCTTAAAAAAATAACTTGTAGAGTATCTACATTGAATTTTAAACTCTACACTTACACGAACTTATTTCTAATTACATATTTTAATTTAAATGATCTTTATCTTTACAGGATCATGTGTTCCGTGGTGTTCTGAATGAAATCCAAACTCTTTATGAAGCAAATGCAGCTGATGCGTTAGTATAATAAAATAATTCCTTAAGGGATTTATCCATTATTTATTTTTAAATTTACTTACTCATCCATTCTTTTGATTCATTTTGAATTGCTTTAAAATAATTGTAAATCAATTTCAGCCAACAACCGAATGCAAATGCTACGCACAACAGAACACTCTTATTTCGACACGCGGTTTTGAACAGAAACAATCGGCTCCTGTTGACTTATATATACCACAGAATGAAAAGAATGAGAAAACTACGATGGGAATTAGGAAGCATTCTTCCAACTGAAATCAAAGCTAATTTAACGAATGCTGAAGAACGTTGGTTCAATTCGTATAATAGATCTCTAGCAAATTATATGATATCACTTGGAGAAACAGGACTGAATATCATGAAAGACATTATTCCACCTAAGTCTCTTTATATAGAGGTAACCATTTTATATATATAAAAAAACACTTTCTATTAATATAAAATTTTGACAAACTATAATAAATAGAATCAAAATTTGAATTTCAATAAAAGCATCATAATTGGAACATAATTTTGTCTCATATTTCAACTTTATTTAATTGTACATTCATTTGATATTTTTATTTTAGGTTCGCTGCCTAGTAGATTACGGAAAATTCGAATTCGATGGTCAAATAGTTAATTTGAAAAAAAATACTCATCATTTACTGCTAAGTGCAGAATGCGAAACGCTGATCAGGCAAGGGATTCTTGAACATGTTAATGTTTAGTAATAATCGATCTTGTGATAATTATTGACAAATTGATATCACTACAATTTCGTCTATAATACTTTGAGCAGTTTAAATAAGTATTGTATTCTTCCATTGAATTTGTCAACAGGAAAATTTGTATTGTAATGAAATTTCATTTCTCACCGCTTGTGCAGTGGGGTTTCTTTCATCACGATATTTTTGAAATTTTTATTTATGACGATAGTATTGGTGATACGTGGATTTACTGTAATTAAACTGATGGAGTCGGTTTTTTATGCGATACTTGTGAACGTTTTCTCATTTTCTGCTCAATGAATCGTTGAATAAATAGAGTTGTACGTTTTTGTATAAAAATAATCTGTCGTTTACATATATTCGTTTCTAAATATTTGTTTTGCAACAACTATGTGTTATTATTTAAACTTCAATTTATTAATATTTGTAATTTCACTAATTCTCTTGAAAAATAGTAAAACATTTACGTATTTGAAACCTCCCGCCAAATTCCGATTGGCGACAGTGGCCCCAATTCGAGCCCCGTACTCTACTGCGCATGCGTCGCACTCGGTATCTGATTGGTTGCTATTCGCGCGTAATTTGAAATGCATAATATTTTTTAGAATTTCAAATTGCGCGCGAATAGCAACCAATCAGGTATCGAGTACGACGCATGCGCAGTAGAGTATGGGGCTCGAGTTGGGGCCACTGCCGCGATCTGGCAGATCTGATTGGCGGAAATTTAAAGTAACATCCTTTACCTGCCTTTACTTATGTTTTGTGGTGTTTTTATTGGCAGCATTTGAATATGTGATATATATGGATATTATAGAGAATTCGCATAAATGTATAAACTATTCTCTGAAAATTTATGAAGCTTCGTAGAAACGATAATTCCTAAAAACTGAATTTTCAGAACAAAGTCCTCCCCAAGCCCAAATAGAGTTCCTGGAAGAAAAAAGCCGTTTAGTTTTCAGCACAATGCAGTTATGCAGCATTTGCAACCGATGACGCGTTGCTACTGGACGTGTTAGTACATTTTAAGTGAATTTTTACAATTTATCAATATGACTTCATATCGCTTACTAAATGTTCAGATCTGTGACTTTAAGTCTTATAAAGGTTTAATTACACTAAACGATTTTAATCAATTTACTGCGGTTATCGGACCAAATGGATCTGGTAAGTGATTTTTCCATAGATCTTTCGTTTTAATATTCGTTAGTGTTTCAACGTGATATTTTCTCGACATATGCTTATTTAATTTTTTGCTACTTTTAACAGGGAAATCCAACTTTATGGACGCTGTTGGCTTCGCTCTTGGGGAAAATTACAAAGCTTTGCGAGTAAATAGTTTGTCGGAACTAATTCACGGTTCCAATGTAGGAAAACCGGTGTCTGACCAGTAAGCGTTACTGAATAAAAATTTAAATTGTTCTTTTAATCAAGATCAAAGATTTGTTTCCTGAATATTTTTAAATTGTTAAGACAAAATTAATTCATATTATTGCAGATGCTTCGTTACTCTAGTGTTTCTTCTTGAAGTTCAAGGAACAGAATCGCAATATGAAAGTAAAAGTTTCAAACGTATTCTGACAACTGCAAATTCAAAAGAAACCTGCAGATACGAATTTAATGAAAAAGTATGCATTAAAATATTTTTGAAACAATCACGTTCAATAAAGGACAAAATTTATAGAATTTGTTTACGTAGCAAATTAAATTAGTGGAAATAAAAGTACTCTTTGAGTAAAAGAAAGAGCATTGATAATGTTTATAACATTTATATATTTATAATTATATATTAATTACATTTACAATTTTTTTTAAATTAGACTGTTTCAAGCGAAGAATATCAAGCAGAATTGGATTCAATTGGCTTTCATAATCGTGGTAAAAATGCTTTAGTATTCCAAGGTAATATTGGAAGTATTTCCATCGAAACTCCAAAGGAAAGATGCACTTATTTTGAACGTATTTGTGGTTCAAAACAATTTAAAAATGAATATAACACGTACGTTTTTTTTTTTTTATCTAAGTTTTGAAATCGCTAGTATGCAAATAAATAAATAAATAATAAATCACATTTTTTGTTTTATAGTTCTAAATTGGAGATGGAAGAAGCTGAGAAAAATGTTAAATCTGCGTTTGAGCAAGTTAAGGTCATCAATCACGAATTGAAGAATATCTCCTTAAAGAAGAAGAACACTAAAATCTTAGCAGATCTGGAGGAGAAACAGGTGACAACTTCAATTTGACTTCAATTTCGAGAATTTATCTGATATTTTTTTAGTCGATTTTTACATTCTCACCATTACGAAGTTGACTAATACTGTATCTCTTAATACTTTACATATTTACCTATTGCAGAGAAATTTGGAAAGAGAAGATAAACTCTTTAAATTTTTCCATATAGATAAAGACTTAGAGGAAGTAAATACTATTTCTGAATCGGAAATTCGCAAAGTACAAAAATATAATATTAAAAGAAGTGAAGCTAAAGATCAACTGGATGAACTGAAAGTTGAGATTAAAAATAAAGAACAACAAATCAAGGCTCAAATAAAACAGAAAATAAAGAAACATGAAACCGATTTAAGTTATTTAAAATTAAAAATAACAGAAAATGAAGAAAACATACATTGTTTGAATCAAAAAATAGACCGAGATTTAAAAAGTTTAAAAGTTGCCGAGAAGCAGTGCGAATCATATAAAATCCGCATTCAAGATCTCAAAGAGAACGTAGACCTTTTAGAAAATAAGTTAGTTGACCATCATGCAGACACTGCGGCGAGTAGTAAATCAAACTTACAGGACAGAACTCGATCCCTCACTGATGGACAGGTAATTCATTATTATTCTTATAATTCTTATATTCGTATAAATTAATGTTTTTCTTTAAAGTTTGAGGAATACTTGAAACTAGGAATGGAAGCGAAAGTGCAAACTTCATCCTATGATGAAGTATTAAAGTCGAAAAAGTGGAAGATGAAAAAATATCAACATAAACTTGAAATCGTGCTCATAAAGAAGACAAATTGCGAAGCGCGTATTCAATTAGCCCAAGAAAAGATTGAACATGAATACGAGGAAAATGATTCCTTGAAAGTCAAGCTTGATGCACTCAAAAATTCATTAAAGCAGAAGGAAAACTATCGAGATACTTTAAAGAAAGAAATAGTCGAAGCTCAAAAAAAATTACCGGATTTGCAGAATGAGAAAGAGAAAATTACAGAAATTTTAAAAAAGGCTCAGTTGTCACAGAAAAGAATCGATTCCTTATGTCGATTGCGTAATAAGTTCTCTGGAGTGGTACGTATATTATCATTTATAATTACTTTATTTTAAAAGATCAATTTATTGTTAGATATTTTAGTTTGAAGTGTTTTATTTACAACGAACTCATGTTTTAGATTGGGCGAGTATTCGATTTATGTCGGCCGAAAGATAAACGTTACAGTATTGCCCTTGCAAAAATCTTTAAAGAATATGCTAATATCATTATTGTAGACAAAACAGAAACTGCTAAAAACTGCATACAGTTTTTAAAAGACAATAAAATGGATCGTGAAATGTTTACACCCTTGGATGAAATAAATCCTCATGATATTTGTACAAGTCTCCGGTAAGAATGTGTGCTCTTGAAATAAAATGTACTAATTTTTATTTATATTACGTAATTTGTAAATTCCAGAGATATTCCAAATGTGAAATTGGCTTATGATTTAATTCAATTTGAACCCACTATTGACTTGGTCGTCAAAGCTATTACCCAGAATACATTAATTTGTGAAAATATTCAAGATGCTTCACGACTTTCTGCGAGTCAAGAAACTAAAGAAGGAAGATTATTAGGATACACTGTAAGTATATACATTTAATCCATGTACCCACATAATTTTCTGGAAATGAAATCGAAAAAAATAAATATTAAACAATAAAAAATAAAAATTGTTTTTCATAGTGTATTACAGTTGACGGTGTAAAGTTTGATAAACATGGACCGATATCATTTGGTAAAAAAAGCTTAGCTGAAGATGTTAAAAAGTGGGAAGCAAAACAAAATTCAGAGATGGAATCACAAAAGGTACGAATGTGCAAAAGCATCATAAAGATAATCTCACGTCAATTTTCAAAATTTTTCAAATAAATCAACTGTAAATAATTTTTTAGTCAGAGGTGTTAAAAGAGTTAGAAGCTGTTGAACAAAAAATAAAGGAGGAATTCACAGTTAAGTCTCTGAATTCGGAAATCGAATCATTGAAAACATGTATCAAGTTCATGCAGCATCAGTCTGATCTCACTGTAAGTTAAAACTTAATAAACCATTATACTTTCTATTACAATGTAGATTAAATTAATAAATTATTCATTTTCTGTTTGAGGTGAATAAACGACAAGAAATAGAAGCAGAATTACTTGATCTAAATGCTGAAAAAGAAGAAATTTTTGTAAGAAATTTGTTTGAAATAATCATTAATTTGTCAATTATTTACATTTAATTATTTTGTCCTTCTATGTCGCTTACAGAATACGATTCAAGAAATTACTGATGTCATTTCTACAATGGAAATAGAAATTCGAGATATCATGGAGAAAATAAACGATGTTGAAGATAACGTATTTGGAAATTTCTGTAAAGAAATTGGTTACACAACTATTCGTGAATTCAAAAACAAAGATTTGGAGTATATAAACGAATTCTTTATATGTATTTAAAAAATTTACCTCTTTAAAAAATATTATTTATTTTTATCCATACACTTTGCAGAAGACATCAGAAAAAGCGTGAGCATATTCAGCAATTAAGAGATCATCTTCAACGAGTAAAAGACTTATTGAAAGCTAATGAATCTGATTACTTGAATGGTAATAACTAATAATGAAAAATGTTTCATTTATCATAGCGTATAATTTATTTTATTAAGTGATTTAACTTTAAGATTATTTAATAAAGGTATGGAGGCAGCTTCCGAATGGAAAAAAAATATTGCTCAAACTCAGGCGGAATTGAAGAAAGCAATTGAAGATAAATCTGTTCTACAAGATGAGATGAAAAAGATTGAATCGAAATTTGAAAATGAACGTTCTGAACTTGGAAAGATAGAAGCAGAAATCGAAGAAATGAAGAATAAACGTCTGAATTGCAACAAGATTATCGAACGTACAACAAAGAAGATTGATAATTTGAAACAAGAAATTGCAGAATGGAAATCAAATCTTCAACTTAATCGAATAAAACTGCTGCGAGATTGTCAGGTAAATAACTTTTTTCTTTTAAATGTTTTTTTTTTACAGATAATAAAACTTTACCTATGATTTATTAGTTATTTTAATAAAATTACTAATCTGATCTGTTTATTTACAGATAAATATGATACAGATTCCCTTAAAATCTGGAAATCTAGATAGTTTTGATCTAATTAATGGAAGTAACGAGGAAAACAATATAGAAATAGATTATAGCGATCTACCTGAAGCTTTTAAAGATAAAGGAAGATTTGAGGAGATTCAACAAGTGATAACTGAACAAATGAATGAAATCCAAGAATGTTTAAGCCGGATAAAATTTTCACAGGAAGAGGTTGTATGTATTCTTTGCTCATATTATCTGATAAAACTTTGTTCTGAGATCTTAATACTTTAATTTTTTATAGACTGATGAAAAATATCTAACGGCTTTGAAGGAGAAACAAAAGAAGGCTGAAGAAAAACACACAGAGTGTAAAAAAAAGGCCCATCGTCTGAAGAACAGATTTGAAATTGTCAAAAAAAAAAGAATCGAAATGTTTAATTCTTTTATGCATGACGTCGATAATATTATAGACAATATTTATAAGGTATTAAAACTCCATATATTTAATGAAATGTAAAATTTAGTTCAACATTTTGTGGTCAAACGCTTTTGCGTTTAGTTCTGCTTTTTTTTATTTGTAAATTATTTATTTATTTGAATATGTTATTTAAAATCATAATCAGTTTCTTTTTTTAATGCCTTTGAATTAAAAGATTGAGTAAATAAAATAAATTTAAATCATAAATTCTTCAATTTTTGATACAAATTCAAATACATATTTCAATATTTTTTTAGAAAATGACGAAAAGTGCCGCAGCCCAAGCATTTTTATGTCCCGAAAATCCAGAAGAGCCCTATTTAGGGGGAATAATTTATAATTGCATTCCTCCGGGAAAAAAAGTTTCTACAACAATGGAGGGGCTTTCTGGTGGGGAAAAAACCATCGCATCTTTGACATTACTGTACGCTATGCAAAAGTAAGTCGATCAAATTTTTATTTCCACTGGGAGAGTGGAATGTTTTTTTGGTTTTTTTTTAATACTTTAACAGAAATTGTAACAAAATGAGTTTAGTTTCCAAAAAACTTGAAATAGCTTTTTTTTTAAATACGAATAAGCCTTTTAATTTTTTATTTTCTTAACTACGACCTTCTGCAATTCATCATTTAAAATAAATTTTGCGATCTTTTCGACTAATTAAATATTTTCAATATTCTTTTATTCGATGAATCACAGGGTGAAGCCAGCACCGTTCTTTTTACTTGACGAAGTCGACGCTGCACTGGATCCCACAAATATCAAGAAACTATCTGATTTCATTAAAGATGAGAAAAACTCTTTACAGTTCATAATTATCAGCCTAAAGAAGAATTTTTTTTCTGAAGCAGACACCCTTATTGGAGTTACTGACAATGTGAGTACTATCTTATTCACAAGAATTAAATTGACGATAATTTAATTTATAAAAGTAATATGTAGAAACATCTGTTAAATTTTTAAATATTTGAATCTGGAATCTAAAGTCAAATATACTTTCATTCTTTTCTCAGGATGGGTTAGACCTGGCAAGCGGCGTTTATGTTTTTGATTTGCAAAAATACGAACGGAAGTAATTGAAGTTTTTTATCCACATAATCATTGGAATTTCGCTTTTTTAATTGTCATTGCTTTATTTATTCTTTTATTTATAAAGTTTTTTTTTATTTTTATATTTTTCGAAACATGTACATATATATAATTAGTGTGATCATCTTATGTACATGCTGGATAATCAGATTATTAGTTCACGTTTAATTTGAAATGTCTGTAAGAATGATCTTTCATTCAAAAGTTTAAAACTTATTTGGGTTTTCAACTGTTTAATGTTGCAATTAATAACCCGTAATTGTATCCTTGTGTTATAGAAAAGGAATAATAAGAATTATTTTTGAAGCATATTATTTTTAAGTTGAAACTATTCAAGACTTTTTTTAAATCGTCAAAAATTTCGCTTTAGCGAGAAAAATCAAAAAAGCAACTTCTTATCTGGGAACCTACATATCCGCTGTAAATTATATAGCCCAATTCCTAAATGTGTTTTATATCTTTGTATCCCGATTATTAGAAAGAGTGGCAACTCTGATTTACTGCAGTTTGAACCGAACAACGGGGCGCAGGTCAATATAGTTTATTGTAGTTAATGCTACATATGTATGACGGGTGTACAGAATGCGGCCAAAACGATGATCATTGTCTTATGTATGCTTATATCTCATAATGCATAAACGGGGCATCCCGGTCGTGTCTGCTATTAAAACCGGCGATTGTAAGGCAGTAGTACGACAAAAAGTCAAATTACCGCGGCCATTTCAGAATATTAAGCTATTAGTTGGAACAAGTTTATTTTAATCATTCGCGTTGAAACTAGTATCTAACGATCTAACCAAGTATTCCAACATTTTACTTTCGTATGACAAAGACCCATTTTCGGTAATTAAAAAATGTTTCTTCGTAGTTTATTAAAGCTATGAATATTTATACAATATGTCAAAGTACAGTTAAAGTCACAAAAGATATATTTAGTTGAAATAAATTTACTTAAGGGCGTTGGACCCAAGTGTTAAATTCAAAATTCCATTCTCCATTTTACTCAACAAAAATTATAGATAAATATTTTTTATCTCTGTAGCGCTAATCTTTTTTTAAATATAAGACTGCGTGCAGAGCGAAAAAATATTTAATTTCGATATTTTCTCGCTCTGTACGCATAATTCTAGTTAACAATTGATTAATTCTGCAGAGGGAAAAATTTGTAAATTTAATATTTGTTGAGTAAAATGAATAAATCGAATTTTTAGATTAGAACTAGGCTCCATCACCTTAATTCATTTTTTCAAAATAAGAATAAAAAATCTGTGAAGTATAGTATAATTTATTTCTTCTGAGAGTTGGAAATATATAATGAAGAAATCAGTTGAATAGAAAAATATGCTCAATTTAAGTTGAGTTTATTAAAAATTAAATAATATTACGGTTGCTTGTCTCTCATACTAGTTAAGAGAGGGTGAGAAGCTAATTCAAGTCTAAATGCACGAATCTTGGGAGAAACTAGGATGCGTGTGCAATTTAATAAGAACTTGTCGATTAGGTCACAAGAGTAACTGCTGAAGCCCTGGGGAAAACATTTCTCTGAACTTCTCCAACATTTCAAGAAAGCCTGAGATCAATTTGTAGGAAACAATTTTTCGCAAAAGAATATCTGTAAAAAATGTTAAAGTAAATTTAGCACATACAAATTTAATTGTGGATGTAGACTGTTGGTTTCTTCTTACTATAAATTAAGGCAGTCTCAGGTGAAATAATTCAGGAGATATTTGGGTGAAAATTTGGGATTTCACGTGATATTCCACGAGAATTTTTTCAGCTGGGACGTGTCTTAAATTAAATACTGTTTTATCAAAAATAATATCTTCAAGATTAGTTTTTCTGCGAATTGTTTCAAAAGTTGAATGAACTCTGAAATTTTTTTAATTGGATATTTTATTAGCTAGGTCATTGGTTTAGAATTTTACGATTTATAGTAGTGCTATACATAGTAGAAATGTAATAGTGCAATCATCATTGAGTGATAATCGACGCTTTTCGACTGCGATTGAGATCATCAACTAAATGCATCAGGATGGTGTGCAAGTGTGATCCGGAGAAAAGTTCTTTGACAGCCTGACGCGAAAGAAATTAAGGTCATTATAAAAACAGGACTAAAGCTTTCTACATAAAATGAAGATTTATATCTTTTAAATCTGTTTAGCATTTTCACAAAGCCTTTATTCCTAATCTTTCAAATGCTGTATGAATACTGTTATATTTAAATTATTGTAATAATAATTTTCGATAAAGGAACCTTTAAGGGCGTTGGATCCAAGTTCTAATCTCAAAAGTCGATTTCCTACTTTTACTCTACAAATTTCAGTATTTTTTGCAAAACATGAAAAGTTAACATTTTGAAAATAGATTTTAAGTTTCTTGTTTTGTACAAAAAGTATTAAAATAAAATATTTTTTCGTTCTATAGACAAACTTCTAGCTCGAACAAGAAAAGCTCTATAGAGCGAAAAAATATTTACTTATAATATTTGTTGAATAAAACGAGGAAATAGAATTTTGATGTTTGAACTTCATCCAACGCCCTCATCCTCAAATTTTAAGTTTTAGGTATGGCCAGTAATTTGAGTTTCTTTTCTTCAGATTGATAAGCACTGGATACTACTAAAATCGGAAAAAGCGAAGAAGAGCGGGTGGTTTGCGGAAAGATGCAAGAAGAGGGGCCGCGCGTTTTGCTTCGAGGATGATGACCTCCCCTACAGTTGCTGCATCTGCTAAATAGACGTTACAATGGTTGTTACATGTCTAGTTGCCCTCAGCCTCAGTCAGAGGTGGGTCGGCTCTAGGCTACGGTAGTGGAGAAATCAGGAAGTGAAGAGTGAAGATATCTTCGAGCACAACCCCAATGAGAAAAAGGACCATCCTGCTGGTCGCAGGGTTCCTCGTGGTCCAGAATTTGGTCCTGATGGAGTCTGCTCAGACCAAGGCTAAGAGACATCGACCTAAACCCATTCAACATCACCAAACTATTAATTCAGATTTGTATTCTGAATATGAGGATTACTACGAAGACTATGAAGAAGAAAGTAATGGTGAGTTTCAAACTTTTCTCAAAACAAGATCACAAATTCAAGCATTCTTAATCCAAAAATGATCTGAAACAATTCGATCAATACTAGGATTTATAAATTATCATTTCCTATTGATAAAAAATTTAATAATCTTATAACTCTTATAAACGTATATTTAAATTAATTTGATATATAAACTAAATATTGTAGATGATTTAACTGATAAAATAAAATAAAAATGATTTGGATTGACTTGTAATGAATGATATTGGTTTAGTGCAGGGGTATTGGTCAGAGACTCAAGTAGTTGGCTTCTTGTTGCAGCTTATCATGAAAGTGACTTCCTCTTCATCGTTTCGATTCTTTCTTTGGCGACACACTTGAGTTCCCATAAGAGTCGACTGCATTTCTATTAGACAGTTGGGCCTTTTGGATTGTAGAGAGACTATTTTAATCATTCAAGAAGAGATATGTGCTCAACCCTCGTTATATTACTTTTAATAAAATTTCTCAGTAGTACTATTTCAGTCATTAAACCTACAGAGAGTCACGCAAGCTCGCAAATTATATTGCACACGTATCAGAGATCATCTTACTTGGGAGAAACGTTCGAATTAAGCTTTTATCGTCTCCTTTGTTATTATTTTCTGGATCACTTTCCCGGTTCACACCAACTGCTAAAATTATACTACTAACTATTCATCTTTAAATCCTTTCAATCCATATTCAGTATAATTTTCTGAAAATTTATGAGCTGGAAGCTTTAAACGTTCAAATGGACGAAATTCTTTCTTCAATTTTTTCTTTAATTTTTTCTTCAAAATTGAAGGAATGAAAATTGAAAAGTTCAAATGTATCAAAGGAACTAAAAAATAGTTTAAAAAAAAGTAAATCCTATAAATTTTGCAAGTTTTGGTACTTGTCATGACTTAAAGTGACAGACGAGATCATGATCTACAATAAGATCCATAGACTATCGTTTGACCCTTTTCGATTAATGGCTGTTAATTCTAGGCAGTTGCAGTTGTGAATCTTGTTACGAATCAATTAATTCGGTATACGGTACCGGAAGTTTCTTGAACGTATGCTTCCTCAGTCTTTCAACGGTGTACCAGTTTTTCAAACGATCAATTAAAATGTCAATTATTAATGCAAAAAAAAACATTTAAAATTGTATTAGATTTATTCAAGGAATTTATGTATTATGATTAAAAGTTTTGCTTTAATTAAAATTATTTTTAGAAACATCAACAGTTGAATCTCAAACAGGATCACCAACTTATGCAGAGTCTGGGAATTACGGTATGAAATTTAAGATTACATTAAATTAATATAAAAAATTAATTTGAAGGATTTTAATTTTTTTAATCTAATTTAATTTATAATAATTAGGGCGATCGCGATTTCCAGAATCAACTACTGTGCCAGTTTCATTGAGACCTATTTATTCTACTGAAACAGTCCCAGTTACGACTTTAAAACCAGAAAAAGGTAATATTAGTTTAAAATTTATAATTAGATTTTGTGATTTTTAAGAAATTCAGAGTAATTAATTCGATTCAATGTCTTATTTCTTTTCTTAGAAGACGATTTACTTTGTGAATTCGAGGGGATTATACGCAAAGCTGGTGACGAATGGAAACCAGATAATTGCACCCTCTGTCAGTGCGTTCAGGGAAAACCTGATTGCTCTCAACTTATACCTTGCATAATGAATGGTAAATTAATAAAATATCTTTTAATGTATGAAATAAATCTTTATAAACGAATTTTCATAAATAATTATGAAAATGTACTGTTTGTTCTGAAATTTACAGATGTAGACTCTTCAGTGAATCTCGAATCTGGAACAGAACAACCTGAAAGTGAAGTAAGAAGATAATTAGCATTAAAATATTACTTTTATTCTAATTAATAATTATATAAGTTATTTTTCGAGAATCTAATAGCCGATAATTATTTTCTAGCAATCGTCTGAAATTGTTCTTGGTGAGAGTAATCGAGTGAATTCTATAGCATATTCTGGATCACGAGTAAGTGATTTATTAAGAATATGTTAAGTTTTTTTTACTGATTCTTAATTGCTTTTAATTAATATTAATATGTATGTGAATTTAAAGGGAGATTCTGCTTCCACCGCTCGACCACCACGATCGGACATTTCTGGTTCCCCTGCTCCCGATGTGAGAAAATTTTTCTGATCAGCCAATCAGAAGAATATTATTTTCTGATTCCATGTCCAATTTTTCGTCTATTAGATTTACATTTTGTGTATTGATTTTACTTTAGGTATCCTTGTACTACCAACAATTAGCTTTGGCTCAAGCTAGCGATGATAAAGGACCATCAGGACCAGATCCGTTTGCTTATATGCAGGCACAAACTGGACCTTCTGGACCTCGTGGCCCACCTGGTATAGTTTAATTACATTTTTATGAGAATTAAAATTCTATTTTGTAAAATTTAAAATATACAGGGTACGTTAAATAATTATTCATAGGACCACAAGGACTTCCTGGACCCCAAGGCTTTCCAGGCCCGAGAGGAGAAACTGGAGACATTGGACCTCCAGGAGTTGCCGGAACGCCAGGACCGAGAGGTTTGCCTGGACTCCCCGGAAAAGATGTAAGTTTTAGAAAATTATTTCAATTTCTCCGAACTCTTTAGAAAATTCTGGCAAAAAGAGATCGTTCAAAAACGTTGAAAATATTAAAAAGAATTGCAGTGTTCTTTTACAAATAATTTTAACTGGATATTTATTCAGGGAGAGCCTGGAGAGGATGGCGATGTAGGAGCTCAAGGAGCTCCGGGAGCACCAGGTCCTAGAGGTTCAATTGGACTTCCTGGACTTCCTGGAGTTAAAGGACATCGAGGATTTCCTGGATTAGATGGGGCAAAGGGCGATCAAGGTTTTGCAGGAGAAAAAGGGCCACAAGGACCTGCGGGACCAATGGGACCCATTGGACAATCGGCAAGCCGAAATGATTAAGAGTGTTGGGTCCAAGTTCGAATTACAAAATTCGATTTTTTCATTTTGCTTATACCCACAATTCTATTTAAAAAATGAGTTCCGCTACAAAACGAGAACATATCTAATTATACTTGTTAAGTAAAATGAGGAAATTGAATTTTCAGGTCAGAACCTGAATCCAACACCGATAAATTATTATTTTAAATAAATTAAGAAATTTCTCATAAATTAGAAAATAGAGCAGACTTTTTATTACTAATTCTCAAAATGATAGGGTCCTCCCGGTCCTCGTGGTGAAAGAGGCAGAGAAGGCCTTCCTGGACCTCCTGGAGTAAGAGGCATCGATGGAATGATTGGACCTCCTGGTCAAATTGTTAGTAAGGCTACTTGAAAGTTATAATCTTGAATCTTATAATCCAGAAATACATATTACATAATATATAATCCCCTTCCTTTAAAAATTAAGTTTACTTTTTTTAAAACAATGTGAAAAACAAACTTACTTTGAAGGGTCCAACGGGAAAACCTGGGCCCCCTGGCTTTCCTGGGAATCCGGGAGTAAAAGGAGATCAAGGAACTCAAGGAACTAAGGGAAGTCAAGGCTCACCAGGTCCAAAAGGTATGTTGATAATTCCGAATATTCGATTTCTATATTGTCAATATACATATTTACATACATATACATATATCAATACATCAGTAAACTCTGTTTTAATTCCACTTAGGAGAGACAGGACGTTCTGGTCAGCCGGGCGAGGTAGGTCCTCAAGGTCCGCCTGGGAAAGATGGCTTGCCAGGAGATAAAGGAAGTTCAGGTAATCCAGGATTAGTTGGTCTGCCTGGATTTCCTGGATCAAGAGGATTGCCGGGTATGTCTGGCAGCCCAGGCACACCGGGTGAGAAAGGAATTCCTGTAAGTTCTAGTACGCCTACTGTCTTTAATTATTATTTATTAGTATTTATTTAATAAATACAATAAATACTTACAGAAAGATTCAATAAAATGTATCTGTCACAGGGCGAACCTGGTGAAAAGGGTTTTAAAGGAGAAACAGGGGTAAAAGGTGATGCAGGAACACCAGGGCCCCGAGGAATTCCTGGTATTATTGGAACTGAAGGCAAGAGAGGAAAAAGGGGCATGCGAGGTCCACCAGGACCTGCGGGTCCTGCAGGAGAACGAGGTTCATCGGGACCGCGGGGGCTTCCAGGAAGTGAAGGTCCTGTGGGTCCTAAAGGTAATAATTTTCCTGAAAAAGAATAAAAATAAATACTACTTGTTTCTGGAATATCCTTGTAATTAAAATACAAGATATCAGCAGTATTAATTACTTTATTTAAAGAGATGTATATAATTTTGCATAATCATTGTATTAGGTCAACCTGGAGAAAGAGGATCAATTGGTCCTGCGGGACCAAAAGGTGGTCCAGGAGAAATTGGACGGCAAGGTTTGCCGGGGTTGCAGGTTTGACAATTGAATGATATATTATTTATTTTAGATGATTTAGATGTTGAAGATTATTAGTTTCAAATATCGAATTATTATTAAGAGAAAATGATTTAGGGAATTCGAGGTGCCACTGGAAGACCTGGTCCTGCTGGGAAAACTGGCCTTCCTGGAGAACGTGGAGTCCCAGGACCAGAGGGAAAAACTGGAGATCAGGGTCCCCCTGGAGCTCAGGGAATTCCTGGACCCATGGGACTTCCAGGAGAAAAAGGATATCATGTAAATATAAACTTAATGCATGTAAATTATTTATTAAAGTACTGCAAAAAAATGCTAAATCCTGTTAAGATAATATAGTAAGCTTACTTATATATTTTTAGGGGGAACCTGGAAAAGATGGAGAGTCTGGTAACCCTGGACCTCCAGGAGCAAAAGGAGATACAGGAAAAATGGGTCCACCGGGAGCTCATGGTCCACCGGGATTAACAGGGATTGCGGGAGAGAAGGGACCTGCAGGGCCCATGGGTCCTAGAGGATTCCAGGTGAATTTTTTTAGTTTTAAGCAGATAAAAAATAATATAACAGTTCTAATTTAATACTTAAGATGAATTTCTCTACGACTTACAGACCTCTTCTTTAACTGATTTCTGTATTTAGGGACTGCCAGGCGCACCAGGAAATCCGGGAACACCAGGAAAGGATGGAGATCAAGGACCTCGAGGACAAGCAGGTCCACCAGGCAGTACAGGAAACAGAGGTGAACGAGGACCTCCAGGAGAAAGGGGACCCATAGGTTCTCCAGGATCCATTGGCCCAAGGGGAGAAATTGGAGCCCCAGGAGCTGATGGTCTTAATGTCAGTGTTTATTTCTCTATTAGAAATGTTTTATTAATATTTTTAGACTTTTAGTATCGATGAAGATTACAATGTTTTATTAAAAATTCAATGTTTTCCATGTCGTTCTCACTTGTAACAAATTTCAGGGCTTGCCGGGTCCTAAAGGTGAAAAGGGTATTTCTGGAGCTTCCGGTTTGCTTGGTTTGCCAGGATTGAAAGGTCCACCCGGAGAGCCAGGACCAAAAGGTGACAAGGGAGTAATGGGTCCAGCTGGTCCCGAAGGCCCCGCAGGTGACTTTCCTCAGAATTAAACTTGCAACAAAATGTTTTTTGTTCTGAAAAATAAATTATTTGATTATATAAACGGATTATGAAGTATTCTATCGAAGTATTTATAAATGAATTTTATCTACACCTTTTAGGACGAATTGGTGAGCGTGGTCCTCAAGGATTATTGGGTCCACCTGGACCTGTTGGAGAACCGGCAGAACGAGGTGATTCAGGACCTCCGGGTCCTATGGGTGAAAGTGGACCTCCAGGAAATCCGGGAGAGAGAGGAGTACAAGGTCATCAAGGTAATCAAGGTTTTCCGGGACCTCCTGGATTAGTCGGACTTCCCGGTGTCAAGGGTGATCGTGGCCCTACAGGATTGAAGGGTGATCAAGGAAATCCTGGTCCGCATGGTAAGAATCTTTAGTTTTCATGGCATTTCATTTTTATAACAGAGATCAATTTTTACTCAGAAATCCTATAAATAAAGTATTATTAAATACAATAATTGTATTATTCTTCAGGTATTACTGGTGAAATGGGTCCACAAGGAAGAATGGGACCACAAGGTGTGAAAGGCGCTCGGGGTGAACCAGGATTGAGAGGTGAAAGTGGACTAATGGGCCCTCCAGGAGTTCCAGGTTTAATCGGATCAGTCGTAAGTTAATTATATTATCTTCCTAATTTCTAATAAAAAATATATATCTAATATATCATATTTTAAAACTATTCTTATAAAAATGAAACAAGTTACTAAATTACATATCAATCTTCTTCAAGGGACCTCCGGGTCAAGTAGGTCCTCAAGGTAACCCAGGTGTTCAAGGTATTAAGGGATCTGTTGGGGAAGTTGGACGTCCTGGAAATCCAGGACCGGTGGGAAATCCTGGACCTTCAGGTTCAGATGGTGCAAAAGGAGAAAGTGGCAGTGAAGGACCACCAGGAGCAATCGGGGTTCAAGGTCCTCAGGGACCTCCCGGCGATAGAGGCTTACCTGGATTACCAGGTCTCACTGGACCTGCTGGTGCCAGGGGAATTCGAGGCTTGCCAGTACGTTGCAGTATTACTAATTATAATGATTAATAGAATATTAGTTTTATAATTTGGATTAACTACAAGCGGATATTAAGCAATGCTTGTTTCCAAAATTTTCAGGGTGAAGTTGGAGTACCAGGAAAACCAGGAGCTGAAGGACTTACCGGTGCTCCAGGAATGCCAGGACCTATTGGACCTCCTGGTCCCGTAGGTGAAGCAGGAGTCGAAGGACCCCCTGGAAAACCAGGACTACCTGGATTTACAGGGAAACCAGGTGAAAAAGGCCTTCCCGGTGCAAGCGGTCCGCCCGGATCACCCGGAGCTCCAGGATTACAGGTAAACTGCTTTTTATAATTAATTTTTAAATTATTCGCTCTTCTCTAACTGATATTTTTGATATTTTATTTTATTCACCCAGGGTTCGCCAGGAAGTACCGGAAACACTGGAGCGCCGGGAGAGAAGGGTCCGAAAGGTGAAACTGGTCTTCCTGGTGTTGATGGTCCACCCGTAAGTTATTGCATAAAATTTCTAGATATTATTGTACTAAATGTAAATGTTTAAAGTTATTTATAATTATGTTTCCAATTGATAATTCCCTTGATATTTAAAATACAGGGTCTTAGAGGAAAGCCAGGATTTGCAGGACCTGATGGAGCGAAGGGTGATAAAGGGGAAGAAGGGTCGAAGGGTTCTAAAGGACATCGTGGTCTTATTGGCATGCAAGGAATGCCTGGCTCTCAAGGACAACCAGGCGAGAAAGGTAAAATAATGAATCAACATTTTTCAATATTTGTTTTGATACAATATAATATTATTTTTAATGTGAAAAGGTGCGCCTGGAATTCCGGGTGCTCCTGGTAAGGATGGCGAACATGGTCTTCGAGGAAATCCAGGTAGGGACGGAAGTCCAGGACCTATGGGTCCTACTGGAAATACGGGACCAAGAGGACCACCGGGAGAAGGTCGTCCGGGTCCCCCAGGTCCCCCGGGTCCACCTGGACTACCAGGACCTCCTGGCGATGGAAATTTAGGCTACGATGCCGCTTCTCTTGCTGCCTATTTCAGTAAGTTTTCTTCTTTATCATTCGCTATTTACCATTTTCCATTTACTATTAAGCATTTAATTCAGTATTCAATGCTATATTCTAGATATGGGTCAAGGACAAAATAAGGGTCCAGACTCGCCTGTTGGAGACGAACCGGCCAGACATTTTGGCAAAGAAATTTCTCCAGAAGAGCAGAAAGAATTAATGTTTAAGATACAAAATCGACTGGAGGAATATGTTAAAAAATTATCAAAGCCGAATGGGGAGAAAAATGCGCCCGCCAAAACTTGTAGTGAACTTTTCGCCACCTATCCTGAGAAAAAGTCAGGTAAATAATTTCATATTTTTAAAAGCTTCTTTATAATTAATATTTGTTATAATCTCAGTAGATTTAAAATTTATATGAATCTCATTTTAACATTAATTAATAACATTTTTCATTTAGGGATGTATTGGATTGATCCAAACGGCGCAGATATTCAAGATGCAATTTTGGTCCACTGTGATGTCGAAAAGCGTTCATCATGCTTGTTAGCTAATCCATCACGAACTCCTGAACTGAGTTATATTGGAGAAGAACAGGAAGTCTGGTTGAGCGAAATAGGTTCTGGTATAAAGGTAACCCAATTTTTAAATAATTTCTCGAGAAATAATAAAATTATCCTATTTAAAGCTGAACGCTGAACATTAGTTACCTTTTCATTCTTTAAACAGGTTACGTATAAGGCCGACAGCAATCAGATAAGCTTCCTACAAATGTTGTCTAAACACGCGGAACAAACTGTTACTTATCACTGCAAGAATAGCGTTGCTTATTTTGATTCTGAGCGAAAAAATTTCAGACGAGGGATTAGACTTTTAGCCTGGAATGACGTCGAGTTAGCACCCCGAGGCAATCGGCGTCTTAAATATGAAGTGGACTTAGATGAATGCAAAGTAAGTTTTTTTTAAATTTAATTTGAAAAAATTTATAATAGAACAATTTTCTATTGAATCTAAAATCTAAATATCTTCTATTAATCCTTGAATTGTTACACCTTTCAGACTCGTCCGAAGGATTGGGCAAAAACAGTGATTACATACAAAACAGAAAAATCTATTAGACTTCCAATCTTGGATATTGCAATGCGTGATCTCGGGAAAGAGGACCAAAGCTTTTGGATAGACATTGGATCCGTTTGTTTCCAATAAATTAATAGTTACTATAATTTAATATCATACATCAATTCTTTTTCGCTTAGATAAAATCTAATATTTTTTATATGTTAGTCTTTTTTATATTGCCTTTTCATATAAATGTAAGCAGATAATTTAACTTTTAAAGTTCTTAACTTGTACATAATAATGCCTATTTTTAATTATTTTTTCTAATAATTTGTAATGAACTCATCGAATACATTGAAAACTTTGAGAACGGATGTTTGTTATTTTTTTTTCTTTCGCCAAATTCAATCTCTTCATTTTACAAAAAAAGTGTTGAAATTATACATTTTTTCGCTCTGTATGCATATTTCTATTTAAAAATTGAATTGCGCTACAGAGCGCAAAAAATATCTAATTATATATTTGTTGAAATGGAGATTATTAACACAAGTTCTTTTGTATTAAGAGCACAAATTAAATAAACTACCAGCGGTTTTAAAGCGGACTATCCATCGTTCTTGTATGATCGCACGTATATTTTTATGATTAATTCATATGTTACAATAAAAAAATTTCCTTCAAACGATCGTCTTTGATGTAAAACAAAAATCTTATTTTTAATTTTAATTTGTCTATGGGGGGGAGGGGGTTTGAACCCCTTGCGCACGGCCCTGATCGAACGTACATACAGAATGAAGTGCTCTCAAAGTTGGCTCCCTGCGCTAGGGTTGTAAAATTTCATGAAACTTTGGTCAAATGAAAAGTTTCATGAAACTTTGGGGGTCTCGTGAAACATTTCAATGTTTCAAAGATGGCGGCGGGAAAATTCAAAATAAGCACGAAATGCCTTCCTTGAGGCATTTCTAAGTGTTTATATAACAATTTAACAGTTTTCTTCAACGCATTCACAAATATCATAGTTTTACCAAGTTTTACTAAAGAAATACTAAATAATATTCCAAAACAAGTTAAATTTGCGGGACCGTCGAGCCTAACCTCTATTTCCGCGCATGCGCAATTAGAAGTTCACCTCCTTTCCCCCCAAAGTTTCATGAAACAATGAAACTTTGACAGTGAAACATTTGAAAGTTTCAAGTGAAAGTTTCAATGTTTCAATGAAACGTTTCATTGCTCACAACCCTACCCTGCGCTGCCCTGCGCGTACAGAGCGTGTTGACTTCTCATTGGAGAAATGTTGCCATTGGTCAAAATTTGGCGCGCGATTCAAAATCGAATTGATTTAATTCGATTTAGAATCGCGCGCCAGATTACAGCCAATGGTAGAATTCGATTTTGAATCGCGCGCCAAATTTTGACCAATGGCAACATTTCTCCCTGCGCACGCAGCACACATTGGCTTCCCGCTGGAGAAATGTAGCCATTGGTCAAAATTTGGCGCGCGATTCAATTTTGACCAACGGCAGAATTTCTCCAGTGAGAAGCCAATGTGCGATCAGGGCCGTGCACAAGGGGTTCAAACCCATACACTCATGACCTCACGTGACGTTTAAAAGATATACATATATACGTATGTATAGTCAGGATAGTGGAGTTATTAAAATTACGCGATTACGCGAAAACCTCGCTCTCGCTCACTTCGTCAGTATACCAACATCAGTGCTTTGTGAACAATTGTGAATGACTGTGTGTTGTCATTGTAATATTTCATTAGCCTTTCTTCGAATCTTTTTGCCATTTCAGCTTGAAAATACAAATAAGAAGTGTTTTAGTGAATTTGAGGTTATGTTCCGCTTTCACCGATTTCTTACCTTGAATTAAAGCTTGTGTTTGTGCTTTTGTGCTTATTTTTTTGAATACGGTGTTCTGCTTTATCAAAAATATTAAGACTGATCAGTTAGAGCGATTCTATAAATAAATGTGTATTGTAGGAAAACGACTCCGAAAAACAGGTTTGTGAATATGAATGCAGCATGAATATTATTGAATATTATAATTAAAATCCTTTTTGTTTCTTTAATTGTTGACATAAAACTGTCATCAAAGAATGTTATTTTGGATGTGCAATATTTATAAATAAGAATTACTTCATTTTTCGCAATTATATTTTTAATGGAATTGTCAAATTCATGAAATTTAAATATTGAAAATGGACCTGTTGTATATATTTTTTTAAAGTTAAATATTCTCACTTATTTTCTTCTTTTTTTCTGAATGAAAAGTAGATGTATTTTTAAATGTGTCTTTTATAAAATTATACATAAAATGATGAACAAGAGAAAGACTATATAGTCACTATATAGTCTTTCTTTTATTCAACATTTTACTCGTGAGCATGAGCACGTGATTTATAAATGAGGTGCCAAAACAAGCGCATAATATTTTATTGGCTTAGTTCTTAGTGCTTTTTTTTATACATATAACAAGTTTCCTGCGATGTTTTTTTTTACCCTAAATTATATTGCTCCGAAAAGCTTTTTTGTGCATAGAATCTTTTGCAATTTTCAAAAATATCAAAAATTTTTTTTTCCGTCACTACCATTTGGATATATTTTTAATTTTCATATATTTTTAAATATATTTTCAAAATATCTCTATCTTGTGGTGATATTGCCAAATATTTCGCAATATGAACGTATTATTAGAAGATGAGTTATATTATCAATTATATTATCAAATTATAATTGATTCTAAGTTAAAAAATAAATTAAATTTGAATCAAAATTCAAAACGATATTTTAATTTTCTCAAGTGCATTTTTTTAATAACAGGCCAGATTTTTAATTGCTTTTTTTTTGTTGACCCCATTCACATCTTGGCTATTGTCTTTTTATTGCAATTGTTTACCTTTTACGATTATATAAAGTTTGATAAATGCACATTTGCTAATAGAGTTATCTAAATTTATCACATATGTGAGTCGCTTTACATGAGAATGCTAGATTAATTTTAGATATTATCATTAGTTTACTTTCATTCATAAGAGTTCTCAAGATATTAATTAAATATCTGTGAATGAAAACAAATCCTTTTTTAATTAATGTATTGCGTCTAATTAATAATGCAAGTAATAGTCATGTAAAGAAGATATTTTCTAGTACTGCTCCAGATGAAAGACCACTTATATCTCATAAAGGTCAACGAATTTTTATTATCATGATATCTTCTGAAATTTGAACAATCATTAAGTATTATGTGTCAAAGATTTTTATTGTAAGATACGACCCTTAAATTATAAAAAAAGAAATTAAAAATAATACCATTATCCCGAAATAATTTCTCTATTTCGAAAATACTTCACTATCAAAATTTTATTCACACGCTAAGCGGATGTATTTTAACTCGAGGAACACTTGCGTGTAGAAACATCAATGGGTTTAATGATAACTATGTAGTGTAGAAATGTGAAGGGTCAGGATACGAGTAATTGAAGAATTTGTCTACCGACAATGAGTATTTTAAACTGATAATCAAAGTAATAAATTACTCATTGTAGTTGTAGTGAATTTTAGATTGAGGAAAATATTACAAGGATAAACAATTTTTTTAAGAAGGTTCCAGCCTTTTTAGATTATAATTATTAACAATTATTAATATTATATGAAAATGAAAATGAAAAGAAAAAGCTTTTTCTGCAAAGTCACGAAATTATACGAATTGCATAATCACCAGTGGGTTTTAACGGTTTTGACATTGCATTCGTGGGATTACAGACAAATTATAAATATAGCTGAACTATTTTTTGAGGTATGCGAGGGAGTTCGAAGCGTCTGGGAAAATTGACTTTAGATTGTCCACATTCGATCTCGGAAAGTATTTTTTTATTATTTTTTTTTTTTACTAGATTTTTAAAATCTAGTAAAATTTGTATAATCTAAATCAAACTTGTATAATTATTATTTTAAATAATGCTCTTGACAGACTCTTGAATTTATGTTTATATTTTATTCTGTTTCAGATAAACTTAAAGGTCACAAGAATTTATTGTTCGAGGTTTGAAAATTATTCATCTGCTGTAATGATCGTTGAATTGAGAAAGATATGACTTGAAAATCAGCGGTACTGTGCTGCAAATTAATTCGCCTAAATAACAACAAGAAATAAATTGGATATCAGTTATAGCGTAGTCTCAGAGGAACGAAGGCTAGAAACGATTCAACCTCGATTGACCTCAGTTTCCTCGCAACGTGGCCAGCATCATTTAGTGATATTTCAGTCATCAAAAACCGTCTAGAAATTTGTGCCATTCTCTAGGTCGTCAAAATGGCCTTGTTCTCGAAAGTCAATGGTGAGTCAAATATAGAAATTTAAATAGATCGGATATCGAATTTCCAAGGCGAGAGGGAAACTGTGTTGATTACAATTTTCACAAAACTAAGAGTTTTTCTTCAATTTTCGCTCAAATTAAACAAAAAATGATGGCGAATGTGGAAGTCTCTTTAAACTATATTTTATTGTATTTTAACGATTTACAGGTTCAAACGAAAATACAGGTGTTATCGAACCTAAGAGTGAGTTTTGCAATATTGATAGATGAACTTTATCATTACACTCTTGCATACATTTATCTTCACTTTATTAAACTTAGCACGTTTATTTCTTATATATATGTGTATATATTTTTTATTCATTTATTTATTTGAATTATTTTTTAATGTATGTTTCATTTGTACTGTATATTTAAATTGTTCTGCTTGTATTGTTGTTAAGAAAAAAAATTATCCAAGAATATTTCAAAACGAAATATCAGTTTTGAAAATTTGAAGGAAATTTAATTGTTATTTACTTCCGTAATGAAACATAAACCTATAAAAAAATAGAAATAAGTAGAAAAAATTTTCTGATATGAAATCAAGTTATTATTGCTGCATCTGTCGATAGAATAAAATGATAACTGATTAGAGTACAGCATGTTTGTATGTGATCTTGTCAATAAGTAAATTCTGATATGAGGCACTAAGGAATGTTTACTTAACTTAAATATATATTGCAAAAACTTCAATTACATTTTAGAAAATCTTTCTGCTTTCGTCACTCTAAAATTTGTGTTCTTCGGGGAAGACGAAAATGTGCAAATAATGTCGAAGGTGATAATAGGTTTTATCACTAGCCTTGTTGAAAGTGTAGTTTGAAATTGATTTACTAAAGGATGAGCGTAATTACGTAAATGGATTCATGCCTTTTTGTACATTATGTATTGCATAATGTGTTTGTAGTTCAATGATTACCGTGTATGAGTTCAAGTAAATTAGCGTCGATTATGCTTTTTCAATTTTTGAAAGATAGAAATAATAATAAGACAATTATATTGGTAGTTTACAGTTTAAAGTTTAATTTCCCGCTATTTTCTACACTTTAAAGAAATATAATAATGAGTTACACTACCGTCGGAAATTGTGCGGACGATTATCGTGAGCGCTAAG
>CAJFCP010000074.1:3160151-3174376 GCA_904066005.1 Synergus itoensis | reverse complement strand
GTGATTTTTCTTAGCGCTCACGACAATCGTCCGCACAATTTCCGACGGTAGTGTAACTGTGCACTTTTTTAAAATCTTTCTGAGTCGGATCGTAGTTATGTTTTCATCATTTTTCTATTCTAGTTGCAAATAAAATCGTAAACAAGATTATTCTCTATAAATAAATTATGAGTTCTGAGGTTTCACACGACAAAACATTCTACCACTTTTTTAAAAATGTTATTTGCAAAAATGCTAGAGTTTTTGTGAACTTTTAAATTCTACATTTGATTAAGGGAGCAAAATTTCTTTTGTTTCTTCTGTAACCTAAGAAATATTAAATCCTGTTTTTTAAATGAACTGATCGAATTATTTTTATGGAAGGCTACCAGAAATACCTGAGTTTGTTTAAAATTGATAAATTGAAAAATAAGGACTACTTAATTATTATAATATAGTACTTTTACTTTTCAGAAAAAATTCCTCGACGAGCTATTCTAGGTTCGTTGATGTTTCTTGCCTGTATGTTCTCGTACGTAATTCGTACAGACCTTTCGATAATTATTGTCGCTATGGTGGAAAAAACCTCAAACAAAACAGGTGGACTGTCTTATTGCGGAAGTTTCCTCAACGAAAGTATAAAAAATAATACAGGACCAAAAAACGTAAGTTCATTATAAAAATTATTTAATGAAATAATCGAACTAAAGTACAAAATGTTCATCAGAATTATAAATTGAAAAATACAACCTTGTTTTGAAATTTTCTTAACTTCAATCAAATATTTAAATTTGTAGTTTGGTCCCCGATATTCCTGGTCTCAGCCAGTTCAAGGGTATCTTCTAGCTGCATACTTTATTGGTGTTTTGCCAGCTAGTATACCTGCAGGTATACTATCTGAAAAATTCGGCGGGGCCAAAGTTGTTGGGTGAGTGACCTTTTGTATTTGATTTTCTTATTTCAGATCTCAAATCTATTATAATTTAATTAAACCATTTTCTCTTCTTCAATATAGATTCGCAACTTTAATTCCAGCTATACTAAATCTACTGGTACCTATAGCTGCTGCTGCTGATCAATTACCATATCTAAACGTTGTACTTGTATTTATTCTCCGTTTCTTGATGGGATTTTTCGGGGTAAGTATAAAATTATATTCATCAATTCAGCGGAGTTTTCTTGAATTAGAATATCTAGAATTAACTCAAATTAAAACTATGATCTATGCGCCTAGCTTTTCCAATGAAGGACATTGACGTGACGGAAAAAATTTCTCTTTCCTTTCCAATTTATCCAATCAAATTTGCAAGATTTTACGATGCGTCCTAATGACTAAAAAGTGAAGTTTATTTTAATAGTGAAATTTTCAGAGTAACTTCCAACCTATCTTGATAATCTTTACTTGGTCCAGTTTTTCGACCGAGATGAGAACTCTAACAGACCCTGGCGTCACAAGTTTTATTATAAAGGTTACTCGACTTGATATAATTGACCTAATATTTCCAACAGACGTAGCAATGACATCCTATCGCTTATATCAAATTCTTACTTATTTTTGTCTTATTCAAATTATTAACGTCAGCAGCTATCATTCGTGCTATAAGAAGACAATCATGAAGTCGTATTATTATTATCATCTGTTTAATAGCCATAACAATATTGCATAATATTCACGCCTTCATTACTCATAAGTTAATTAATTTTTATATGTGAGGCAAATTGCTATCAAAGCAGGAAAATAGGGTGATTTTTTTTACAAAAATAGAGGAATATAGAGTAAAAAATTCTTTTGAATAAAATTAATACACGTATACAGGTATACAGTACAGGTACTGTATACATTAAATTCAATTTTTTAAACAGTTGATTTTTCAACAAAAAAGTGATTTTAAACGGAATAAGATATAAAAATGATATATGTTAATAAATACTATTAATAATGATTGTACATTTTTTTTCTGCTACAGGGTTCCGTTTATCCAGCTCTTCATGCCATGATTGCAAGATGGGTACCACCAACTGAAAAGGGAATGTTTGTTTGGACTATGCAAGGTAAAATTGCATCAATATATTAGGAATATTTTAGATAATTTGAATAATTTAGATTTAGAGAAATAAGTAATTTTATAAATTTAAATTACTTTCTATTTAATTTAAAGGTGGGCCTTTCGGTGCTTTTGTGACATTCGCCCTTTGTGGAGTTGTGACCGCAACGTGGGGTTGGGCTGCTTCTTTTTATGTAACAAGTGGTCTAATGCTAATATTTTGGGCTCTGTGGACTTGGCTTGCATATGACACTCCCGATGTTCATCCTACAATTACTGAAGAAGAAAAGACTTACATAAAAGAACAAATAGGAAAAACAGTTGCGAAAGTTCAAGTCAGTAAAATATATACATAATTATAAAATTAGATTAGAATATTTTAGAAGATTAAGTTATATGTAAGTGAAGTTTCCATTTAACTAAACGAACCCTTCATTAAATCCTTTTAGCCGAAACTTCCAATAAAGGCTATGGCAACATCCGTACCATTTTTAGCATTGATGTGGGCCCACTTCGCTAATATGTGGGGAATATATTTCATTTCTACAAACGGACCTAAGTACACAAGTGAAATTATTGGGTTGAACTTGAAATCAGTAAGTGATTTTTAACATTTTGTCCTGTTTAATATAAACAAATATATACTCCTTATTCATTCATTACTTCATACAAATATTCATTTTCTCAGGGTGGTGCAATTACTGGATTACCTTATATTGCTCGACTCTTCGCTGGAGTTTTGTTTGCCGCCGCTGGTGATTTTGTCCGGAAGGGAAAAATTTTGACAGTAGTGTGGATTCGAAGAATATTCATGCTCTTCTGTAAGTAATTAATGATACTTATTATTAATAATTAATTTTTCAATAGAATAAAAAATCCTTATTTTTTTAATGCTATATTTTTTTCCTTTTTTCAGCTCACGTTGGCCCCGCAATTTGTTTACTTGCCATGACTTATGCTGGTTGTGACAAAGTGTTTGCAGTTTCCATGATGATTTTAGCATTAGCGTTTAACGGTGCCGCTTGCCAGACTAGCTTACAAAATCACCAGGATCTTGCTCCAAACTATGCAGGATCCCTTTATGGAATTATGAACACTTTTGGTAGTTTCCCTGGCTTCATTCTTCCTCCCATCATTGGACTATTGACCAAAGAAAATGTATGTATCAACTTGATTTTTCATCAAAGCGAATAATTAAAAATAATACTAAATTTATTATTAAATAATAAACATTTTACTTGATACAATTTAACAGAACGGAATTGAGGAATGGCGCGTGGTCTTTTGGCTCTCAGCCGTGGTCTTCATTTCAGCAACAGTAATTTTCTGGATTTTTGGTTCAGCTGATATCCAACCATGGAACGATCTCAACCAAGGCAAACAAGAACTTCCTATTGAAGAAGAGATAAAAATGACCGAGACGAAAGACAAAGAACTTCAAAGCGAAGATGAAGAAAACGAACGACTTTAACTTCTTAGTAGTTAATATTTATTCTTCTGTCAGATAATCAATTTTAACCAATTATACGATAACAATAACGATAACAATCGGAAAAGATAATACTCTCTCAACATGGACTTTCGTTTCAGAAAGCGGAGACTCAATACCTTCAATTATTAATTACCGTTACCAAAATTGTGATCTGATGAACAATAATTTAAATGTAGTCGTATTGTGGTCCGAAAATCTTTAATGTTGTTGCACTTGTTAGTATATCAACGTTAAGATTGTAGAGATGTCTATACATCTGTTGAACCCTTAAATCACAATTATTCATAGATTGAGGTCAACGATCGTAATAAGTAATAACTAAGGTTAGAAAGTCCAATGAGTATAAATCTTTAAAGCTGCGCTTCTCTGTTGTCGTGCGAAATGGTATAACTGAATTCAACAGTGTGTTGAATTATTTTGATTTATTTCTCTCTGTGAAAGGATTTTTACTATCGTCCTTACTATTTTTAAAAGGGACAAAATTACACAAAGGATAGAATATTAAAGGAACAACTTTTATTAATCGAATTTAAATGATACTGTAAAAAAAGTCAATGCGCAATAATCAAAAATGTATATGGCGCACTTGTGGATTGATTTTTTGTAAATAGATTACTATGCTGTTGCAAAAGTGTGGTCTCGTTTGTGTTGATTTGTATGCAAATGAATATAGTCAATACATTAATTACAATTCACGAGGTTTTGTAAATCGAAAATCACTATCATCTTGGAAACACTCCAATGCACATGTCACTTTATTTTAAGACATATTTTATGAAGAAACTTTACAAAAATTTTGTAAGAGTTTAATTTTCAATAAGATTAGAATAAGAGACATATTTTTTTAAAGAAGATAGTTTTTTGAATTTGAGTATAGTTTCTTACAGGCGGCTTCGAGCGAGAATTATACATCTACTTATTTGTATCTTAACTTTATATCTACTTCAACGAATGTACACTGACTGGTATTTATGTACTGACACTGAGAATCGAATTCTATTCTCTATTGTAAAAATAATTCTATCGTGAATAATTATGGCTGACACTTTTTAAAACAGGACAAGACGTCTAAGAATTGTCTGTAAAATGTTGCAAGACGTCATTGTTTATTTTTCGCGTATTCTTGACGTCAATAATAAAAGTTGCAAAGTTACGAATGCGTGAATAAAAAGCGAGATACAGTTAAATGTCAATATGTAGCTCCGGTATCCTCAAAGTGTTCTGCATTACTTTTGCATTTAAATTTAGGTAGTTTATTATTAAACATCTTAAAAAAGGTTAATAATATTAAGAACAATTCATTCTGTAAGCAAAGTACAATTTTCGTATTTGATGTCCATGTAACTATTTTCAGTTGCTTGGCAATAAAAATGGTGCCATTTAAAATTGATGTATTTCGACAAAAATCTCATAGTGTTTTTATTGTAATTAGTTTTTTAATCAATAGACAGTGGTCGAAATGTGGTAAGGACTTTGGGTAAGGTGTTAAATTTTTTGGTTGCTTGTTCACTTCGTTTCTGAATTCTAACTTGATGTTGGCTTGCAGATAAGTCTTCATTTCCTTCAGAAAAAGTAGTAGAATCGATCTCTGCATTTTTATTTCTGTTGGGACATGTTTCTCGAGTGCAGAAAGCGCTTTTTAGAATTTGAATCGCTGCTGCTGTTTGTGGCGGCAAATTGCTCTGAGATTTTGAGGAAGTTTGGCTTTGGTAATTGGGGGGAAGCTTGCTTGTGGATTTCGAAGAAAATTTGTTTGTAGATTTTTCTGAAACTGAATCACCGCATAGAGGTCCGGAATCTGTTGATAATAAAATTTGATGCACTCATGAAGAATATAAAATGATTGAAAAATATAAGTTTTGCTTTTACCCTGAGTGGACCAAATTTTAGAGGGAAGAAGATCAATGTGCGACCAACCACTTGGAGAGGCTAGAATTAATTAAAGTTTCAAATTTATACAATGTTGGGATTATAAATGTCATAATTTTTAAGTCGGACTAAAGCTTACTTTTTCTACCAAGGTTTTTTCGCATAGAAACCACTGGTTTGTAAGTCTCATTAGAAGAATCTGAAGATGTGGTTTTCGAAATTGAACTTTTGGAACAAGTATTAGTAACTTTTGTACCCTTCTTCGGAATGAAAACTGGCCGAATATTGTAAACTTTTGCCTCCGCTGGAGAAGTTCGTTTATAGCAAGGTTTGTAGGCCAGAAGAATGTCTTGGGTTTTAAGAATTTGAATTCCTTCCTGAAAATTCACGTCTTCCTGGGATCCAGAACACCTGCGACATTCTGATTCTGGATCACAAACCGAACAGAGAACTTCTAATGGTTCCTTGAATTTTCCGACTTCCGGAACACCAGCTATTTTTGTCTGAGTCGATGTTGAACCTGTTTCTGGTTTTTTACGAATTGACTGGGCTATTTTCCTTCTTCTTTGGATAAATATTTGATCCATTGGTTTATCTAAATCGATATGCATAATAATAATCAAAATTTTTGTAATTTTTAGAAATTTACATATTTATTTTTATGTCAACTTACTACTTGCTTTTCTTCGACTTTCTTCAATGTTAGAGACAGTCAGAATTGTTCTTTTAATCAGACGACAGATAATATTTTTAGCAGCAGCTACAGCATTTTTTGAGATTTGTGTGTACGACATTTTTAATATTTCTTCAATCAAGGGAACCACAACTACTGAAGATTCCAAAGGATCAACCACAACCGACAACTTCAATTTTCTCACCAGATCCTCATCTCTGTCTTCCAAAATTTTACTAAAAGCAAGAGTCTGTGTCGCACTATCCATGAAGGGAAAATGAATTTCTTGAGAACATTTATCTAAAACTTCGTCTAATATATCATCTACTACAATTCTGGGATAAATGCCCTTCGCTAAACAATCTTCTAAACAACTTCTAACTACATTCTTTGCTTCTAAATAATCAGAAAGCAATTCAGTGTTGGAATCTTTTGGCTTGCAAGTTAGACCAGTCTGAGTCTCTTGATCGCAATTTGCTTTTCCAGTTCTGGAATTACAAATGATGGAGGTTTGGACCTCAACTTCTTCGGTTTTTATGATTGGTTCTGTCGGATCTGATATCCAGAAAACTCTTTCTATTATATGGTTTAAATAATGCCAGGCTTCGATTTCTGATATTTCTTCTTCAGAGGCTGATACGACTAAATCTGGCTCCTTGTGTTCATCAGTTATATCAACAAAGAGCTGTTCAATTATAATGTGCAGCGGGTAATTTCTATCGAAGGTGACGATGGTTTGTGATTTTTGACCAGTTTTCAGAGGAGGAATAAATTTCTTGTTTATTGCGGCTAAAATAGTCATTTGAAGTTCCATAAAGGATTTTCAGGTGAAATAAGTGAAATTTAAGAGCATTGGACCCAAGTATTAATCTCAAAATTCGATTTCTTCACTTTAATTAACAAATATTAAAATTGGAATTTTCTCCCACTGTAGAATTAATCAATTTTTAACTAGTATTATGCGTATAGAGCGAGAAAATATCTAATTCAAATATTTTTTAAGTAAAATGAAAATATTAAATTTTGAAGTCAGATTTTGAATTCTTCGTTTTATGCAAAAAGTATCGAAATTAAATATTTTTTCGCTCTGTACGCAGTCTTATATTTGAAAAAATATTTGTGCTAAAAAGCGAAAAAATATTCATTTATAATTTTCGTTGAGTAAAATGGAGAATGGAATTTCGAGCTTAACGGTTGGGTCCAACGTCCTTAAGGCTTTTTATTTACATATCAATAAAAAAATAGTTTATGCTCTGTACTCATCATTCTGCTTAAATAACAAATACCACTTAGAGCGCAAAAATTTCCAATTATAATATTTGTTATGCAAAACGAGGAAATAAAATTTTAAGATTAGAACTTGGGTTCAAGACCCTGAAGAATTATAAAAATAATTGACACGTACCAATGACGCCTTCAAAAGCATTTGAAACTGGACATTGTTTTCCAATGTAGAAGGTCTGGGTTGCCTCGTTTATATGTTCAGTAGGAATGTGAACTTTATTAACATTCTGTATGTAGGTTTGACATTCGACTTCAGCAAATGATTTTTTGCTTAATTCTTCAGGATCTAAAAATTGTCTCCTAGAAGATCCAATATGCTTCAGTAAAGCAATATTATTTGTGTCCAATTGCAAATCTGTATTAGAACTTCCGGATATTTTCGTTTCTTCGTTTATTTCTCGAATAGTTCCATTTTCTTGAGGCGTTATGGTAAAAATTGTTTGAGCCCATAATTCACTTTCTTCCGCCTCCATCTGATCATTTCAATATTTTTATTTTTAATTAATAATCATTATTTTCATAAATGAACTTTTATTTTCTCTCTGAGATTTTTCTCGTAAAGATTTAAATAATATTTCTATTTCTAGTTTATTATCATTTGCTTTTTAATTTGTTTTTCATTGTCTGACCAAAAAAAGAGAAACTTATTAAGACACATGACACCAGAGTTGACATATACCGATTCTAAAGCAGTCGATATTTATTTTTTTATTTATTTATTTTTTTCTTTAAACAATTGAGTTTAACATCCAGAAAAATATTGCAAAATTAAAGATTTTAAAGTGTTTTTATATAAAATATTATCGCTACGGAAAAAATATTTTATTTATTTATTAAGACCTTTTACAAGAAGAAACTTATGAAGTACATGAAGAAAAAAATTAATTATGAGGCGTCAGTTTAATAATAAAAGTACGAATCTGCATAGGTTTCAAAAGAACGTTCATCCCATCTTCGCTTTCAGATTCTAGAGGTACAGCAGAATCATTTCCCACAACTTCATTTTCTTCTGATTTCCACTTGAGGCGATCTTTTTTCTTTAGCCACTGATTTCCTCCCAATGTAGTTTCAAGAACCGAATCTACAGTGAAGGACGTGAATAGATCCTGGAAATTTGTTATTAATTATAAGTTGTTGAATTATTAAATTATTTCATCTAAAATTAAATAAATCTTTATACCCTTATGTTCACTTCCACTGGAATAGAGTATTTTCCAGATTCTCCTGACTCAAAGAGGTGCTCGAGTCTCAATAAAACGGTTCCATCTTTCCAGGGTTCTAAGGTGAGAATGTGAATGTTTGGAGGCAAAGCTTTAGCCAGTCCAGAACGCTGTAAGAATATTGAATTAGGGAAATAATTTTTCAATCTCTTGATTTTTTGCAGCTGATTTTTTCTAAAGAAAATATTAATACAAATTCCTCTATAATCACCTGCATATTATACGTGTTCTTCCAATCATCATAGGATTCGTTTCCAATCGGTAAAATGAAAATCCAAGGTCGAAGGGCCAATCTCACAGCCTCATTCTTTTCGTGAAGTAAAAATGAATTCGATTCGGTTCCAATAATCAAAGAATGTTCTCCTCTTGCTACTAATCCTGTTCCATAAGCAGTTTCATTTAAAGCTTCTCCTACACCAAAAGCATCATCCCTCAACAATCTTCTGTGAACCTGTGAAAATTCCAAATTTTATTTTCAACACGAACTGTTTTTGATTACTGGATTTTAAATTTGATAAAGAATGAAAACAATTAATGATTAATAAAATCAACTCTCACCATCAATTCAATTTCTCCATCCTTTAAGCTACTGCCACCTTGTGCCCTGTCCGTAAGCACAGACATTTTCAATTTTCTGTCTTCATCTCTAAGGGAAATTTTCGTGGTTACTGGATAGTAATTTCCAGCAATTGGCTCAAGCAGTTCTAAATCCCATGTGGGTCTCTTATTTCTTTTTCGTTTCAACATTTCTCGACCATTGCTGTCTGTATAAAATTCTCCATTCGATTCCAAGTCTGTGGTGTATTTGGTTATTATTTCTTTTCCAATCTTGTCACTGGAACAATTTTGTAATCGGTATGTTTATAATAGAAATTGAAATTGACCAGTATGATTTGGACATTCAAATGCAAAAAATGAAAAACTGTTTTTTAATTATTAATTGAGGCCTTACTTGATATCAATAGGACCAACTAGCCAGCTAAATTCAATTCTGTCTTCTCCACTATAAACTCTAACTACTTGGCTGATCCAGTCGTTAATTGTCAGTTGAAGTTCTTCCACCAAAGGACCTCTAAAGAATTGGCAAGTTCCGTTATAGCTGAAGTCCTTGATTCCAGCAGTTACATTTGGTCTGAAGATATAGGCACCAGAGGATCGATTTACAAATACTTCATTATTACCTTCAGCTCCCTCGTAGTAATGGAATGATTGCGTCAATTTAATACTTTCCTTAACTTTAGACTGAATAACGATTTTTCCAGTGGAGTCAACAGAAACATCATAAGCCTGAAGATAAATATCAGATTAATAAAAAAATTTTGTGAACTGAGGGGTTTTCAATACAAATTTTAATTCTTCAGATATTGACTCATATTACTCACATTTCCACCCATGGACCATGAGTTTTCCCCACTAACAGGTTCGTCAGCTTGCAATTCACTTTCCTGATTTTTCTCACTGACATAAAAGGCTTGATAACCCAAAGCAGGTATTTCAATTGCCAAAAATACTAGTTCATATAAAGCAGAACTTTTGCGACCAGGAATGTTTTTTACGGCTGATGGCACTGGGACGATTTGTGTTACGAGTTCAGTTCCTGTAAACATTCTTTTTTATTTTTTTATCCTTTTTTTTCAACTGATAAAAAATGAATTGTTTCATATTATTAATTACAACAATGAGTATTTTTGTCACCTAGATAATCTTTAACTCGATATGATGCTCCTGTGACAGGAAGTCGAACATGAGTTGTAAGAGGTCTACTCGTTGGATTGTACAAAGTAACAACAAAATTTTTGCTATTTTCTGACTGCTCACAGGAACTGATATTCAACAAACGACACGAATGAACTTTGAGCGAGTCTCTTTTCTCGTAATTTTTATCCTTAGGCAACAAGTTTCTGAAAATAATTGAAGAGAAACTGGTTAGTAAAATAAAATAAAAGTACATTGGTCAATTTGATTAATGATATTCCAAATAAAATATTATAAATAAAAACTGAAGTGATGAAAGTACAAAGACCTTAAAGCATCGTTACTAAGTTTTTCTCCATCGGACATGCTATTGGACAAAATTCGAGAATAATCGTTTGCAACATGTTGCTTTTCTGTGCCTGTGACAGCATCATGATGTTGTAATATACCCATAGCTTCGCGGAATTTTTCTAAATTTTCATTGTCCGGTATATTATTTAGAACCGAAAGTTGTTTCACAATCTGAAATTATATAATTAAAAAATCAATTTAAATTATAATATTTTTACAAATATATATAAAAATATATATATAAAAACAAAATATATATAAAAATGATAAATTTCTTCACTTGTAAAAAGTTGTTGCCCATTCTTTCATAGAATTTAATCGTTGGTCGCGAAGTATAGTAACCAGTCCAATACGAATGGGGATCACTCGCATAAGGGAAGAAATCGTCACTTTTTACTGTAAATGACAAATTCTGATCATTTACTCCTTTCAAGTAACAAGATGGAGTAGAATAAATTGCGTGATATGTCGATCCATTTCGCTTGTTGGTGTATCTAATAATGAAAATAATTTTTTTTTTTATTGTACATACAGTTAGTAATGAAAAATGATTACAGAAAAAATTATAAAATTTTAATACTTAATAAGTTTATCCAAGTTAGTGAACCATGTGTCTGCGTTTTGGTAAGTGAAATCGTTTCCCATAGTAATAATCACATTATTTGTTGTGTAGGCTTTTGCTTGTCTGTCGACAAATGCCAAAAATTGTTCCACCTGAGAAAATTATAATTATTATAAGATTATATGTAATTGTAATAAAAATGCAATAGAAATAAAAACTTTCAACCTTACTTTACGATCTATATTGTAATCTGGACTCGCAGGGTCATCAATCAAAGGTTCATCCGAACAAAGAATATCGAAACAAAAACCATCCGGTGGACTATAAAAGTTGTAGAGCACTGTTGTGAATAAATTAGAACTTTCACCTAAAAAAGATATTTTTATTTTTTTTAGAAGCTTTTATTATCAATCTCTTAAAGGCGTTGGACCCAAGCGTTAAGCTCAAAATTCCATTCTCCATTTTACTCAACGAAAATTAAAGATAAATATTTTTTCGCTCTACAGCGCTAATATTTTTTTAAATATAAGACTGTGTACAGAGCGAAAAAATATTCAGTTTCGATACTTTTTGCATAAAACGAAGAATTAAAAATCTGATTTCAAAATTCAATATTTTCTCGCTCTGTGCGCATACTATAATTCTAGTTAAAAATTGATTAATTCTACAGAGGGAAAAAACTTCAAATTTAATCTTTCTTAAGTAAAATGAAGAAATGGAGTTTTTAGATTGGAATTTGGCTCCAACACCCTTAAGTTGTAATTAGATTTCCGTTTTCTTACCCAAACTGTTACTACCCTTCCAGATCATTTCTGGAGTCTGAGTTTTCATTCGTAGTGATTTATCTTGATAGTCAAGTCGACCAAAAAGTAAGCCATCGAATCCCATTTGGGCAAACATTGATGCCTGTTCTCTTGAGTGTCCAAAAGGATCAATCTGCCATCCAATTTTTGGTCTTGCACATTCACCAAAGGTGTCATTCAATCTCCTACAATGATTGTATAATTAATTGTTACAATTGTATTTATTTTTCATATTTATAATAAGATTCAACTAAATATTTTGCTCTGATAAAAAAATTTAAGCAATAATAAACTGAAAAAATGGTGTTTTTGTTGTGGAAAAAAATATTTTATATTTACCTAAAACCCCAAGTAAATTGATCGATAACAGAATGATAATGAGTAACTGCTTCATCATTCATACTCCAACCCCCGCCAATTATTTCCAGTCTTCCTTCGTTGATCAAGGATCGAACCACAGCTCTTTCTTTTTCGTCTTGATTTAACCACCATTTCCATAAAAAGGCTGTTTCGACATAAATGAACCTGTTGTAACAATTTGCATAAAATTAGAATCCATAAAATCTACCAAATTTCCGCAAATATTTATCTTTAAATTTACATAAGAATTTTGAAAGAGAAGCACACAACAATAATTGTGTCATTGACTCTTTGATATTTACATATTATATAATCTTGCGTTATTAGAAATTAATTACCTCCTTTCTGAATTCTCCTGCAAGGATTTAACTGCCGAGTTAATAATGTATTGAACACCGGCTATTTGGATGTTACTTCGACCTGGAAAATTATATATATATATTATATACCTATGCATATTAGTAGATTATTTTTGTAAAATAATTATTTAAATAAAATATCTTACTTCCAAAGTAGTACTGGTCAACAGTTTTGAGCCAACCAACATCGTCATGGCTGTGGGCTACTATGTGTATATTTAATTTTTTTGGATCGATTTTTGGGCACGACTGAAAATTTTGTATTATAATTATTTAAATTGATATTTCAATTACAGACTTTACAGTCCATCTTTTTACATCAAAAGTATTATATTACTTGAAGAATTTAAAAACATATTTATCATACATAAAAGAAAAACAACTTCATGTCCCCAATTCATTATGAAAAATAAAATGAATGCAGATAACATTTGTGTACTTAATGTATTTATAATATTTTAGAGCTTTATCAGTTGGGAATTTAATTATCTACGTATACGTTTCACAAAGTTCTTTTTATGACTAATATACCGAGAAAAATATTTTCTTCGTTTAAGAGGAAAATTCCTTTTACGAAATCCTCTCAAAAATGAGCATATTCCTCTATGAATTAGATTATTTTACTCTACTTTTAAAAGAATTCCTCTTTATTTGAGAGGAATCCTCTTAAACGAAGAAAATATTTTTCTCGGTGATATACAATAACATAGAATTATCTAAAAAAGTTTCTATAATAAATAAAGAAAATTTCTCAAGATTTACTGATTCTAGCGTTTCCATAGTTCAACCCCAATTATAAATATTACAATATATTGCAAAATTACTAATTTTACCTCATATCCGCAGGTTTTTGTTTCGTGATTATTAGGAATAACAGCGGCTATTGATGGGTTTAAGAGATTAACCACAACTAGTGATAAGAAGAGAGCAGAGATCATAATTGTTGCTTACTCTGTAAGCTTTTTAATACAACTAATGCAATAACATTGGATAACGCACGATATTATATCTCTTTTCACACCAAGAGACTTAGTACAGACCACAGTAAAACTTTGAACTTCTACAACCGTTCAACCAGCTAATCCACTGAATTGTGAGCCGGCTTTGATAGCTTGATAGCGTTATAGGGATTTATATAGCATCACATATACATAATACATATACATAATACATATACATATACATATATAACACATATTAACTGATATGTGGGCGTGTCATCACATAGTAGATTTCAAAAAGACACTTGTTCCCAGTCTCAATTTATAAATGGACTTGTATGTACATATTGTAGAATCCAGACACCATAAATTTTTCTATAAATTACTTCCTTAAACCAAACCAACTAATTAATTTTTTCTTCAATTATTTTTTAATGTTTCTTTTCTTCATTCTTTATCTACTGCTTCAGTAAATTCAGAAACAACTCGTTCCAAAATATCGAAAATACTCTCTTGTATTACTTGGCGTAGAATTTCATCTGGTTGCTGATCAACGTGAGATATTTTTTCAATCATTTTCTCAAGACTCTTT
>CAJFCP010000074.1:3109226-3146459 GCA_904066005.1 Synergus itoensis | reverse complement strand
AATAAAATTCTTTTATTTTAAATAAAATTCTTTTATTTTAAATAAAATTCTTTTATTTTAAATAAAATTTAAATATTATATTTTGATTTCCTATAATTTTAAGTTACACATACACTGAATTACTCATCATCAAGAGTTCAAGAGCTTTTCTAAGACTAAACTGTGTCATTATCTGTGGTAAATTTTGGTAACGTTCTGTCAAAAGCAAACAATGTCCCCATTCAATAGGACTGACGTTAACTGCAATCACATTATTACCATCTCCAGTTTCTATATCAAACAAGATTTCATGATCAGCAATTTTGTTAAAATGAAAACGGCTGGCGTCAAATGGTTGAGACATGGAGCAAATCTCTTCTGGTTTTCGCCTGTTCAATGCTCTGTTAACATTAAGCTGAAAAATATAAAGACTAGTAGACGTTAAATATGAATTAGTAACGTAAAAAATATCTAACTCCAAAATTCAATCTCTTAATATTATACTCTATAAATATTAGGATTAGAAAACTTCACTCTTTAGAACTATTTTTCGAAATAGAAGTGTGTATCAAATTAAAATTTGTATGAAAAAATATTAAAATTAGACAATTTTTCGTTCTATATACATAATTTTATTTAAAAAATGAATAGTGTTACGGAGTGAAAAAATTTGTAATTATAATAGTTGTTGAGTAAAATGAGGAAATCAAATGTTGAGGTTAGAGATTGGATTCAACGCCCTGAGCATTCATTTAGAGACAATAAATATTTTAAATAAATGTCAATAGATTTAAACAATAGACACATCCAATTGCTTTAAAATTACCTGAGCCAAAAAACGATATTGACCTTCAAGAATTTTCCATACTTTGATGTCTAAAATGTACCGAAAAATACCATTTTCCTCAGCTTCCTTCCATTTTTTCTTCAAAACAGTATCCAAATTCGAGTCTGTAGTATCATTTTCATTAATACAATATATAAAACGGTTCGTTTCACACTGAATGGTACAAAATTTTGTAAGATTTATGGCTTTGGTGTTTGCCATTCTTCGTTTCACGTGGTTTTCACTTTGAAACGTCAAATGGTAAACAAAACAAACCATCGGCAGATCGGCACTCGGCAGCAGTGCAGATGAGTGCAGATACTGCAGATGAGTGTTGCGAAGAGTTTTTTTAATCAATTAAATGCGAAAGAAAGTTTGTAAGTACATAAATATTATCTCCTCTTTATTATTATCCCCGAAGGGATTGTCGTCGTCAAATCCAGACATTTTGTGTTGAAATGGAGTTTATTAACACAAGTTCTTGTAAGAGTACAAATTAAATAAACTACCAGCGGTTTTAAAGCCGACTATCTATCGTTCTTGTATGCAATATTTTTTATTTTTCATTTCGAGGGGGGAGCCCCTTTATGCCCCCCAGGCTACTTTATCGACGGCCCTGAGACTGCTCACTGACTTTCCGTTCAAGAAATTCTACCATTGGCTGAAATTTGAATCGCGCGCCAAATTTTGACCAATGACAGCACACATTGGCTTTTCGCTAGAGAAATACTGCCATTGGTCAAAATTTGGCGCGCGATTCAAATTTCAGCCAATGGCAGAATTTCTTGAACGGAAAGTCAGTGAGCAGTCTCAGGGCCGTCGATAAAGTAGCCTGGGGGGCATAAAGGGGCTCCCTCCTCGAAATGAAAAATAAAAAATATTTCATACAAGAACAATGGATAGTCGGCTTTAAAACCGCTGGTAGTTTATTTAATTTGTGCTCTTACAAGAACTTGTGTTAATAAACTCCATTTCAACACAAAATGTCTGGATTTGACGACGACAATCCCTTCGGGGATAATAATAAAGAGGAGATAATATTTACTTACAAACTTTCTTTCGCATTTAATTGATATTAAAAAAAACTCTTCGCAACACTCATCTGTAAATGATATTATAGCCAAATATTTTTGATATAGCGTTTGAAATCTGAAATATTCATTTGAGAGTTGGGCAATGGGCATTTTATCTATTTTTTTTACATGTATTATATTATAAAAATTAAATTCATTATCATAATTTTAAATTTCAACTATAAAAAACTCTGTTTATTTTATTTTAATATTTAACAATATTTAACATTTCCGCGCCATATTCATATTTTCTGCGGCCAAATTCTTTGGAAAATTGGTCGTGTGAATAGCCTGGGGACAATTGTCGGCTATAATAAACTATAGTAAACAAATTTTTCATTTTTCTATTGTAACATTTATGAATTTCCTCGAGTATCTATAAAATTCCATCTTACTAATATGGAAGACAAAATAAATGTAGTTATATGTATACTACACATATGAAAAACAGAGAACTTTAAAAATAGATTGCCATTTTTCTTATACTAACTAACTAATCATTTTTGATTAACTAATCGTTCTTGAGATCATTGAAGTTCACAATAATGTAAAAAATAATATTAATCCAAAAAACAGTATTAGAATTTAATATACAATATATGAAATCAATTCGATTTCTGTCGAAATTGAATTGATTTTTTGCACCAAAATACACAATATTAAAAACTGTTGGAGATCAGAATTTTTACACAATAGTAAACAGTTCTTTTTCACAAATGAAATACTTTGACTTGTGAAATCAATATGAGTGCACAATGAGTACAATATATCAAATTTACAACTGTTATTAGATAATTGAATAAGCAATTAACTTCTAAGCAAATAATACCTAATGAAATAATGCTTTCCTTATTTCGAAGGAATGAATTAAAAACTAATTTCAACGAAGGGTATATGATACTAATTAATTTAGAGGTATTCTTAAATTTTTAAATGATTCTAATAAATTCATTATTACTCTTGCAACTAAGAAATATTGCTTTTTTGGATGTTGGATCTAGTTAGATATTTTTTCGTTCAATGAACAAATATTTAATCTTAACACTTTTTGCGTAAAGCGAAGAATTCTAAATCTAACATCAAAAATTCAGTATTTTCATTTTACAAAAAATAAAAAAAATAAAAATTGATATTTTTTCGTTCTGTACCCACAATTATAGATTTCTTATACTAAGGCCTGCGGGTTCTTCTATTATGACATAGAACTTATTTTGAATTGAGGTGAACCCATTTCAGTAAGAACACTGTCCAACCATTTTAATGGTCCTTTTAATTGTATTTCAATCCAGCATGGTGTTGAGGTAACATCTTGTCGATGATAGTCTTTTCCCCATCCTTTCACAAATGATACTCTGTAAAACGAAACAAAAAACAATTAGCAATTAATAGTTACATATAAATAAATTAAGTAGTTGTAAAACATCGTATAAATATACCAATTTTCATTTTCTCTTACCGAATAAGGCACATTGTCGTGAGCTCATAAACCGCCTCGTATCCATAATTAACAGTTTCCTGAAGCAGATTGCTAAATTCGCTATTGCTGAAAATCATGAGTGAGCAGTTTGGTGGTATTTTGCAAACAGTACTCGGCTGAAATCCATGAGATTTATTGCAATTTCTAGACTGGACGAAGATCGCATAATCCGAGAGACATCTAACGTAAACATTTCCATCCACATAATGAAAACTCACTCCCTTTCCAATGTGTTTTCTCGTATTCTCTATGGTCGAATTCCTGTTTACATTTGACAGCTGGCCTAGGCAAAATCGAGTCGCATTATTTGGATTCGTAAATCCATCCACAATTATATTGTGGGCCTGGCAGTTAAAGACCTCGCCAACTCTCGAATTCAATTCATAGTAAGAAATCGTTGCCCAGAATTGTTGCTCCTCATAGGAAACTTGAGTGGCGCCTTGTAATCCATTCATTGGATTGACGGGCATTGACTGATAATGATTGTGTTGCATTTCATTGTTGAACATATCAAAGGAAGGTGGAGGTGTTTCGGAAAAAGCAATACTCTGAGAATTGTATGGATTTCCTGGACTTGGAATTGAACCCATTGAGGACATTGGAGATGTTGGATAAGAGTTTGACGTATCAAATCCGTTCATCGAGTATGTCATGTTTTTCGGCATCGTCGTTTCGGCTATTTGTTGAAAAGGAAGAATAGTGTGATCTGGAGGGTATTCTGAATGTCTAGGAACTAAAATTGATGGCAACATTTGGGTCTCGATTCTTTTGTAATGGTAAGGATTGATGCAGATTTCATTTTTCTTGGCTGTGAAAGGAAACTGGCAATTATCTAAAGCTTTTAATTCATTGTGGGATTGTAGATCGGGCCACCTCCAGACTCGACAGTAGATAACATGTGGCAGTCCCTTGCGATGGGAAACTTGGAGCCTTCCGTCGAGACTTCTTGGAATTGTGATACATTTGCTGGGAGTTCCAGGGTTACTCAATGCTTGTTCCAATTCCTCAAGGGCACCTTTCTTCTTCTTTAATTTTTTTACCAGCGAATCCACGGCTTTTTCGGCCCATTTTTCCTCCTCGTCACCTTGCTTCCATCCAAGAAGTTTCTTCACGGCTGGGCTTGTGAAAGAGAAGAATTTTATTACGGAGGACTTGTGCCCTGACGAACCTTCGTCTTCGACCATCATTGCTGGGTTTTTGTAGAGTTCTGAAAAGAAAAAAATCTTAAATTATGAATTTCGAATTCTTTAATTAAGGGTGTTGGACCCAAGTGTTAAGCTCAAAATTCTATTCTCCATTTTACTCAACGAAAACTATAGATAAATACTTTTTCGCTCTGTAGCGCTAATCTTTTCTCAAATATAAGACTGCACACAGAGCGAAAAAATATTTATTTCCGATATTTTTTGCATAAAACGAAGAATTCAAAATCTAACTTCAAAATTGAATATTTTCATTTATCTTAAAAAATATTTGAATTAGATATTTTCTCACTCTGTATGCATAATTCTAGTTAAAAATTGATTAATTCTACAGAGGGAAAAAATTCCAAATTTAATATTTGTTGAGTAAAATGAAGAAATCGAATTTTTAGATTGGAACTTGGCTCCAACACCCTTAACGCAAAAATTATTCAAAATAAATATTTTTTAGCTCTATAGGGATAAAATTTTAAAAATAGACAGATAAAAATAATGAAAGCAGAACGTTATTTAAAAAGTTCTCTTCAGAAAAAAAAGTAGCCTTTAGACTAAGAAAAATTGTCAAACAAGTTTACTGTTGTAAAAAAAGAAAAAAAGAACGGTTCAAACCCTGAAAGATTTAATTTTGAGATTATCTATTTAAAAGTTAATAAAGTTACATATCAGTAACCTTACATTATTTATATTTGATAATACACATGCACATAAATACATATTATATATGTATATGTATAGCCACTACTATCGCCACTATAAGTAAAAACAAAATGGCGGCAAACTGTGGAATATTTTGAGGTTAGGTTCATTCACTTCTCAAGATTATTGTTTTACAGAAAATCATATCATTATAATAATCAATTTGAAATATTATCAAAATATCGAGTCTATCTAATGTAACAAAATACAACCTGTATATACAAAAGAGTTAGTGAGATTATAATAATGTCTGGTCTGTGGGTGTACATATTTATATTGCGTCGGTTTTAGATCAATATAATAATCGATCAAAATATTTATTAATCTCGTTAGTGTGCTAAGTATTTACGATATTTACTTACCACAAGGTAAACACCGAAATTCTTCTTAAATACTTAACAGGCACCTGCTAATCTTTTGTCACTAATTACCATTTTCTAAATTCCATTAAATTCTGACTTTCTGACGCCACTTGATCTTTAGATGCCAATCTCGAGCATTTTAGTCCCATTTGAGTCCCAACGGGCCCTGCAGAGGCACCATGGAAGAGGCACATTAGGGCCCACAACATCTGCGACTGCGCAGACTCCGCGATTTTCCGATTCATGAAAACCCCTGCCTTTTCTGCTTTTCATTTAAAATAAAAATTCAATTTTAACAAACCTTTTACAAATTTTTGTATGGTTCTACAAACATTGAAATAAATGAACTGATATAAGATTTATATTTAGAATCTAAATTAAAGCAAAAACTATAACAATATATTTTTTCGTTCTTAGTTTATTAAAATAGAAAAATATTATTTTTTCAAATGGAACATGATTGGTTTTGGCTAACTATAACATTTATGTATTATGTATATTTGATACAAAAATAATTTGAACATCGATTTAAAGTTAACATAGGTAGCATATTTTTAATCAATAAATTCTAGCAATAAAAAATATCTATATCTGCATATTTAAAAATTTAGATTATAGGTAATACGATGAAATTCATTTAACTGTTCTTCTCGTTAATTTTGACAATCACAGTTTTCACTTCCGTGTAGGCTTCCAATCCATATTCTCCAAGTTCTCTACCATGTCCAGACATTTTGTATCCACCAAATGGCACTTGTGTTGCGAAACTATTGTAGGTATTTACCCTGTACAAATGTTTTTGAATTTATTTTCTAATTTATAATTGAGGAAATAAATCATTTATTAAAATATCAATGTTAACTTTGTTACTTTCAAATGTTTTCTATTTTTCTATTTACGAAACTCACCAAACAGTACCGGCTCTCAAGCCTTGGACGATATGATTTACTTTATCAACATCTTTTGTAAAAACTGCAGCAGCAAGTCCATAGTCGGTTTTATTGGCACGTTCGATAACTTCGTCCAGGTTATCGAATTTGAAAATCTGCTGCACTGGTCCGAAGATCTGAAAATGTACATATGGAATAATTACAAAGTACTGAGGATGTTGGATCCAAGTTATAACTTCAACATTCAAATTTTTCACTTTACTTAACAAATGTTGCAATTATATATTTTTCCACTCTGTAATGTTTAATTTTAAATCTCGAATTCTTTGTTTCAAGCTCTGTAGATTGTAGATACACTTCTATTTTTTAAGAAAATTTGAATTCAAAGCATTTAAAATATTTAAAGTATTACAATGCTTTTTCTTAAAGAATATAAAATACTCTGTACCTCTTCTTTGGCAATTGTCATGTCGTCTTTTACGTCAGCAAAAACAGTTGGCGCAACAAAATAGCCCTTTTCACCAACTCTATGACCTCCCAAAATGCATTTTGCACCTTCGGTTTTTCCTGTATCAACCATACGCAATATTTTCTGTAACTGTTCCTCGTCGACCTGTAAATTAAATAAAAAATTTTTCTCGATTGTACTAAGAGTTTTTTTATTAGGTATTATACAATATAAAGAGCGTAGACAGCACTTAAAAATTTCTTGAAAAAGCTTTCTAACTCCGAACTTAATTAAAAAAAAAAAATTAAATGAATTACCTGAGGCCCTTGTTCAACTTTCAAGTCAAATGGATTTCCAACCACTCTCGCTTTTGCTCTTGCTACACTTCGCTCCACGAATTCATCATAAATAGAGCTTTCTACGAAAGTTCTCGAGCCTGCACAGCAGCATTGACCCTACAGTAAATAATATAACACTCATGATCATGAGGAAAATTTTAATTTTGAAGCGTGTTTAGTCCAAATTCTAACTTCAATTCAATCAGATCATTTTTCCCTCTGTAGTGAAACGATTGAATTTTGAAGCTGAACTTTGGATCCAATACCCTTAATTTTAATTAAGGGTATTGGATAAGGTTTATCAAGTTTTTCTATTACCATGTTGAAAAAGATAGCAAAGTGCGCGCTTTCCACTGCATGATCAAAGTCCGCATCCTTTAGAATAATATTCGGCGATTTTCCACCCAATTCAAGAGAAGTTCTCTTCAAATTGCTCAGAGCAGCACCTGACTTGACTAATTTTCCGACTTCGGTGGAGCCGGTGAAGGCAATTTTGTCCACGTCTGGATGTTCAACCAGGGCTGCTCCAGCTTTTCCAAATCCTGGAACTACATTTACAACCCCATCAGGAAATCCAGCCTCTTTTGTCAATTGAGCAATGTACAATGCAGTCAATGGTGTTTGTTCTGCTGGTTTTAAGACAACACAGTTTCCTGGATAAAATTTTATATTCGACATTATTGTACAGAATTTTTTTAAAAATGAATTTATATTTTCAATTTATTTATAAGGCTATTGGGTTAAAGTTGTAACACCCTTAAGTGAAAATTTACCCATTGCAAGAGCTGGAGCAATTTTCCAAGCCATCATTAGCAGAGGGAAATTCCAGGGTATAATTTGTCCACATACACCCACTGCTTCATGCCTCGTGTAGGCGAAAAATTTCCCATCCATTGGAATAACTTTGCCGTGATTTTTATCGGCGTATCCAGCGTAATACCTTAACGTAGAGATAGTGCTTGGCAAATCAGCACCATAAGAAGCAGAATACGGTTTTCCATTATCCAAAGTCTCTAGAGACTGCAACGAGTTTCAAATTAATTTTTAGTATATTCAAGAATAAAATCTCAAAATTTGAATTCTTCATTTTACTTAACAAATATTATAATTAAAGATTCTTTCGCTCTGTAATGGTATACATGTTTTAAGTAGAAGTATAGAGTAAAAAAAATGTTTAGTTTTAATACTTTTAGTTTAAAATGAAAAAATTGAATCTGATGTTGGAACTCGAATTTCTTATTATAAGCAAAAGATAATAAAATTAGATGTTTGTTGCTGCTAGACACAATTCTATTTCGAGAAAAAGCAAGGTCACCAAAAGGAGGAAGTAGATGAGCATAACAACCCGGATTATTCTATATAATATAGAACCCCGGGGCCCAGAAAAGCTATCGGTGATCCTTAGAAAGAGTACCACTACAGAGCGAAAAAATATAATTATAACATTTATTACGTAAAATGAGGAGATTGTATCTTGTGATTAGAATTTGGATCCAAGACTATTAATATCATAAATATAATTACCGCTAAATAACTGCGATCTCGTTCGATTAAATCTGCTAGACGATTTAAGAGAAGGCCCCTTTGTGAAGCATCCATGGTTCTCCATGGTGAACCTAATTTAAAAGCTTCTCTTGCAGCCTTTACAGCTGTATCGATATCTGCAGCATCCCCTTCTTGAACATCTGCTATTATCTCCTCTGTTGTAGGATTAACTGTAGGAAAAGTTTTTCCGGATTGGGATTTGCACCATTGATTGTTAATGAAAATCTAAAAACATAAAAGTCGATGATATATTTTTTGAAAAGAAAAAGTTATTTAAAAAAAATGTTCAAATAAATATATAATGTGTTCTTAAGAACAAGTGGTTAGCCTCAATGACCTTCACATTGCTCTATAATTATGTAATATGAAGCCTGATGCGAGTCGATATCTTATTTCTTATAAAAATAGGATAAAAAATGAATTTTTTTGTCAGTAAGATAACTTATTTTATCGAGATAGAGATTTAATGCATTTATTCAAAACAATTATAAAAAATGAAAGTGAATTTAAATGAATTTAAGAAAAGTCAAAAGAAAGAAAGTTACGGACGTTAACGATGATGGAGCGATATAGAACGATATCTAGGTATTATCGTCAACTGTGTGAGAATATCAGTTATTCTGATTGTAATAATTACAATCAGATTGACTGACATTTTCAAACACAAAAGTTTTATATGTTAGCAAATTTCTCAATTTATGATATATCTCATTGTATGAGATCTTCAATAAATAATATAACAATAATACTTACCCCAGAGTATAAAACCGGTGGATTTGATTCCGGAGTTAGAGCCGCTTTTGTGGAAAATGTGCGTGTCACTTCAAAGTTTCTTAACAACAATCGAAGCATTTTAACAATGTTTTGATTTTCAAATGTTTTCAACGAATTTCGAATAATATGTATATATATTTAAAGATCAACGGAAACCATATGTAGCGGACTCTCTCTATATTAATAATAATTAAAGTGACCTTGCTTCTGCCTGCCTGCCACTGCCACTACCTCTGCCTGCTCTTGGAGAATTCGACCAATTCAACAACTCAATGTTCAATGTGCGATAGCCATTGGCGACAATTGGCGAATTACGATTGGGCGCCCAAACTTAAGTTAATTGTATCATTGTATATGTATACAGTCATGTATGGATATACATATGTATTCATGTTGATTCAAGTTTCCGTTTCCCTTTCTCTTCGCAGTTATGCGCAAGATTAAAAAAAGATCGTTAATACATATACCTACATTGTAGTATGCATACTCGATATCTGCTGCATAATAATTACCAACCACATGATAATGTCGTGATTGGAATATTTTGTGAATTTCAAATAATAAAAAAAAAATCTTGATAAAAAATACAAAAAATTGATTAAAGATTATACTGGATTATATTTACATATACATATAAAAATTATAAAGCACAATAAAGTATTTCACTAGCAGCAATAAAATCAACGAATAGAAGATAGAATCATTTAAAAAATACTTATGCTATTTTTAATTTTTGAATACAAATATGCTGAGCTTAAGTTCTAACCTCAAAATACGTATAATTAGATATTTTTTTGCTTTTTATATATGTACTTCTTTTCGAAATGCACAGAAATGTGTCTATAAAGCGAAAAAATAATTTGAATACTCTTTGCTTAAATTGAAGATTTTTACTTTATACAGAAGTATTACACTTCGTCTTTTTTTCATTCCATATGCATATTTCTACCCACGATTTCTACCTATGGAGCGAAAGAGTCTAATTACAATATTTGTTAAGTAAAATAAGGAGTAGAAATCTTGAGATTAGAACTTGGGTTCAAAACACTCGTAAACTCTAAACGATCTTAAACAATTGACCTTTCTATCTTTCTCTACAACTACACAATACACTCATTTTACACTCAGAGTGTAAAATCTACTTTAAACGTCTATCTAGTGAATGAATAAGAAAGTAAGAACTGAAAATACTGTTGAAGAATTCCTTAATACTTTCTTGATTGCAAAACTTCCATCGCAAAGAAACTCAAAATTGCAAAGTCTACCTTTTTCTTTGGACGGCAGCAAATAATAAATATCAATTGTAAATGGTATCAAAAAAATTACATATTACTTTAAATCTGCCTTTTCAACATTCATCCAAGAATTAAATATTTTTAAAAAAGTTTTTTGACTAGAAAAAATTCATTTTATCTTTCTCTTCGAACCACCAAGTTTTTTCAATCTAGTATTTCTCATATGTTTCATTACTGTGTACATACCAGGTATACATAAAAGGAGGAGATAAATTCTCAATACTGAAGGAAAATGTAAAGCAAAATTCCAGTCATTTGGTAAGGAGACGGTGAATTTTTGTGTTTCCTCAAAATAAGGAATATTTCTGAGAACTATAATTCCTTCGCAAAGAAAGCCTAATGGATAAAGAGGTATCCACATCGTGTACCTTAGCCACGTTAAAGACGGAATTTCCACCTCTAATAACTGCGACAAGTAATAAGGATATCTAACTATTTCGATTAAAGACCACACGACAAAAACATAAAAAATAACCGGTTTTTCTTGCATTCTTGGCTCTGCTTCTATCATAAAGAAGAGGATGAATGTACGACCTGAAATTTGTAGGAAGGGTATAAACGGACTTCCTTTTACATATCCAAACATAGGATGCATCACTTCCAAAAATTGAAGAAGTTGTATGAATTTCATTGCATTTCCTACTAGTTGATACGTGTCTTTCATGGAATCTGCAATTTTTGAGAAGATAAAAGTTAATTTTTGTTAAATGATTCATTGAATTCATTCATCTGAATTGAATTCAGAGACAAAATAATATTTAATGCAAAGGAAATTCCGTGGAAGATACCATGAGTGTTCTCATAATATTACTGATATTGGTTTCTAATTACAAACCTGGGCCATCGCGTGAATATTTCACACCCATCACGGCGAGAATATAGAAGAATCCGATAAATTGACATAGATTATAAAATACAAGATACACCTTTTTGTACTCCTCTGTAAAAAAGGTAATTTTAATCAGAAATCGAATTACTTTTAATATTATTGAAATTCTTTTCGAACATGATATTTTACCTCTTCTATAACCGAACTCCTGTTTGTGTAATTCATCATACATGTCCGGATAGTCTTGACGAATATCGCGCTTTTCGTCCTCATTATCGTCCATATCTTCGCTTTTCCATTTATCAAAGTCTATCTTTAACCACGAAGGTTTCTGAGGGTGACTAGTTAATCTGGGCCACCAGGCTTTGTTTTGCTTTATTAGTAAAATATCAATCTGGCGATCGGTTATTTTGTAGTTACTTCCCTAAAAATTTTATGATTATTGAGAATACTTAAAATATTTTGAAATTGAAATTCCATTTTAAAGAAGAGTATCGTTGTGGAGCGGAAAAATATCTAATGATGAAGAGATTGAATTCTGAGGTTTCGTTATAGATGAAAGAGATAAAATAAAAATAGACTGACCAAAAGAGTAACTGGAACAAAAATAATACAATCTACTAGAATATTAAATAAATAATATACCTCAGGATTTACAGCCGAATGAAAATCGACACTAAAGCCGTAATTGTTTGGACCCCTCGCTCCTTGTCCATGAGCAGAAAATTTGAGCTTTTTGTCTTCAATATTAACATTAACGTTCTATAAAAGAAAAAAAATTACATGTGAGATACTGCAAAATCTAAAAAATTAATAGATGGTGGTAAATATATATAATACATCCATATATGATGTATATTACCTTGGTATTAATTAAATCAACTTTCAATGAAATTTGATCTTCAGTTTGAGCCCAGTACACGAAGGGACTTAGAAAATCCAGCATTTTCACGAAACTGTTGAAATTAAATGTATATGTGAGGTAAAATGTAACTAAAGAGTTTGCTTTTATTTGGTAAAGTTTTGAAATATTTTTATTCACTCTACTGCTGAAATCAAACCGATTATCTAAACCATCTAAACGATTTCATACTTTGAATAAGAATTTATAACTTGCACTCACGTAATTTGGTTTTTACAGAATCTGTTTTATCATAATTTATTACTCGCAAAAAATTAATGAAACTACAATCACATAAGTTCTAAACATTTGATACTTGAGTTGATAACTTTTTAAGAGGTTATCTCCCTTTCTTTCATAAAAAAAAATAAAAAGTTTTAAAATTATTCCCCAATTCTGTTTAAACTTTCTGAAGTATAAGAAGTAAACGAAAGAGAAGATTAGTTTTGTCAATTTTATTTGCTTTCTTTATTCAAGATTTGAGCAAATCAGACAATTTTAATAACCTCTGATTTGCATTTTACACTTCTGATTCCCCCTTGATGCCCCCACAGGCTACTTTTCGACGGCCCTGAGAGTGCTCACTGATTTTCCGTTCAAGAAATTCTGCCATTGGCTGAAATTTGAATCGCGCGCCAAATTTTGACCAATGGCAGTATTTCTCTAGCGAAAAGCCAATGCGTGCTACCATTGGTCAAAATTTGGCGCGCGATTCAAATTTCAGCCAATGGCAGAATTTATTGAACGGAAAGTCAGTGAGCAGTCTCAGGGCCGTCGATAAAGTAGCCTGGGAGGCATAAAGGGGCTCCCCCCTCGAAATGAAAAATAAAAAATATTTCATACAAGAACGATGGATAGTCGGCTTTAAAACCGCTGGTAGTTTATTTAATTTGTTTAGTTTTCATTAGTTTGCTTTTTTAGTTAGTTTTTTAATTGATTTGATTAGTTTATTTAATTTGTTTTTTATTTGTGTCCGTACATCCGCATTGTTTTGGCGCGAATATTCAAATTGAAAAATAGATTTATAGAAACATAACTATCAGAGAATATCTTGAGAAACTGGATCTAATAAAATAGTAAACAATCTCCTTTCTGAGTCTTTGATTTTTTAAGAGGCTTCTTTATTTTGAAAATATTTCCAATCAGAGGCTTAGAACCTTTCCATATTTTTTCAGAATATCATCATTGAATACTTTCCAGAAATTCCATTTTCAGTAGAAGCTTTCCTCTGGGCTTTTCTGCAAATTCCCCTTTTTTATAAACGTATTGGCCTCGAACGATGGTAGCGACAACTACTCCATATAATGTTTTTCCTTCATAGGGAGTGAGCTATAGATAGTATAGATAATAAAATAAAATGAAAAATAGTTAATAGCAAATTGGCAATAAACTAGGAAATCATTAAGTTTCAATATACAAACCTTATTTTTGTGATAAATGTGAGATCTTTCAACCTGAAATTAAATTAATTTCATTAGCAATTTGTGTAAGTATTCTTATAAAAAAAGGAAAACTGAAAAAAGTTTTTATCTTACTACAAAAGTATCTTCTGGGTTCCAAATAACGAAGTCTGCATCCATTCCTATTTTGATCGTACCTTTCATTTCATCAAATCCAACAACTTTAGCTGGATTGGCTGAGAGCAATCTCGATACGTCCATCAGAGTAAAATTTCTTTGCCTTGCTCCAGTCCAAAGTAATGACAAATCTTAAAAATAAGTTAATTTTGAAAACAGAACTAACTTCCCAAGCTTCCGTTTTGAAGATCGTATTTTTAGAGCATTTAAAGAGAAAAAATATTTAATATTTACCAAATTGCAGAGAAGCTATTCCACCCCAAGCAGTCATAAAATTTCCAGGCGTTTTAATATCTTCTGGACATGGGGAATGATCAGAAACTACCATATCTAGTAATCCTTCTTTTACAGCATCCCATAATTGATCCTTAAAAAGTTAATACAGTTATTTTTCGGTTTTCTCAACGTTAAACCATTTTAATTTTAATGAATTAATTATATGAAACTTTACTAACTTGATTGGATTTTTCACGAATTGGTGGAGTACATTTGTATTCAGTCGCTCCAATGGGAACTTCTTCTGCAGCAATATTCAAATAATGATGGCAAGTTTCGACTGTTAGCGGAAGTCCACTTTTTTTTGCTTCTCTGACTAACTGGAGAGATTCGACAGCTGATAAATGTACGATATGACACCTGGAACTGGAAAATAGAAAATACGCAGATATGAAAACCATTAAAATTTTCTGAACCCAAAAATTCTGATGAATGAATCCAATATTTACTTGAAAGTTTTGCAGAGATTTGTGGCTATTTTTATTGCTTGATATTCCATTGAAGGCGGCCTTGAATTCAAAAACGTGGAATATAAACTCGGATCACCCGGTTTAAAAGATTCTTCTTGTGCTTCATATTCTGCATGGAACTATAAATAAACAATTTGAGTTAATTAATTTAATTTCAATGTAACTATTTAGATTACGACTATTTCAATTATATTCTTACCGCAAGGAGAGATTTCAGGTGTTTTAATTCTTCCAAGGCAAGTTTAATATCTTTTTCATGAACATAAGGAAATTCGCCTACTCCACTTGGGCACATAAAACATTTAAATCCGACGACTCCAGCATGCACTAATCCTTTAAGATCGTTCTGTAATAAAATTTGTTTTGAAAATATTTGATTGTTCGTACATATGTTAATTGTAAATTATACATAAATAATTTTACTGCAAATTAAATAGGAATCGTGAATATGAATTATTTAAAAAATATTTACCTTATTTCCAGGAACAACGCCTCCCCAGAATCCAACATCCACAGAAGTTTTTTCTCTAGCTATTTTCACTTTTTCCTTCAAATTTTCAACAGTTGTTGTTGGAGGAATCGAATTCCTGAGGAAATATTTGTATTATATTTCATTAATTACAAAATAATTCAAAAAATGAAAAAGATCTATAAGAATTTTAGGCGGATTCAAGCTGACAATAATAAAAAAAAATGTTAAAGCATTCAAAAAGATTTAACAAAATTCAAATGAATTTACGGCATGTTACTGAGTTCAAAATAATTTTTAAAAAATTCAAAGGAATTGTACATTTTTATAGAAATGAATTAAAAAAAAAATGTATTTGATAAAAACAAATTACAGTGGCATGTCTACAATAGTAGTAACTCCGCCAGCAGCAGCAGCTCGAGTAGCAGTTTCAAATCCTTCCCAAGTGGTTCGTCCTGGCTCATTTACGTGAACATGGGAATCAATCACACCGGGCATTAACACCGAAGAACCAAAATCTTGAACTGGGGCATTATAATGCTGAAAAAAGCGAATAATTAGACTTTTTGACTTCAAAAAGATTTCAAGAGATGTGAAAGATATTAAAAAAACTTTTTAAACTAATTTAAAGGATTTATATGAATTATACGAATTTCAAAGTTCTTAAGAGATTTTAAAAAGAATTCAAGAGAATTCAAAAGATTTCATGAGCGAGTGTACGCCAAATTAATTCGTAATTAAATCTATAAATTATTAAAACATACCTTTAAAATCTTTTGTGCGTCGTCCTCATCTTTGTATTTGTGAATTTGATCGATTTTTCCACAAAGAACTATTAAAATAGCCGGTACAACAGCATCAGGCAAAACAATTCTTGTGGACTTAAATATCGCGATATGCGAAGGGTCCGTGAGATTCATTTTTCAATTTCGTAAAATAAGAATTTCAATTTTATCAGAAACAAAACGTTACTCAGAAACTGCAGGCGAATGGATCTTATATATTCTTGATTCTCAGTTTTGTGCATCTGGCTCCGAATTTTAGATGCTAAGATATGAAATTATCAGTGTGAATTCCAACACTTTGTCAATATTCTTCGTCATTTATCAATTTTCATTTATGGAGAAAGGATGTCTAATATTAGATGATTTTTCGAAGTTATCTTGCTGATAAACACGTGGTTGCGTAAAGCAATCCCCTGCTGTTTTTAATGCATTAAAATACACTCCACGACAAAAGTTTATTCCAAAGATTATAAGTTCTAATCAAATCTCTAGAAAAATACTTTTTAAAGTAAGAGTATCTGTATGATTATGTAATGTAAATAAAAACGTATTTAAAATACGTATTTAAAATACAACGTATTTAAAAGTCGCATATTAAATTTATTTTGATAATAATTAATTATTATTATTATTTATTTATTTATTTTAATAATTAATAATAATTCAAGTTCTAATCTCAAAATTATTAAAAATATTTAAAATATTAATCTTTTCATTCTATAATCATATTGATTTTTAAAATAGAATTGTGCATATAGAGTGAATACAGATTGATATAATTTACTGAAAGTAATATTTAATTTTATAAAGTGTAAGCAGGGAATTTTGCAAGTGTTGGTTTTTGTAGATCAACGAAGAAGAAAATTGTGCCCGCTAATCCTGAAACCCAGAAAATTTATTTTGAAGATTAATTATTGTTTGATAGAAAAGCGATATTATATTATAATATTAAAATAATTATTATTACTATAAAAAAAAACTTATTCTATACTAATTTACAAATTTTTATTATAACATGACTTTTTAAACTTGCTGAAATTTCTGAAAAAATAAGGTAGCTGTTAATATTTCTGAGTTTTCAAGGTAACTTCGTATTTAGAGTATTTTAGACTATTTTAATTAATCTTATGGATTTTAAGATGTGTTAATTTGCTGTTCTAGTAATACTTTTTTTTTACTTTCATTATTATTAAATTGTATTATTATTCTGCAAATTAGTTTAGTGATTTACCTTCGAAAAGAGAAAAGGGTCGATCTGGAGTTCTGGTTTGATGGGATCCATAATCGAAACACCATTCTGCAAATTTGCAGGCTCTGTATAGATGCTTCTCATTCTTCAAAAATAAATGTGGAGTTTATTTAATATGGTTTTAAGGTAGAGATTTAATTTAAAATTTAAAGTTACCAAACTGCCTTACTCTGGTTTCCTGAAAAAGGCTTAAGAATGAGTAAGCATTTCCAGAAACTCCGTGGCATATTCCGTATCCTTTTTTAAGCAATCCTCGATTCCATATCACATCTCCGCATTTTATAGAAGTCTCAAGGTAATCTTTATTACCAAAAACCTGAAAAAATTATGTGACTTGAAAAAGTCAAATGTGATTTATATTGGAATTTCATTCTTTTTAATTTAATTATTTTGTTTTTAAAAACAGGGGTTTCTAATTTAATTATTTAAAAAAAATTTTTTTACATCCTTGTAATGCATATAAATCTTTTGAAATTTTATCCTTTGCAATACTGTTTGTTTCGAAAAGATTCCTTAAATTTTGTAAAGATATAAATTTTCAACTCATTTCGCAGAAATTCTTCAATTTGTTTGTTTTATTTATTGCAGCTATTTTCAAAGTCTAAACTTAGATACCTTGTAAGCCAGACAAAACAACATAGTCATAGAAGGAGCTCCATGACACCAGTGGATTAATTTATCAGATTCATTTCCTATTGAAGAAGGAAAATTACCAGAAGAAAATCTTAAATTTTGAAGATACTTCAGAGATGGCTCAACTTCATCTTTTAATTCTGAATCAGACAAGTACTTCCGCGCCTGTAAATAAAATTTTTTATCTATAATTTTCATAATTAGATGAAGAAAAGTAAATTAAATAAACAATCTCTACTTGTAGGAGCAAATATAGAATTCCCCCCAATCCATGTGCTCCTCCGAGATATTCTTTATCATGCCAAGCGTACATTAATGGTGATTTACTGTGTTTTCTTGCAGAGTAAATCCTTCCTGATTTTAAAATAGACGACACAACCTGTTAGTAAAAAATATGTATTGTTTGAAATAATTAAAGAATGTGATCATTAATTCCAAAGATTTTTTAAAATTAAATTAAGATAAAAATAATTGACTTTACTTCTTTGATTAGATCGTCATGGACAGGAGAGGGAGATATGTTAGAATTTACGAACAGAAGAGAAAATAAATATCCAGCCCTTCCATAAAGTAATTCATCTGGCATGTCGCTCTTTTCTTCCAAAACATTATTTGACAACGATTTCAACCTATTATAAAAAAAAAAAAAAAATTGAATCTCTTCTCAAAAAATGGTTTACCTAGTTAACACAAATACACTAAATCAAACCAACTTCAAAATCATTGTCTGCGATTCTTCTCGATCGATACTGTCATATATTACAGCTCCTAAAGCTAATGGTCCAGCACTTCCAGTCAAGAATGTGACTTGCCTTTTGGATTTTAAGCTACTCACACAACTCTGAACCATCTCTGCTGCTTTCTGGAATATATAATAATAAGTTTTTAAATATTTAACTAAATTAACAATTTATGAGACAATTTTTATATTTACGGAAAGATAGGTAGGATCATTGAAATATTTTCCATAATGATAGAAAAGGAATGCGATTCCAGTTAATCCGGTGTAAATTGATTGATCATCCTTGTCATACCAATTGATTTTGTACCGTTCTAATTTGTTCAGTAATGCTTTTGTATGTTGTGATAATTTTTCTTTGAAATCTTTATGAAGCTGTAAAAAAATTTAAAATGTGTTAAAAAATCTTTATTAAATTAATCTAGTTTGCAATGAAGAATCAGGTGAGAAAAAATCCCGGTCATTTCCCGCTTTTCCTGGTTACAAAAATTCAAAAATAATTTCGGAAAATAAAATTCAAAATATCTTACCTCCTTTGAATCGACATCAATTGGTAAATTGGTATCATTTTTAGAGAAGTCTTTGAATGGATTAGAATAATGTCGATCGTCCTTTATAATCGAGCTCCTCTCGCCCATTTTAATTTACACGTATGCCAACAATTAAACCACAATATTCTAGAACAGAAGAATTAAGAAATTGCTTAGAATACATATATGTACATATACATTTTGTATTTTTATAATTGGTGAATATTTTTTTTGATTTCTCTTTAACTAGGATAGCGATTTTTCTAAGATTTTTTAAGATTGTTAAAAGAGAATTTCAAATAATTTAGACGAATTCAAAATCTATAAAAGAGTTACTCAATATAATTCTTGTCATAAGCTTATTGTACATACTATTTCATTATAAAAAAGTTAACATATAATAATTTTAAACTGACAGTTAAAATTAACTATTCAGTGATATTTAGTAGTAAAATAAAATATATATAAATTAGAATTTATAAAAATCATTTCTATACCGGCAATATAACCTACAATTTCTGACGTTTTCCTTATCTATTGAAATTAAAATATTTTCAACGTTGTCAACCAACAAAGCGGTACTTAGAAATTACACAAGAAGGAACCAGTGAAATTTTACCTTTATCTCAAATCTTATTTTTTCATGACATCGCACATGATTTACATGACTGTGTACATCATGTACATGGCAGTGTCCTGACAGTTGAATTGACCAAACAAACTGAAACAAACCATAAACAAACCAATGAATAATGAAATCAAATGAAACCAAAGATATGAAACGAAACTCATGAAGTTAAAGGCTCTTTCACACTCGAGCCCCGTACTCTACTGCGCATGCGTCGTACTCGATACCTGATTGGTTGCTATTTGCGCGCAATTTGAAATGCTAAAAAATATTATGCATTTCAAATTACGCGCGAATAGCAACCAATCAGATACCAAGTGCAACGCATGCGCAGTAGAGTACGGAGCTCCATTGGGGCATAGATAAACTTGGACATTGGTGACAAACTGACAACCTGCGATTTTAAATGACCATGCATGTTTTTTTTTACTTTAGAATCCGCCATGTTTTTGCCAATAAAGCCTATACATATCATAATCAGTATATATGTATACTATAATTGTATATGCATGCATATTATGCATACATCTTTTGATTGTACACATATACACACTTACACATCCGCATATGTATGTATGCACAAAATACAGAACAACATAATCTGCATTTTATTTTGGAATCATGAAACATGATTCTCTGAATTTTCAAATGAAGCCAAAGTTCTCCTTGTCTTTAGAAATAATTAAGGCAATGTTCTCAGATTATCAATTAATTAGTGGCCTACATTGAAATGTGCAGATATTTGCCAGATGTTTGGCAGATATTTTATACCAGCTAAATATTTTCCTAAGCAATTGAGATGTTCTGAATATGGTGAAGTCGGTGAGTTTTGTGTTTTAAAACAATTTGAAGAATAAAAGAGGGAAATTGTTCATATCAGATTAATTAACAGGCAAGAATGGAAGAGTGGCAATGACCTCTCCTTTCTTACAGTACTAATATTACTTTCAATTGTAGTGTTCTTCAATTACCTTTCTCATTAAATACTAATTTGTGGAGATGGTTTCCATGTCAAGGAATGTTTATTTTTTTTTATCAATGTCAGAGTTTATTAGTACATATGTCAATTTGACATTTATTACCTATATTTGATTTTGCTCGCATTATATTATATATATATATATATATATATATATATTTGAATATATAATTGTAATTAAGGAGATTTTGCAGGATTCTAAAGGAATTCCATAGATTTAGTGAAATTTTATGATGTTTTAAACTATTTCAATACCCAATGATTTCAAGGAATTATAAAGAATTTCCAGGGATTTTTTATAAGATTTTTGAAGTTCTAACCTCAAACTTCAATCTCGTTATTTTACTGAATAAATATTGTATATAGATATTTTTTGCTCTATAGCGGTACTCATGTCTCCAATAAAATTATGCGTACAGAAGAAAAAAATATATAATTTAAAAACTTTTTGTGTAAAGGGAAACTATTAAATTTTAAGGTTAGATTTAGATTTTGTTGTTTTACACGCAAAAAGTATTTAAGATAAACCTTTTTTCGCTTTATAACCAGTCTGATATTTTGTATTTTAAAAAGAATTTTTGAAATATTATAGAATGAGAAGAATGGGTTGCATCAATAGTCGACCCGACATTAATGATCTCCACTCAAACATCTTTCAAGTAATGAATGTCGATGATTTGGGTAATTTAATCACACCTGGTCGGCTAGAAGTTACTGATTTAGATATAGTACTTCATCAACGTGGAAAGCAACTAGTAAAGTGGCCCTTGCGTTGTTTACGTCGATATGGATACGACGCGGAAATATTTAGCTTCGAATCTGGCAGACGATGTCCCACTGGGCCTGGTATATACGCCTTCAAATGTCGCAGAGCTGCACAACTTTTTAATCTCGTACAAACGAATATACAGGTAAATATTTATTTAAATTTATTATCGAAATTTGACAGAAATTACTGGTAACTTACCATGAATTACCCAAAATCTCTTTTTCATTATTTACTATTTAATTGTTTTTTAAATTTAAGGCTGAATTTCACTTTTTTTTTCGTGTTATATAGGCTTGTAATAACAGTGGGGATGACACAATATCAAGAGAAACCCCAATTACTTCATTGTCTGGACCCACGGTAACACGAGCGACAATATCAACGGAGCCTAATTATCTAGATCCAACACCAGTTAGGAACAACAATCACACTGGTCCTAGATTCTCTCATGGTCAACAAAATGGAATTGGAAGATTAAGCAGCCTGGGAAGTAGTAGTGGTCCTATGTCACCACAAGGAACTGTCGGGTCTCCATCGCCACCCCTTACGTTGCCGCCACCTCCACCCGTCCCGAGTTTGCATCCGTCCTCGATGTATGTCAACGAAGAAGTTTTATCATCCATGACAACAGAAATGGAACATAATAACAACAAGAGCCTTAAAAGAACGATGCAGAGGTAATTAAATTTGCTATTGCTATCGCCTTACCGGTACCCAGTGACCGGGTACTTATTTGATTAATTCCATTTTCTTTACAGATCCTGCACTGTTAGCAGTACGACTTCAAATAGTGGTTTTGCGCCATTTGAGCCGCAGTCTGTGCAATCAAACCAAGATGCTAATAACCAAAGTAGACCCTCACCTTTGCCAACGGCTTGCTACATGAACGTAGACATTAGCAACGATGTTAGTCCCATGTCTCCATCGTACAGTACTGCAGATACGACACCGACGAGGGAAGATGGTCAACAAGTTGAGGGAAGTGGACACGCTTATATGAATATTAATCCAGGGCAGGAACGCCTGGAACCAGACATTACAAATGTTCGGCCACCGCCATTACCGCGCTTACAATCGGAATGGGATGACGGAACTAGACATTGCTATGCGAATTTAGAACCCAGTGAATTAGAAAACTTAAGGAAAAGATTTTCCGGTGCTTCTATTACCGAAAAATCGCCACTGCCTCCATTGACTCCTCCGTCATGTATTACAAGAGAAGTGAATTATGCAGTTTTAGATTTAGATAAAAAGGACGCTTCTGGATATACGACAGAAGGTACGACAAATGCAATACCATCGCCACCAGAATCACCAAATAAGCCTCAGAAAGGGTATGCAATAATAGATTTTAATAAAACTGCAGCTCTTTCGCATTCTGTGAATCCTAATCTTGTAAACGACAGTGAAGGTTCACGAAAAACAAGGCATAATTCGACGATAAATGATTTAACCGCTCCGCCTAAGCATAGTTCATCTATAAGCGAGTGACGTCACTTTTGTTATCTATTGAAATTCAAATTCTCCATCCATATTTTTACCTTTTTATTCCAAAGATGCAATGTACAAGCAATGTCTTTTTGTGTTTCATATATTTTACTTGAATGTTGCCTATATGTTTGTAAACCATTTTGAATTATCTTTGCGTTGTACTGTTTTATAAAAAAAAATTGACTCAATTCTTGTTGACATGTTTTCTGTTTTTTAAAAAAATTATGGTTAAAACGTCGTTCAGGGGATCTACTAATCTACACATGGGAGGTCTCCCTACAGTGGATAATTTTTTAAACAATTGTAAAATGTTTCAAACAAAAATTATTACATAGTCTTAAAAATGACTCATTGTCCGATTAAACAGAAACATGAATCTCATTTTTACAAAAAAAAAAAAAGTATGTAGTATCATATGAAAATGAAGAATTCAAATTTTGAAACTGGAACTTGGATTAAATCTAACCCTTTTCAATTATTTTCAATTCTCTCCAATTTACCTGAATCTTTTTCAATATTATTGCACCTTTGCAATAATATTGCACCTTAATAGAATAAACAGGTTTGATGAGAATCATATTTTGCACTTATAACCATTCGATACAATATTATTCATTTTGGAGACTGAAAAAATGGCACAAGACTTTAATTTCTTCGGTTGGAGAATAAACGAAAAAAAAATTTCAAAGTGAAAATTTTTCTGCAGAGATAGTATAATATGTTTGTATCAATTTATATCAACTATAAATACACTTGTTCCAAAAAATTTGGGTTAGAGATTATATTATCACTTACAAAACTATGTTAACATTTATTAAAAATTTTGAATTTTCAACTTCATTTTTTCCTTTATCAGGATGTTTACTCAACTAATATTCATCTTAATTCATCCAAATATAATTATAAGAGCTTATTGAAAAACGTGGTCACTCTTTAAAAACCTTATTGGAAATGGAGAGCTACGGAGTAGCCACCATGGACATGAAAAAAATTAAGTTCTAACTTAATTATATAATTATTCATAATTATATAATTATAAAAGCTTCCTCTCTAAGAAAGCAGTAAGTATAAAACACTTAAGTATTTACATATTAAAATCCTATATACTTCCTCGTTTTTTATGAAAAACAGTTTGTTCTTTCTCGTTTGTTCTTTTTCATTTGTTCATTCTTGTGCGTCATTTAATGAAGAGCTTACCTAAGTATGTTTTAAATTCACAGTAGTGCTTGACTTCCCCAAACTCGAGATATTCCATTTCTCATGACTTTCTTTCCAATTGTCTGTACAATAAAGCCAACCTTCTGAAGTTCATCATGGTCTAAAATCTTTCGTCCGTCAAAAATGTACGCAGGCTTCATCATGTTTGCATATATACGCCTGTAGTCTAGTTCCTAAAAAATGGAAGCAAAAAATTAAGTCAGTTTAGTTTATAACCATTGACAAATTTTAATTAAGTCGAGACTTAAAAATTTTTAATACTTTGGACCTTGATTAATTATATAGTAAACAAAAAAATTTTCTCACAATAAATTCATCCCATTCTGTACATAAAACTATGGCATGTGTATCCTTTGTTGCATCATAAGCGTCGTTATAAATACTGATACGATTTTTGATGATTTCCGGCTCATCTGTCACGTACGGATGTAATAAGTCATCCATAATTTGTGCCTCTTCGACCTATAAAAAGAAAAAGCATAGTTACTAATTAATTTCCATTTAATTATTGATATTAATTATCATATATGTGATAATATTATTATTGTGTTACCTTAGGATCGTAGATATGTAATTTCGCCCCTTCATCCAATAACGTTTTCGCTACGTGTATTGCTGGAGATTCTCGTGTATCACCGGTATTTTTCTTAAATGCAAATCCCAGAAGAGTAATCTGTTTATCAGTAACAGTATTAAATAAGGATTCAATAACTTTCGCGGAAAATCTCGATTTTTGATACTCATTCATGTCTATAACTTGTTGCCAATAGGCTGCTACTTCTGGAAGGTTTAAGCACTCGCAAATGTATACCAAATTGAGAATATCTTTTTGAAAGCAAGAGCCACCAAAACCAACCGAGGCCTGCAAAAATTTTGAACCAATGCGAGAATCAAGACCAACCGCAAGAGCTACTTCAGAAACATCGGCGCCAGTTGCTTCACACACTGCTGAGAGGGAATTAATACTGGATATACGCTGAGCTAAAAATGCATTAGCAGCCTGAAAAGCATATATATTATTTTTAATGCAAAGCTCCTATGAGTTTTTAATACAAATTCTACCATCAAAACTAAATCTCCACATTTTACAATATGAAAATGTATCTAAGCATAGTATTTGTTAAGTAAAATGAAGAATTCGAAGTTTGAGAATAGAACTTGGACCTAAGACTCCTATGCGAGTAGTTCAACGCATTATTCTATCTTTATTGTTACACTAACCAACTTTGAAAGTTCAGAACTCCAAGTATTCATCGTGAGTATGTTTTTCCGCGGTATCCAGTGTTCGTAAACCTTACATAGTTCCTCAATTGCAGCTTCACCCTCTGCAGAATTTTCACCTCCAATTAATACTCGATCGGCATATATCAAATCTTGTATAGCGGTTCCTTCCGCTAAAAACTCTGGATTAGAAAGTATCTGCCAATGAATATATAGAATTAATAACATTATTTTTGATTAAGTTGGATAAATGATTAAATATCAAAATATATATTTTTAAAAATTAATTTTAAAGGATTTGAAAAGTATATATGTACTTAAAATGATAAGTCTTACTTGATACGATACTCCTGGCTTATGATTAGCTCGCAATATGTTCATAATACTTTCAGCTGCTCTAACAGGAACAGTGCTTTTCTCCACAACAATTTTGTCCTCTGTTGCTATGTCTGCAATCATTCTTGCAGCACTTTCAACGTATTTAAGATCGGCCGCTCTTCCCTTGCCATGACCAAATGTTTTTGTTGGTGTATTTACTGATATAAATATGAGATCGGCTTCTTTAATAGCCGTTTCGATGTCTGTTGAAAAGAAGAGATTTTTTCCTCGACACTTTTTAACAACGTCATCTAAGCCCGGTTCGTAAATTGGTAACTTGTTAGAATTCCATTGAGCTATTCTTTCTTTACTTTTATCAACTACAGTAACCTGAATTTCCGGACACTTAAGAGCTATAACGCTACAAGTTGGACCTCCAACATACCCTGCACCAATTCCACAAATTTTTTTTGGGGACATATTCAAAGATTTTCTGAAACAAAAAGAAACAGATTATGGTATAATAAATTACGAGAACTTTCTAGGTTTTTACAAAGAATTTAAAAAACAGATTAAAAATTCTAAATGTGATGAGAGAATAAAAAATAATTTTGAGCAAACTGTTTGAGATTTTTTTTTAATTTTTGTCTGTGTAATATGTTCAAGTTTTTAAAAATCGGTGGGGTAAAAAAAAAACAGAAAAAAATCGATTTACATAAAAAAAAAGTCGAAAAGGTTGCACACAACAATCAGGCTTAAGTTTAAGATCAAATCTGATAATTCAGCTCGAGAAACAACTTCGGAAGTGACACATCCCACATCCGGGATGTACAGGCCATGTTTAGTTAATCTGTTGAAACGTCAAATTTTGTACTTGACGTTTCTCGTTTTTTTAAATTCAGTTTAGGGTATTGAATTTCACTTTGGTAATGCAGATTTATATTATATATTAATGACAAATAATTATAAGTAATTATAGTGTAAGCCGGCTTTGAAGTAAACGTAAATTCTGTATTTATAAAAAAAAAAAACTTGTTACCTATTATAAACACCTGCGAGGGTAGATTGTTGTAAAATCTTATAAACGGCAAGTTTAAAACTTATCGAATTACTTTCAGTAGAAGTATTTAAATATAGTTTTTGTTTGACGTAAACGAGTTTTAAAACAGCAGCGCGTCTGTCATCGTACTGTTGTCACTTGTCCTCGCATTTTCTGCATTTACGGTATTTACTTCAAGGTTGCCACATTGAATATTGAAATACCATACATTTTTTATGTATATTCCAAGATGGCGACCTTCATGCACCAAAAAGCGCGCTCTTATTTGAAATTAATAAATACTACCAATAATCGTAGAGAAAAAATAATATGTTCTCTCCGATCAGAATGTAATATCAATACAAGTTTTTATTGCTTATAAAAATTTGAATTATATGAATCAAAAAAATAATTAACTTATTAAATTACATTATTATTAATGTAATATTGCAATGGGTATTTATTAATTTCAAAATGCGCGGTCTTTTTGGTGCATGCGCAGTAGGACTATGAAAAATTTTCGAAAATTATTTTAGTGGCGGGAGTTTTTAAAACTGAAAAAGATTAATAATTAAAAAATAGCTTGTATTATAAGATAAATGTCAAAAAAGTTATTATTGTGCACTTATTAATTGAAATTTACAGAAAATTAAGCTACGGTGTTAATGTTATTACACTAATACCTAATTCGGAACAATTATTCTCAATAAAATGGTCATATTAAGGTCATGTGGCTATTATTATCATAAGAACAAATTTAGTTTCGCCCATCTTACGCTCTCAATAATAAATATTCTTTGCTCCATATTTTTCCATCTGTATGAAACGAATGAAATGATAATCTTTTTCAATTTTAGAAACTCCTTTCAAAATGCAAAAAATCGAGGTTTTATAGCATTTATTCATATATTATGTATTCGAAGATGTTAATGTTACGTTAATGTTACGCATATTTAATTTCCGCAACTTCACGTCCACAATAATATATGTTTTTGGCTAAAACTCAGCAATTTACTTCCGTCTGTACAAAACGGAGGTAAATTGCCTAATTTTAGCCAAAAATATCTATGATTGCAGACATAAAGTTTCGGAAACTCAATTTTAATAAAAAAAAATTCAAAAAAGGTCGAAAATTATAAAGGATAAAAGGATGAAAGATAAAAGTACGTGAAATTAATTTTCAAAACTCACAGATCACATACCAAAGAGTGTATCTATACACATAAAAATAAATCTGATTATTTACGCAATTTTGAAAATATTCAATAACAAACTACGTCCATATTTCATCTTATTTTTGTCACACAGATTCTTGTAAAATGATTTTGTATCAAATGTATCATTTATTCAAAATCATAAGTGGACGGGGCTACTCGACCATGACCACCCCATATCATCCCCTTACTGAAATCCCATATTGAATGTTTTAAGGGCGTTGAACCCGAGTGTTAAGTTCTAAATTCCATTCTCCATTTTACTCAACAAAAATTATAGATAAATATTTTTTTGCTTTGTAGCACTAATCTTTTTTCAAATATAAGACTGCATACAGAGCGAAAAAATATTTATTTTCGATACTTTCTACATAAAATGAAGAATTCAAAATCTAACTTCAAAATTAAATATTTTGATTTTACTTAAAAAATATTTGAATTCGATATTTTCTAGTTCTGTACAAATAATTCTAGTTAAAAATTGATTAATTCTACAGAAGGAAAAAATTCTAAATTTAATATTTTTTGAGTAAAATGAAGAAATCGAATTTTGAAAATTTGAATGAATTTGAATGAAGAAAAAAAATTTGAATGAAGAAATCTAGAAATTTTTGAAATTATGAAATCTCATCACCACTCAAAATTCAAAATTAGAGAGATCAACCCCTCGTCAGGCGCAGATGAATGAGTAGTAAATTCTCAACCCTTATAAAGTTAGACGCGTGCGCACATTTCTTGATTCCACCCTCTGGATAAAACAGGTGTACGCGGCGCAGGGTTTCAGGGAATAGATCGCAGTAACGAGAATAGAGGTGGAGGTAACGTCAATTGTCAGTTGTTTTCTTTAAGTCCGCGTTCGCGGACGGATCTGCGTTCAACCCCTATCCTCTTAATAAATCGTCTAAAACTCCCGAAATTATCGAATTCCAAAACTCTCGTGAATGACGTCAACAAAAGGAAAAAACCTATCCTCAGGATTTTATTAGATTCGCTACAGGAATCTACATGATGAGTGCCGTTTAATTGTGTCAATCGTTTTTCAATTTCAGAAGTTTATATTTTATTCTTGTTCGGAATGAACGATGATGGACTTGGAGGAGACAAACACGGCCTCCACTCCGGATTTATCCTCAACTCCTTCGAGTCCTGTGGCAGATTCAACTTTCATCAGGTAACTTTCATTTTGGTGAGAGAGACTAAAATTAGTTATTTCAACCAATTTCCACTTTTGATGGACATTTTTCAAAAGGAAGTAAGTCTTGAATTAATGGGAAAAGTTCCTTCGAGTATGAAGTCACAAGAAGCTCATGAAAATGAGGATTTTTCGGTTTCGAGTATACTCTCTTTAAAGCTGCTAAATATTATTTCTTACTTTATTCAATACGAATTTTGATAAAATAAACTCTAAACCATTGTAAACGATTCAACTCTTCTGTGTATTGATTCTTTTGAAAGGGGTCACGTTTTGAATTCATGGAGTAGGAACTATAACAATAATTGATATTGGTTTTCATTATTTGCTTCCATTTTTTCGGGTTTTGTTTAACTATCGGGAGGATATTAACTAGATTCTAGTAAAATTTTCAGATTTTTCATGAGCAGTGTTTGGTAAAATAACAAATCTTGGTCTTGGTAGACAATGCAAATATGGGGAGCAAAACAGTCACCTCTTGATCAAATTTGGTTTTAGTGATTGGAGACTTTTATATATCGTTTTTTCGATCCAGTTTAGAGTGTCGTCATAATTATAGTTATACAATTTTGAGGCATGTGTTACTTATTGTTAGCACATATGATAGTAAATTTATATTACCCGGGCTTTTTACTACAATTTTTACTTTTTCCAAAAAATAATACTACACAGACGACCGTGTTCATATTTTTTGTCTCTGCATATTATTTTTCTAAAAAAAGTAAAATTTGTGGGAAAACCCGGGTAATCTGAATTTCATCATATGGTAAGTAACACATGCTATTAAGAGTTTTCATGGATTTAAGACACTGATGGGTCCAAATTGAAGCCTCAAAATTAAGCTAAAGAGATCTAATCTCAAAATTTAATCGTTTCATTTTACTGAAAAAGTACTACGATAAAACATTATTTCCTCTATGTAAAAATTTATATTTCAAAGTTAAGTACAACTACAGAACAAAGAAAAACATAGTTTCAATAATTGTCGAGTAAAATGAAGAAATTGAGAATTTGAATCCATCACATTTTATTTTTCCAATTATTTTTTTTTGTTTATTGTAGAGCAGTATTTTCTGCTACTGTCTAACAATTCTCTGACATTATGTTTATAACAAATGTATTTTTTCAGTGTGAAGAAAGAGCCAAGTACAAAGGGACCCAGCAGCCCTTTAGACAATACCAGCCCTGGTTCCATACTGCAAAATTGTGGTAAGTTTAGCAATTTGAAACATTCTTGATGCCGGAATATGCTGTATAACATTTTATTCCCCCTCTCTTCTCACAGTAAGAAGACTGTTGATAAATTTCAATTAATGTTGATACAATTTTCAATTATAATGGGCAAATTTCTGCAAATTTATGAAAATTTTCAGTAATTTGATTGATAGTTATGATGAATTTTGAAAGATGTGATTATTTAAGAAAAATTGTATCAGCACCCCCTCACCCCCCAATTATGTCGCTGATAATTCGGTTATTGTTGTGGCATAAAAATTTAACTCTTGATGGTGTATAAAAGTGCATTTGGTGTTCTTCAGATTCATATAGCACAAGACTTCATTTGTTTAATAGGAAAGGGTCTCCCCCCCACCCTGTAGGCTTAGCTGTAACTACTGTGGTTTTATGGTGTAAAATTTGTAATCCACGAAGTATTTAAACGCATTTGAGGCGCAATACATTAGGCAATACAATTGTTATAAATTATTAGTGGGTGGCAGATGTAACTTAAGAGTTGCAAATTATTTCCTACGCAAAGTATTTGTTGTTTTTTACAACATTTTAAACCCTGAATTAACGTTGAATTTTATTGTCATGAAAATCTTTCTTTCAATTCGTTTTTCTTCCGGGATGTCATAAAATAATACTCTTGTCAAGGATATTTGCAATAAAAAATGAAATGTGCCATTGTATAGTGTTGTTTTCTCGTTATCAGTGATTAAAAAAATGTAGCAGAAGATTTGAACGTTCAAATGAACGAAATATTTCTTCCCAATTCTATCCAGAAATATTGTTCCAATTTAAAAATAACAATACACATTTCAAATTTCTTTCACAGAATTATTAATAATACAAATGTATCAATATTTTAAAACTTTTTCTAATTTACAATACAATCAGTACAAAAATTCCTCCTTTTGAACGTTCAGAACTTTCCAGTCAGTAAAAAAAGCGAAAATTTTCTGAATCCCTATGCTGAAAGACTTTCTTTTAGTTCAATTTTCTTTTTTAAGGGTCAGTTTCCAGTTTATTTAATAAGGTGGGAGGGAGCTGGACCAATCTAGTGTATTTTTCCCGGGCCACTTTTCGATCCTAATTCAACCCTTTCGATATTGCATTATTTCTTGATTAACAGTCATTATAAAAAATGCGCAAAAATAGGAGAATTTAATTGTCCGAATTAAAGTGTATGAATTAAATTGTATGAATTTATCAGTACACGGAAAAAAACTGTTATGGATGTGAAAACCACAGAAATAGTTAAATATGGTACAACTACAATTTATGGTTTCCACAACCACAATTGTGGCTGCCACAACCATATCTATTATGTGGCAACTATTTCATAATAGGAGCCACATAGCTGTGGTTGTTGTCAGATAATATTTGTGGTTGTGGCAACTACAATCGTAGTTGTGTCAACCGCAAATTATTAGTTATACCATATTTTACTATTTCTGTGGTTGTCACAACCATAGAGTTTTTTCAGTGTATCAAGAAAAATGGAATTCCAAAACGAAAACCGATTGAAGGAAGTGGCAGTTGTGTGGTCTCAAGTTAACTCGAGTTAAGACAAGTTAAGTTGAGTTGAGTCTCGTGGAGTAACATCTCGATTCTCACACAGGACCACACTTACTAAATGACCACCTAAATGGCAAAATCAGTTTTAGCATAAGCGGACCGTGTATGCTCATGGGTATAGGTGCAGCAACTGTTCGAGCCTTCTCGGCACTTCTCGGTCATTGAACTATCATCGTTGGTGAACCCAGTTGGTCCACTCCCTCCACTCCAATAGCAACCACCGCCGTCCCGTTCCGTCCGGTCCCACCATACATACACCACGGTAGTGACTCCATGTTCGTGAACAACTCTTTCCCCTCAACGTCCATCGGCTTCTGCCAGTGCCCCCCACCAGGTAAATCTACTGCTGCGGTAGTGCCGTGGTACTGCTATTTACACCCGGTTCACTCGATTCTCCCTTTTCCTTTTCCTCTGGCTTTGCTTGTGTTTACCGTGAGCCCTCGGCTCTCTCCCTCTCACCCCCCATTCACCCTCTCTCCCCCCATTCTCCCTCTCTACCCCCCTCAATTCTCTCTCTCTCACCCCAATACTTCCAGCTCCCATTCCTCTCAATCCTCCTCTCAATTCTCCTCCTAATCCTCCTCCTCCTACCCCTGCAAAGCATCGCTTCGCCGCGCGTTGCAGTGCTGTAACACGGCGAACGCGCCGGTTTTACTTACCTCACAGGTACGCAAAGCTCTCAACAACGATTACCGCGGGATGAGAGGAGACAACTCACAACAGCACTCGCGAAAGCCGGCATCTTTAAGCGAGCTACCAGCACTCTGCTAAAAAGTACCGAGCGACCACGTGAGAGCCTAATCGTGCTTTAATTTCGGGTTTAAAAAACACTTTCAAAAATTCAGTATCTCTGATTTCCAAAAATTAAGTTAACATTCTTATAATAGACTCAAGAGTCGCAAACTCCCGAGTCACTTGACACTCTTCCTTAAAAGGAAGAGCATCAACATAAATGTGCGGGTCGAAAATTGCACCACCGAAATATGAAACACGTGCTTTTCTCTAGTAACATTATGTTAATAAACCTTCCGAGGTTTCAGTTGTGATTGATATTTGTGCTGTTTTGTGTTATTTGTGCTTCAAGTGATATATGCATATGGTGTGAGTGATTTGCCAAAAAAAGGGATTATAAAAAAGATTATAAGATTATAAAAAAGATTATAAGATTATTAAAAGATTATAAGATTATTAAAAGATAATAAGATTATTAAAAGATTATAGAATTATTGTGAGATGAAGTGACTGGTTCTCAAAACACAGGATAACAGTTTCTTCCGTGATCGGATTTTTGCACTTTAATAGAAAGTCAGGAGAAGTCAGTGTTCGACATAAACAGTAACCAGGCGGAATTTTATGAGTAGATTGATCAAAGCTTGAAAGGAAAACTTCTCTGAGCGCCAAATCAGCACTTTCCACCAGGAGTTGGGAATTCTGCGATCAAGTAAAGTCTCGATGTCGATAAAATATAGGCGAATTGTACCGGTAATTATTAAGTCATAAACATTGATTAGGTTTAACTTTATGCTGATCTTTTTTTTTTTACTTTAATGGATGTACTTGATGCACAGAGCTGGACAATGACGAAAAATGGAATTCGAGATTTTTGCGGAGAAGTTACATGTATTTTAACTTGCAATTGAATTTCGAATTGTCCGTTGTAATTGACGCGAAATGAAAATTACTTGTATTGTAATTTGTATTTACTGACAATTACAGACACACTCATTTGTAACTTATTTCAATTGCACAGCTAAAGTAATTTTAGTTACTCCAGCATTACAGGATTATTTTAAGATATTCATTATTCAAAGTAATTCAGAGCAGATGCGGACCGTTAAGGGTCGCGGAGCTGAATTTTTGATCAAACTTCAAAAATTCAAAGTAAAGGATCCAAAAATTGTTTAAATGTAAGAAATCAGCAGATTTTCATGAAACATAAAGAGAGAGGGTGGAGGGGGGAAGAGATGATCAATTTTCTGAAAAAATGTTAATATCGAATCCATTTCAAATTAGACAGGCGGTCTTTCTAATTTGAAAGTAATTTTCCAATTTATGAACGAAGAATTTGATAAACAGTTATGAGTATTTAATTTTTGAAGTGAGTTTCTCAAAAAAAAAAAAAAAATATTTTCTTTAGACCTCCAGGTTTTGACCTAATTGATATGTATTTAAGTTTTCTTTCCAGATTCTAAGAAGATTTAGATTTTCTTTCGAAGTTGACACTAAAATATAAAAAGTTCAAAATTAACAAAATGGCGAACATTTAAATGAAAATATAAAAGGTCTAATTTTTCAAAAACCTCACCTCTTGCTTTGCATAATAATTTTTTAAAGAATTGAGGGATTGGATTGGCTTTTAGTACACTTTTCAGTGTTAGAAAAGCAAGGTCAATTTCCTCATTAGGAAATTCCTCATTAGTCAAGCAAGCCATCTTAGACAAGAATTTAAAAAAACATGGAAAACTATTTTTTGCGGGCTGACTCGCAAATCCGAATTTGTAGACGTATTGCACGAAATACGAAACAAAGTCGAGAAAGCGAAATAATTACTGTTAAAATGTTTACCAAATTACTGAATAATTGCTGAGAGAAAATAAATAAATCGAGCGCGAAATACGAGTAGTATAATGAGAATGGGTCCCTTAGAGTCGATAGTAAATAAATTTACTTTTTAATTTAAGAATCAAAGACAAAATCCTATCGAGAAACGCGTGATGAGAACATGCTAGCGAAGCGAGCAAATTTTTAAAAATATTTTGGAATTACTAAAAATATTTTGAAATATTTTTAAACCCTTTGAAAGCTTACATGACTTAAAATCCTTAAAATCATTTGAAACTCCTTAAAATTATTGGAAGTTTCTTGCAATCTGTTAAACTTGTTTAAATTCTTGGAAATCTCTTTAAAACCGCTTAAAATCACTTAAAATCCTTCTAAGGTTAAAACCTATATAAAATCTTTAAAGTATTTTAAATAAGGTTTTGAAAACTTTTGAATTCCTTCGAAATCCCATAAAATAATCTTTCTTAATACTTTTTAATTTTTGTTGAATTCTCTGGAATTGTTATTATTATATTATTTTATTATTATATATTTTATTATAATATTATTTTATTAATTCTTTTGTATTTCTATCAATTCTTATTATGAAATCTCATTAAATAATTTCAATTTTTAAAAAACCATTTAACTTAAATTAATAGCATTACTAAGTCTTGTTTATTAGTTTATTCATGTTTTTAAACGTATAGGTATATAGTGTATGATTGAATCTTCTGCACGAAAAATGAAAATTATTTTAAATTGAAATTCTTTATAAAAAATTTGTCTAGATTTATTTATTGCATATTGGCATATTTTGGCCTCGTAAACTTTAAATAACGCAAGCTATAAATGCATTAATTTATATTTTATTTCGTTACTTTCTTAATTTTATTTTATTTCGATTATCTCGTTTCAGTAATGGAGTGTTCGAAGGAGCAAGGAACGAAGCCCTCGAAAATTACACCTGTAAAGTGCAATGATGTAACTAAGGAAGAATATTCGCCCTAAGTAGGAAAACAAATACAAAACGAAAAACCAGAGTAAAATATTCACGTAGGAAAAAGAGCTTTTTTGAAAATAATGGTCTGCAATCAATTGCTATTCATTGGACCAATTAATATGAAATTCGTTATATGACCTTTCAAGAAAAGAAAAATCGCCCAAATACCAAGAAGAAATGAAGATTACGTTGAAAAGACGAATAAAGAAGCTTCCCCGAGGTCGCCAAGATCAGTTAAGATCATCAGGCGAATTTTCTTGGTGTACTTGTGGATTTTCATCTTGATTCGCCAGAGATGCAGCATCATGTGTGATTAAATTAGAAAATAAGAATTAAATCCTATTCCGTGCATAAAGTATTAATTGCATAATAAGTGTATTCTGGGATCAAATGATCGTGAATTTCAAGCAAATGGAAGAACATTAACAGTAATCTCTCAGAGACACGTTGTATTTAAACTTCCGCCACCATATCTCGCTCTGATATCTTCGCTTCACTAAAATAAAACAAGGATGAAATACAATTAGTTCCTGAATGGTGTCTCCACATTTGGAAAGAATATCCGAGACATACAATGGATGTTTTCAAAATCGATCAGTCCCTTACGGCAGCTTTGGGGAGCACACCAGCTCCAGATAGCCTAACTCCGGAAGTGTCTTTCGATGCTGGAAGTGAATTCAATTTGAGCTTCTTTGATGGACCTGAAGAAAATAGTACACAAGGATTTAGTGATCCTGGTTCAGTTGACAGTGCAAGCACTTCTCCTCCACCAGCAACTTCTAGTAATTTAGCAGTGAAGACGACCAACATAACAATTCCAACTTTACAAGTGCCCACTGGAATTGTCATCAAACAAGGTTTGTTAATCGCTCTCAATTTCATCAATATCAGGGTTTCTGGTAAATTACCTGAAAAAAAAATACCTACATTCTACCGAAAATTCTATATAGATCCCTATGTAGGGATTCTAGGTTCAAAACCTATAACTTTCCCCCTCGCTTTCCCCTAAATAGGATCTCACGTAGAAAACAATGACCGAACCTCATCCCATAAAGGTTCCTATATACTCAAAAAACATTGGTTGAATCAAATATTTATGGGGAATTTAAGAAAACGCAAAAGATTGCAAGAGACTTACAATTATTTTTGAGGAATTTCAAGGATATAAAGATGTTGCAAGGATTTTAAGTGTTTTCGTATAGAATTTCAAAGAATTTTAAAAGTCCTCATGAATTCAGCTTCTATTCTTCTAATCTTTGTTTGCATTCTTGAAACTGTTTTTAAATCTATTGAAATCTTTTTAAATCTATTGAAATCTTTTTAAATTTATTGAAATCTTTTTAAATCTTTTGAAATCACTTAAGATTCTTGAAACCTCTTTACGTTATGTAAAATGACGTAAAATTATTGAGTTATTTTATGGAATTTGTAAGATTGGAAATGGATAGAATTTAAAAT
>CAJFCP010000074.1:3086461-3104226 GCA_904066005.1 Synergus itoensis | reverse complement strand
GTAAGAGAGTGTATGTCGAGTGTTCGTGTATCGTAATTCACAATTTTCCCGAGCGTTCACCTTCGGATTACCGTTAACCACGTTCCGTACCATCGTCGTGCAGTCGCTTACAACTCGAATCTGATGAGTAAGAGATAATATACTAAGGAAATTTTAGAAATCAACACCACTTTTCAACAAAATTGATGAAAATTGTCATGCTAGATTAAAAAAGAAAAAAAAAACAAAGATCAAACACGCGAAAGTCGTAAGAAAATGCTTTAAACAGGAACTTCTGTATGAGAAATATGAATAAACAATTTTTGGATAATCCAGGAAACATTACAAGTCGGAGGTCGGAGAATTCGAGATATTTACTGTAAATTTTCGATTTTACCACAACTTCGTATTTTTTGTTGAGAAACTTGATTTAATGGAAACGTGCACTTTCTCGTTATTAGATCAAGTTAAAATGTATTCATTCAGTATAATTTTCCTTATTTTATTGCAAACAGCTCCAGGCTTTGTATTTAAAGCACTTGATAACCCCAAACCACTATATCAAGATTTATGCAAAGGTTTAAAATAAAATTTACTGGATTGACGGTTTTATAAAACCGTTTATTTAAACGTTCAAAACTTCTGGTACATTGATTTTTTTTGTATTAAAATACAAAAAAATCAATGTACCAGAAGTTTTGAACGTTTAAATCGACATATTTTCTCACAATTCTATTTTATATAGAAATGTTTAAATATTTAATATCAAACAGGGGGCTGCCCGCTGATAGTGGCTACTTAATTCTCCCCTAACGCAAAATATGGAAAGAAATAAGATTAATTTGTTAATTAATAATTAATTAATAATAAATAACATTTTAATATATTTGCTTCCAAATATATTGGCGTTGCTAACTTCCTGGACATTATGTTAACCGCTTTTCTTTTTATTTTCAAGAACAACATTACGCAGTGGCAGATTCCAACAGTCCAACACCATCAAAAAGTTTTGTGCCGTGTAAGGTCTGTGGCGATAAAGCGAGTGGTTACCATTACGGAGTGACCAGTTGTGAGGGTTGCAAGGTGAGCAATATAAACTGCTGGCTATTGTTGTCAACCTTTACTCTTTAATTTGCTTAAAATTGTTATATATTTTCTTTATATGGCTTTGAAGTACATAATAGTACTTCAAAGAGCCATTTTTCTAAACAGTAAAGATGGTGGTGCAACAAGGGATATAATAATTACTATAAGGGAAAATTTAGTTTCCCCTACTTCGCAATAATAAATATTTTTGACTAATACTAGGTAATTTATCTCCATCTCCATGAAACAGAGATAAATGGCCTAGTTTTAGCGAAATTATCCAAATCGGAATCTATGTCACAGGTGATTATAATATTCGAAATTTAAAACAAATATTGATGAAATGTAGATTGGTAACTCCTTGAAGAAGATGTTTGGGTTGATTACAACGAGCTTTTTTGTTATTTGATATATAATAAACAACCATCTGATTAATGTTGCTTTCTCTTCTAGGGATTCTTCAGAAGAAGCATTCAAAAACAGATAGAGTACAGGTGTTTAAGAGACGGCAAGTGTCTGGTCATAAGGTTGAATCGAAATCGCTGCCAATATTGTAGGTTCAAGAAGTGTTTAGCAGTCGGTATGTCTAGAGACTGTAAGTATAAAACTGATTTTCTAGTAGGGATGTGTAAAATCTATAAAAGCTTTAGTTTGGCGGTTTAGATTTTAAGAATTTTCAAGAAAAATTCCTAAAAAATGATATAAAAAATGCATTGCGGGGCAAGATTGAACTGACGACCTTGTGACTTATGACTTTACATACGATATGGACAACACCTGACCGACATAATGAGATATACTAGGTACACTAAACGTAGATAGTATTTTTAAAAAACATATAATTTTTTAAAACTGTTTTCAGCTGTACGATACGGCCGTGTGCCAAAGAGATCGCGAGAACGAGGACCCGACGATGCAGTAGCGACAGCAACGACAACAACGACGGCAACCACGACAACAACGCAAACACAACAGCTCACATCTAGTGTTAATAACAACACGAGCAATAACAATAATAATATTAGTAATAACAATAATAATATTCAAAGTCAAAATACAAGTCCGCGTGTACCACCCGCTCCTACAGTCGTCGAGGCTGATCAATCAGACGTGGATGGGAAGGAGTTGGCGATCTATGACATTATTCTTCAAGTTTCACAAGCTCATCATGCTCACTGTGGATTCACCGAGGAATCGACAAGAGATCTAGTTCAAAAGCCTATGATAATACCAGTGAGAAATATTAAATTCCTCATATAGTATTGTAAATATTTGTATGTTGGCGAGGGTGGGTACATTTGTCACATTTTTTTATTTTTCACATTTTAATTATTTATAGTTTTTCATTTTCTTGATTCTATAAAAAGGTAAAGAACAAACAGTGAAAATAGATTTGAGTTATGACTTTTACACAATATTATCTTTAAATATTTTTCTTCACTCTAAAGGGGCAGAATAAAAAGAATTTAAAGAGGAGTGAATAATTATTCAAAAATTGATCATCTGACTTATGGACGGCCTCTAAGGGGGAAATATTTTTAAAAATTCCAAGTTTTTTTGTCCAACTAAGGTCTATCAAATTTGGTAAACCTGGAGATTAATATTCATGTTTATTTTAATTAAAAATTATTAAAATCAAAATCAGTAACTTATTTCCTATTGCAGCCTACAAGTTCTGAGGATCCGGAAGTGGCGTCTTCTACGGCGGAAACAGTGGAATCTCAGAGAATATGGCTATGGCAACAATTTGCAACACGAGTTACACCATCAGTTCAAAGGGTGGTCGAGTTCGCGAAAAGAGTTCCTGGTTTTTCCGACCTTCCGCAAGATGATCAGTTAATTTTAATAAAAGTTGGTTTCTTTGAGGTATGGCTTAGCCATATATCCAGAATGACCACCAATAATACTATGACTTTTGAAGATGGTACTTATATCAGCAAACAACAATTGGAATTGATGTACGAGGTAAAACATTGTTTCAATTGTTTATTGCACTAGCGACCCTCTTTCACTCCATAAAGTAGAAGAAGTCAGTGAACAAGTCTTAGCACTAGGATGCTATTAATATCACCCAAAAATATTTACAGAACAGAAAAAGTAACTCTACATAGTAGAACTTAAAAGATGTCTTAAAGTTATATCTTTATAATCTTATATTTTGTCTCTGCTTTCAAAAACAGCCAGATTTCGTGCTAGCAGTAATGCAGTTCACTGAATCCCTAAATGCTCATCAATTAACGGATGCAGAACTGGGTTTATTCTCCGGCGCTGTTCTTCTTAGTGAAAGACCGGGCTTGAATGACTTTAAAGCAGTTCAAAGGTTACAAGACCGTATATTGGAAGCCTTAAATGTCCAGGTGACTAGAAATAAGTCAACTTCCAATGAGACCACTTCCAGTGTCGTGTATACAGACAGTACTGCCGTTTCACAAAGGATACCTGAACTCAGAGCTCTTGGAGTACAACATGCAAAACTTCTTGATTGGTTTAGACGGAATTGGACAAAACTTAAACTGCCACCGCTATTCGCTGAAATTTTTGACATTCCAAAGTGTGAAGAGGACTTACAGTAAAAAGGTAATTCAAAAATGTTTATATATATAAATATATATATATATATATATATATATGTATATATATATAGCTTCTATAATTGTTTAATAAAAATAGAAATGTCCCTTGACTCAATATAAAAACTCTACACTTAATAATGGTTTTAAAGAAAGGGAAAAGGGGCCCGAAATATAATAATATATTACCGCGATTTATTAAATGACTTTACTAGTAGTTTTAAATAATCTTTCAACTCTGGTTTTTCCCTTTTTAGATTTCGTCAAGGAAGAATGTTCAGGAAGGCTAATTAATGTTATGCGATGATAATCACTAGTAAATGTCGCAATATACAAGAGATTACCTTAAATACCATTAAATGAAGAGAATGAAGGTTCAGTTTTAAAAGATAACAACGTTTTAAAGAGAAAAATCGTATCGTAAATAGGCTCAAATACTCGAAATTAAGAACCCACTTCGCCTGACTAAGAAATCAGTAAACGAAACTCTAGGTAGAAAATCCAGATTCTAGTTATATATTCTTATGAGATATAGAACTTTAAAGCAGCTCCAATGTCGTATCTTCCATATATGATGAAAGCTAGGGTGACAATTAGAAACTTAAATATTTTTTTAAAGCGAGAGCTTTTTTTAGAAAAAATAAAAATGTATTTTTTGTTCAAAAAAAAAAAAAAAAAAAAAAAACTAAAGTTTTTATTTAACTTAAATTCACTTTAATTCTAAATTTATTTTTATAAATTTAAAATTGAGATACATATTGAACCATGAAAAAAAAGTTGTCGCCTATCACACTAACATCAGAGATTTGAGTTATTCTACAGCAATTTTTATTTTTGGAAAAATGCTCCAACAGCCTTAAATGGTGACTGTCATAAAAAAATATTTAGATTTTTGATTACATTACCACACTCATTAAGGACATGTGGTGATTATCAAAAAAGCAAATTTAGTTTCGTTAACTTTATGTTCACAATATTAAATATTTTTCGGTAAAACTAGCCCATTTACATCCGCATGCATAAAACGGAGGTAAATAGCCTAATTTTATCAAAAAATTGTTATTATTGGGAATGTAAAATTGGCGAAACTAAATTGCTCTTATGATAAAGTATCACATGCCCTTAAGGCACTTGAACTCTCAGTATATGCAATCTATTTTTATTATTCAAAGTGAATAACAGCGACCTTCGTTACATATTTTAAAAACTGTAACCTTCGTCGAGCATTTAATATGAAATATCGTAGCGTCCCTTCTGCGTATCGAATGCGTACAAAATGCTATTAGATAAAAAGAATCTGTAGGAGATATTGACGGATGCATATCATGAAATTTACTTCACATATAATCTTTCCCGCATTTCAAACTTAAATTGTTCCAGTGGCCATGTACATCGTCAATTTAATATAGAAACATTGAAAATCTACGTAGATGATAAGATGCAATGTATGTAGGAGTCTGATCAACGATAACTTATTTTTTCGTTTTCAAGTCGACTTAAAGGTGTTGAAACTATGTTCTCAACTCAAAATTTAATCTCCCCATTTCTCCCAAGAAATATTAGCATATTAGAATTATATATCTTTTCGCCTTGTAGATCAAATCAGGGTTGCAAAAATGATTAATTATCCATTTTTAATTACTAATTAGGTACATAAAAGAAATTGTAATTATCCTCAAAATAATTAATGATTACAAAAGAAAAATTGCAATTATTAATTTTTTTTAGAATAATTACAATTTTTCTATGTGTCTATTAACTACTCTAGTAATTTAATTACAGATATAATTAATTATTTGCAATCTCGGATCAAATCTTTTTAGAAATAGAAGTGTGTCTATACAGAGAAAAAAGATCTAAATAGAAAATTTATTCAGTAAAATGAAAAGATCGAATTTTGGGATTAGAACTTAGAGAATACCCTTAAATTCTGAGAACCCGAGAGCATCTCTTCAAGTTCTGTAATATAGGAAATCTTTGACAATTATTAGAAGAATAAGCGTATTATTATACATTCGCTGTGAAATTATTAATATGTCGAATAGCATTGTAGATGCGCGATGATACTTTATTAAGCAAAGTAAATTATAAAACATTCTAAAATCCTAAAATGCTTTGAAAGCATACTCGCCAAAACCGAAACGCACGATGTCCCCTTGTTTGTGCTTCATTTCGCTTCTTCAATGCGCTTCTTCAATTTATACGTTAGCCTCGTACTTAACTAATAATAGATTCTTTATTTATATAAATACTTACATATAGATGAAAGAAATTAAGTATAAGCGCTCACATCAAGTTGTGAATAAACATATCATACTAAAACTAATATACTAAATAAACAGAAGATATTACAATTTAATATAATATAAATAACAAATATATATAATTTAAAAGAGTATTCATGCGCGTTATTTGAAATGGGTGAATATTTACTGTAGAAATAAATAAGGTCCAGTGTAACTATAGTCAATATTGGACCGTTTTATTTAAATATGACTTTCATTCTCAATCAGTGACTAAGGGTTCCTCTTCATTCGGCATTTTATTCGTAAAATTTCTGCAAATATTTGGTATTTTAAAATAATTTTACCGGTAATTTAGGGAAACTTACCATAAATTACCCAACAGATAAATTAAAAAATGTTTGCTTGTGTTATAAAAATTTTATTTACTTTACGAATAAAATGCAGAATTTTCATAACGCAATAATTGTCAAATTTAATGAATATGGGGATGCAATCCATCGATTTTTGAAGATAATTAACCAGGTGAATGAAAGAATAATTATTTTAGTCAAATTGAAGCTCAATTTGTTAAATGTAAATGAAAATTGTTATGTCTATTTTTAAAACCAAAAAATGACGGACTGTTCGTTTATTTTCAACGAATCGGATTAAATATTATATTAAGGGCAAATGGAACGTCTGAATTTAGCCATATTATATATTTCGCCAACCTACTCATAAATAAATAACTAAAATATATTTTATTTATTAATTTACGAGAAAGTTGGCGAAATATACAATGGCTAAAGTCACACCTTCCATTTGCCCTTAGCAGCCCCTGAGATGGGTGGCTGGGCTGTTAGCCTTGGACTCAAAGTCTCAAAAGCTCAATTGAGTTACCCATGACAAATGTGTAATTGCTGAATTAGAATTAACACGTATATGGTTTAAGAACGACTCATTCAAAATTTCTAGTCTTTAATTACAGCTGATTATTCACAAAATCATATAATGGAAACTTTGGCTATGTATATAAATTGTACACGTCGTGCTCGTGCAATCGTAAGGTTCAAATATTCGAAGAAAGTATATCTCTGTCCGACCCTTTTAAATTAGTAATGCAATAATTTACGATAAACTACCCAAAGTTCAATAGAATGGGAGAATTAAATTTACGTTAATTTGACCGGTAATTTACGCTAACAGCATAAATTTTCCAGAATTCAATTTAAACTTTTATTAACCACATATTTAATCACATTTTCGATAATTTTACCGAATCAAAATTTTGGACATATGGATACCGGATTGTGAATATCGAAGTCCATTTCTCTTTATCTCTCTTTCTCTCAATCTCTCCCTATTTTTAAAGATATTTTCATGACCTACAAGTGTTTATATTAAATATCGGTATTTTCGTTTAAATATTGCATCACTAATTCCAATTTTTTTCTCAATAATCAACTTTCCGCTCCGTAAATAACTTATTAAGCAAACAGAGGAGAATTTTTCACAATTTTCAAAATACAGTACAGTGATATTGATATTTACTTTCGGTCTTCGTTTTATCAACTAATTACGTAAATAATGCATATATAAACGTCATGTCGATATCTTTGTAAGTCACCTAAGAAAACATGAGTCTCAAAATACTTTCCCTTTATGGAACGTCCTATTAATCATTAGAAGAATATTGTCACATGGTGCTATACCTCTTCATAGGAATTGTTCAATAAATTAATCTTTTAAGGTCCGAAGACTAAAAATATCACAAATTATTATTCTAAGAATTGAATTGTATCTTTAAGAAAATTATGTAGCAAGAATGACTCTGTTTCCAAATACGCCTTTTGCATAGATTAAGTAGAGTAAGGTGGGTTGTATGGCTATTCAGCCGATAGTGGTGAGACGACAAGTTACCAAAAGCATGTTCATTTGTTGCCATCAATCAGTAATGAAGAACCTTTTTATTACTATCTGTCGGTATTATGGAATCTACCTTGTCGGCTCGCTGCTTTACCGCTTGAATTTCCACAGAACCCACCTTGCGAAATGGCACCGGCAACTTGTCATTACTATTATGAGTCTTCAACTGATTTTGGTGACACAAATTTGAAAATCAGTTAGGATATTCCTTAGGATATTCTACACTAAAGATGGTTTCTTGTAGTTATTATAAATGTAATCGCTGCTCTTAATACTCTATTACTGTGGAACATAATTATCATTTAAAATGGAGAACTACTATCAAATTTACAGAAAAAGCAAGTCCTAATTTAACACCGGTTTCCGCGTTAAAATAATTTATAACAAATGTAACACTTATGGGTGTTTTTTCACCAATATGTACAGATAAAAATTTAATTCGGATTCAATCGCAATTCAGGCTTTAATAGGACCCTATATTGCCATCAATCGGCACTGAAGGGTCCTAAATTGTTACCAATAGGCACTGAAGGACTCTGCATTATCATAAATTAACAATGAAGGGCTCTATATTCTCATCAATCGACAATGTATGACCCTACATTGTCACCAGGAGTTAATGCGAGACCTACTTTACCATTGGTCGGTAGTGATATATTTGACAAAAACAGTGAGTGGCATTTTTCTGTAAAAAGAGAGGAAGAGACCATTTTAGAGCTTTATAGACTGAAGCTGGCGATTCTCGTCTTAATTTATCAAGAAAGCAATCTTGCGAGAAATATTTTATTTGACATTTATTTTATGATGAAATTATTTTAAAACTTTGAAACTCTGAATAAACTTCGAACATTAAATAATAAACATCTAACTATATACAATTTTTTTAGATAAGAAATCAAGGGGAGCACTGAGACAAACTGAGTGGGAATTTTTTTAATTAAGAATAAAAGGAATGGATAGATAAATGAAAATATATATGAATGTACAATATGGATAATACTATTACAACAAAATGACTGCTCTATACTGTTAAAGTACAAATGTTTCATTTACTTATATTACATATCAAAATATTAATTTTACTTCTTAAAAGATATTATATTATATTATATTATTATTATTATTATTATTATAGTTTATATGATTATATAGATGATCAAGTTTTCACATCGACTGTATATCTTCACTCGTATATTTCTAAACTTCAATCAACTATTCGTGATGATAGAACACAAAGGGTTTAATCAAGAGCTCTATTACGATATTTAAATATCAAATAAAGATAAATAAATCTTTAAATACACGTACCTTTACAGTACCTAAAGTCGATGCTTCAATTATTTCTATTTTCAAAAAAAAGATAGAAAAAAGATTCCTTCTTTTTTTTTATTTTTTTTTTTTTTGACGTAAAACGCAAAATCATGATAAAGCCCTTTGATTCTAAGGTCACGAATTGTATATATGCAATATTGTTATATAGGGTTTTTTCGGTTCAGCTTCCTTTTTACTTTGCATATTTTTTTTTAATTTCCGATTTCCGTTTTTTACATACATCAGCCCTTACTCTGATTCCTGCATACTCGATGTAATCGGCTGTTGAACATGAATAATAAAAGGTAATAACACTTCCACAATGGCATTTTTCTTAAAACATCAAATACTAATTCATTAAGGGTGTTGATTTAAAACAGATTTGCACTGTTATAAAATATATCGTACATATACAATGCTAGAGGACTTTTGCCACTCAGTATCTTTGACTTCGTATCGCTTATTTTAGTTTCTATTCAACCAAATGCTTTAATTAAACCAATCAAATTTTTAAATTAGTTTTTCAAGAAAATGTGTTTGTTTGTTGAAGGAAAATAATTCGACCTTTTTTCACTTTGTGGTTTGTGGCTCAAGTTATATAATTTTTCTTAAGCTAATATTTCTTAGGATTTTTGATAAGCATCACTTGATGCAACAGAAAACCGAACTATCACAAAATTTGACATAAATAAAGCTTTTTCCTAACATTTTGTGCGCACTTGCGCAGTTATGAGTTTTGAGGTTAGATTGCCTGCACCGGTGTGAATTTTGATGAACCCGGTGAAATAAAAGTTGTACTTACATTCAAAATGTTTCACGTATTGATGCAGAACCCAATTTTTAAATAAAGCAGCTTTGTATGTGTCCAGTTACTCGTACCACTCATTTTTCACAATTAATTCGCGACAACAATTGAAACTTTGCAACACGAACTGACCACCATGTGACCACCAGTGTAGACTGACTGAAGTTATCTGCGGATCTGCGCGCCGCTACCGCAGCGGTGGTAGTAATTGAAAGTATTTGGTTAAACAAACCAAACTGTTTCGTTACATTAATCATAGACTCGTACAGAAAACATAAGCTATATTTGTTCTATAAAATTTCAAAGAGGAGAGATAAATAATTAAATTATTTCATTACTTTTAGTCTAAGTTTATTATAAAATATATTAGAACATAAGTACATATCAAATTCGAAAGAACATATAGTTCTGGTATTGCTCAAAAGTAATTGAATTATCAAATTGTGCGTTGAATAACACTAAAATTAGAGAATAGCAGAATATTTTGTAAAAGACAAAAATTTCAATGAGCTTTTAGCTTTTAGCTTTTAGCTAAAATTGTACAGTTTCGCCAGGTTTCGCCGCCTAATTAATTTTGAAATAGAAAAATTAATTTCTAAAATTTGTATACTTTTGAGCCGTACTTTAAGTGCTACGTACCCAGGAAAAATGGTTGTTTTCTAAATATGGAAAACAAGTTAATGACAATAAAAAATAATATTGTGGCAGGTGCGGGTTTGAAAATAAACATACATTATATATTATGTACATCACAACCATAAAAGTAAAATTAAAACATGTCGGAGGGTTCATTTTACTACTTCTGTCAATGAAATTATCTATGTATATTAAAATGCACAGCTGGTAGTCAGTCTGATAATTAATGACAAGTTACCTAACTTGTTTGTCAATCCTATTGTCCACTTTTGTTTCGCTATTTACTGACGCGAAAGACTTCTATTGTTACAAATAATTTGTTATTTCGTTGTTAATATCCTCACCGATAAAAATGATGACCTTAAAACAACTTTCTGTCTCTTCCGTTAATCTCAACATGTACATAAAATTCGAAAGTTCTCAAGATTAATTTAGATCAAGATGGCCCCGAAGTATCAGTCTTTTCAGTTAGAATTTTGCTTAGAATTATATATAGTAACAGTAATTGAGCGTATCTCGGAGCTCAGAGCATAATGTATATATGTATATAACATAACACATTAAGCTTTTGATAATTTAATACCACATGCACACAGTCAACTGCTATGTATAGAGTAATACAGAATTAACTTGACTCAAAAATGTAACAAAATTAATTAAACAGTTCATAAACTACGTCACATGACGAGAATAAATGAAAATGTAACATTTTTATCAGTTAGCTGTGAATATGTGGTTAAGAAAAGTGGATATGTACATCTTACAGTATTTATTATTATAACTGTATGCGATTCCCTCTCTCACGTGTTTGACATAAAATTGACCTAAGTTTGCTTATTTCTATTTTCTACATCTTAATTAGATAATTGCAATAAATATGAGGGAACTTTACAAGATCCCATGTCTTACTATTTACTTTCGAGAACTTGTACTTTTCGAAATATCGAACGATTTCGAAAAGTCTAAGTTTTAGAAAAATAAAAGAGTTTTAAAATACGGACAAATTTTAAAGAACCTGAAATTCTTGAAAGATACTTAACAATTTCGATCAGTTTAACATTTCGAAAACTTGAACCCTTTAGAGGTATTGAGCAAATTTCGAAGTCTTATGGAACAGTTAAGTCGAAAATTTCGAGAACTTGTACAGTTTAGAAAAAGTCGAACGTTTCAAAACCTCGAAATGTTTCGAGATACCAAAAAATTGCGATAAAACGAAGTTTTTGAAAAAAATTGAGCTCACAGAGTTCCCCCATTTTTATTTTAAAGCGCAAGGAAACTATTTTTATAACAATTGCATGATTTCAGCTGTTTTTCATGCCTATTAAGCGAGGCTAAAGCTCTACTTTTCACTCACTAGGGAGTAAAAAGTTTCATCATAAGTAAATAATACAAAATTATATACTTTTGAACTCGCATTTTGCCATAATCGACCCACTCACCATGAAAACTTTGAATCGTACCTATATTACGAAAAACGTCTGAAATAATGTATGTGTCATAGAAAATATTGTATTAAAGTTGATCATAACAGTAACTGCAGTTTTAAAATAACTGCTGGACTCTGAGTTTTGATCTTTTTGTAAAAGCAGTTTTAACTACATTTACTGTCTCTAAGACAAGACTGTCCAATATTGATACAGTAAGCCCATTTTTAACGGCTAACTCATCACAATGAAACTTGGTCCACTCATCCTCTTCAGCTTGTGCCTCCCTCGCAAGTAATTCATCGACTCGATCTCTCCTTTTTCTACTCCAACGCATCACCATATTTTCTCGCTGAAGTTTCGTCTTAAAACCGAAAAGTGTAGCAATTTCTTTGTTAACATATTCAGTCAACTCCTGTAGGTTTTTGGGAATTGATATTGCTGATGTTATTTTTACACTTTGTCTCGTCCAACTTGGGCCAGGCTGTTTGTTCTCCAACCGATATATTTCAGTGATAGTCTCTTTGCAGAGGTCAAACAGAAACGTATTATAAATTCTTCTATCTTTTCGCAATGTTTCGCTATCTTTACTCAAGTCCCAGATTTCGGGAGGGGCCTCTAAGCTCATGACATCTTCACCACTTTCCCTCGCTTTATATATTAAAGATGTTGCTTTCTCTGTGAAAGCTGTTAGATCGTCTACATTAGTGGGAATAACTGCTGGTGGTGGCGACGGAGAACCCAGGGATGCAGTGACCCTGCCACGCAGGGATGTAGGGACCATTCCACTTCCAGGGGGTGTGTAAGGCGGCGGCGGTTTATTGGGAATTTCTCGTACATAGTAAGACACTTCTTCAGCTTCTAGTTTCTTAATCTGCAATAAAAATCAGGTGAAACGTTAAAAGGATATAGAGAGCTGAATTTCGAAATGAAAATTCATTTACGGAAACGAGTAATATTTAAATAATTTCATTCTATCCAGTATATTGATCAACTCACGTTTCTTTTTACCTACAACTAAATCACTAAAAAAAATGTATACCTCCAACTCAATTTGTAATTGTTCTATTCGAAGCAGCGTTGCGTCCAACTCAGGAACTTCCAAACCAGGTTGTTTAAGCGAGGCTGTATCAAAAAAAAAAAAGGTTTAGTCAATGGAGTTCAAAAGAATTTAAAAGAATTTAAAAGGATTAAAAAGAACTCAAAAGAATGGTTCAAATGAATCAACTGCCCATTCAACCTTTTTAGGAATTACAATCTTGGAAGCCATAGCCCAGTAACCTCGATTTGTCGGATTATGATAAAATGCGAGCTCGTAGATACATAGTTTTTGATTATTTATTTATAAAGTCACTTTTTACTATCTAGGGAGTGAAAAGTAGTGGTCATAGGCAGTGTATAGTAATTAAAATATGCTCACCTTTTAACTTATCTATCATAGCCGTGATGTCCTTCTCCGCTTTCGAAACAATTGGCGTTACGTGAAAATCCACATTAGACTCCAAATTTTGATGAATTGAAATACTACTTAGCAAATCGTCGTCCAAACTTTCGATATCTAATCTCGATTCATTGAAATCTTCTTCCACCTCACCTTTTAATTTAGAAATATTTTTTCCTGTATCTCCTTCGCTCGAGTCGGAATCATCAGTTTCACTAATTTTTACACTATTTTCTTCCTGCTCATAAACTGCTTTCCTCTCAAATTCATTTTCTAACATTTGATCTTCTTCCAATCCACTCTCAAAACACACAACTTGATCAGATTTCGAACCATATTTCGCCGAAATTGCATCCATAATTTTCGCAACATCTTCTGCCTTACCCGCTTCATATTTTTCAGGGACGGTTAATTTTTGAGATCTATCTGATTCAATTTTGTCAAAAATTAGAGAAATCTCAAGGCTTTCCTCAGAAATGTCTTCATATTGTGGATTCCTCAGCACTGAAAATGTTTTATGACTTTCAGTATTATTCAGACTATTCTCCAATTTTTCAGGATCACTCTCTTTGACCTTCTCTAAAGTTTCCAATTTATCTTCAGCTACTTCGACCAAATTATCAAGCTGCTCACCTTCCGAACTATCTTGGTCTTCTATTTCGAAACATTCGCTAATTTCGACCTCTTTTAAAAGCTTTTCTTTAGTCGGATTATCCTGACTAGTTTCTAAATCATCAGGAAATATCACTTTCAACTCGAGTTCAAGTTCCGGTAAACCATGGCCTTCCAAACTTTCCGGTTCTAATTCCAAAACTGTCACACATTTTGGCATGAACAATTTTTGAAAAGTATCTTTTTTCTCTATAAAGGAAAGGTTTATTAAAAGTTCGCTATGGAAACTTGATTGATCATCTAAACTCGTTTCTTTCAAGGATTCAGTTTCCAATTCAGACTCTTTTTCAAAATTCGTAAGTATTTCAATATTTGTAGATTCGCCCAGAGGAATAAAATCGTTTCCACTCTCATCAATTTCCGCAGTTCGATTATTTTCGAGATTCAAGCTTTCTCCTTTGAAATCTGATTCATCTTCTTTTTTATCCAAGACTTCTGCTTGTTGATTTTTAATCTCTTCTAGATTCTGAAATTCAAAGGATTTTGAAATTGTCCAATCATCATCCACTTTTTTTTCAAATTCAATCTCCTGATCTTCAGTTTCGATCTGTAGATCCTCAGTTTCGATCTCTAGATCCTCGGTTTCGTCCTCTAGATTTTCAGCTTCCTCTGGATTTTCTACTGAAAGATTTGAGGATTTTTTTGTAATGGAAACAATCATCTGAGGAATTTCATTTTTCTCAGAATCATCGTCCACTTTCTCTTCAATTTCAATCTCCTGATCTTCAGTTTCAACCTGCAGGTCTTCAGTTTCGATCTCCAGATCGAAAGGATCAGTTTCGTCCTCTAGATCTTCAGTTTCTTCTGAATTTTCTACTGAAAGATTTGAGAATTTATTTGTAATGGAAACAATCTTTGGAGGAATTTCGTTTTTCTCAGAATCATCGTCCACTTTCTCTTCAATTTCAATCTTCAGATCTACAGTTTCAACTTGTAGATCTTCAATTTCGATCTCTAGATCCTCAGTTTCGTCCTCTAGATCTTCAGCTTCTGGATTTTCTACTGAAAGATTTGAGGATTTTTTTGTAATGGAAACAATCATCTGAGGAATTTCGTTTTTCTCAGAATCAATTTCTAAATCTTCTGTTATACTTCCAAAATTTTTCGAGTTCTCTCTTATATGTTTTGACGAATCCAAAGGCTCGAAACTTTGATTTTGCGAGGCCTTCGAAATCATTTCAGAAATCGACTTGATGTCTCCTTCTAGTGAAGTTAAATCATTCGATAAGACTTGACTTTCCTTCTGTAAATTTTGCATTCCTTCCTCGAAAGTCTGATCAGTCTGATCGATTTCCAAAGTCTTGATGTGATCAGAAATGATCGATTTTTCAATTTCGTTGAGCATTTCTTTACTTCTTGCCTTAAAATCAATCTTTGTTCCTAGATTCTGATCTGCAAGGTCATCGTCACTAATATCTATATCAATGCTCTTGAGATCCTCAATTATTTCGCTCTTCGAGTTTTGGAAACCTTTCGATTCTATCGATTCAGGCAAATATTCCGAAATATCTTCAGACGTCCTTTTTTCGGAATGTTCTTCCACAGAAACTTCTTTATTTTTACTGGCTGATTTTTTATTAATCTGCAACATCATTTCTGAGAGTCTTTTGAGGTCACTTTCAAGAGTGCTGATATCGTCATTCAAATTTTTGCTGTTCACCCCGATATGATCTAATTTTCTAGAAAAGGACAAAGATTCTGTATCGAGACATTGAACTTCTCCAGATTCTAGAGAAGTTGCCGGATTCTCGATAATTTCAGAAATTTCTGTGGAACTCTTAGAAATTTCTTCTACTTTTCTTCCACTGAGTGGAATTTCTGTTTTAGATTTCATCGTATTAATTTCGCTTAATAAACTCTCGGAAGTGAGACTCGACGTCTTTGATTGTAAATTGACAGTTTCTTGAAATTGAGCATTTTCCAGAAGAGAATCTGGTCTCAAAATAGAGTTTGATTCATTTTCTATTGGATCATTTAATTCAATTTTATCCTGTGACTTCAGTTCTGAATTTTCATTGCATTTACTTTCGGACAGTTTACAGCTTGGACTTAAATTTTCTTGTATATTATTTTTAATGAAATTAGATGAAGATTTGGACTGTAATAAATCGCTGCTTTTGTAGATTTCGTGTATCCTTTTTATAGGAATTTCAGGTATCTTGAAATCAGTGACTGACTTCGACTCTATCACTGGTTTCTCAATATTTTTAGTAGATTCCTTTCCAGTTTCTAATGTTTTTCGCATCTCGTGAATCGTTGAATCATATTTCTGTTTAATGAATAAAAATAGTAAATGGTTGAAATTTATTTAAACTTTTAAAATCTTGAAACCTATTGTTTTCAAAGATTTTTATTTTAATTTAAAATTTAGAAGTAAATTATTGAATAAATTGAATAATTCAATTATTTAAATCCTGTAATAAAATTGATAAGATCTCAGATAAAAAATCAAATTCACTGTGATTTTTACCCTCCAAGATTTCAATTTAAACTAAAAATGTTGAATATTTAAGGATTCCTTGCTTCATTTGGAATTGAATAATATTTTTAATTAAAAGCATTTTTTATAATGAAACCATTTGAAATTTATGTTTTAAATTGAAGTCCTTTAAATTGAATAATAATTCTCAAAATTTTCCAAATTTAAAATAGTTGATGACTATTAGATGACAACCTGTACTGACTATTTCACGTATGAAAGAAAGAACTATACCTTGATTTGATTAAGCAAACTTGCTTCCATAGCTCTTAGTCTTTGCTTCGCTTGCTTTCTCGCTTCTTTCTTCAGCTTAGCCATCTCGACTCGTCGATCTGCTAGCTTTTGTGCTAAAAGTTCTATTCGTCCTTCTACATCGCTCACATCGGATGAAACAGTGGTGTCTATGAATTTATAAGATTAAAAGAATTTAAAAGGAAAAATGAGGCTTTTAATATTTATTAAACAAAATGAAGAAGTGGAACTACGAGGCTAGAACTTGAACCTAACAACCTTAAATGTTAAATGTTAAATGCAAAATACTGACCATGGTAAGAAAGGGCTTGTGAGGCGGCATTAACAAGTTTGTAGGCAGCCTGTTCCATACGTGCAACACGACTTTCTTCTTCGCGAAGTCTAGTATGCCAAGCGATCCACTCTTCCACACAAGTTCTACGCGATGCAAGTGCAGTTTCCCGTGCATTTAAAATTCTGCAGATCACATTATTAAGAGGTTATTAAAGTTAATTCTAATTATTAAATCGTCAATAAGCAATAAAAGAATAAACTCTCAGGGACCTCACTCTACCCCAATTAAAAATAATTAAAATACAGAAAATAATTGATAAATAAAACTTTTGATGACAAACATTTTAGAATGTCTTAGTTAAATCGAAGCTCTATATAATGCAGATAAAGCCGCAACAGAGAATCTATTTTTACAATGGCACACTTCGTGGCAAATATACGTTTTAAGTTTATTATTAGAATTCTAAAACCCGGGCGGCGAGATTTAACTTTTTATACTTTTTATTACTGTTGTGCTGAAGAAAATATAGGCTACGATTGATTAATTGAGAAATCAATTTTAATCCTATTGAAATCGATTCCCATCTTTCAATTTTTCTAAAATATGAGATTCCTTCAAATCTAAATGAAATACTTTGAAATCTTTAGACTAATTTTAAAAGTTTTTATTCTCAACTATGAATAAT
>CAJFCP010000074.1:3071003-3086451 GCA_904066005.1 Synergus itoensis | reverse complement strand
ATAATAATAATAATAATAATAATAATAATAATAATAATAATAATAATAATAAATACTCACTGTTCGAGTTTCTTGGACGTTTTAAGGCGATTATTTTGTGACCGAATGACAACAGATCTAGAATAACTCTTTTCGCTATCACCAGAACTGTGATGGGAAATCGTTAAGGTGCTGACCTGCGATCTAGTAGATATATTTCCCATATTCAGACTTTCTTTATCTTCTGTTTGAGAAAAATTTTCCAACTGTCCACCCTTTTTATCAAGTTCTTCAAAGGCTTTAATATTTTCCTTCGCTTCACGATCGCTAGCCATGTCTCTTAAAAGTTGATAATTCTTGTCCTTGACAGCTTTCGAGTGTTTCAATAGGGCTCGTAAAGAGCTTTGACTTTCATTGAAGTCCAACTCTTCCAAAATTGAATTTTGATAATTATCGTCAGATTGTTCGGCTTCAAGTTTTGATCGTTTATTGTGATGCCCAATTACCTCTTCCCAAACTTGGGAATCACTCTTTGTTCTCAAAAAATTTTCCACAAGAATGTCAGGCGTCGACTTTGTTTTGTGACTTTTAAATCCCTTCCGTTTGGAACTAGACTTGGCATCAGAAACACTAGGAAACTTTTTCAAATCCTCTTTTTCGATCAGTAATGGTTTTTCTACTTTTTTTGAGCCTTTATATTTAATTTCCAAAGGTTCGTCGATGGTTGAAGATCTTGGAACTTTTTTCAACCTGCCGTCTTCGGCGTTATCAGTTTCAGAATTCAATTTTTTTTGAGGTTTAGATTTCACAATGATGTGAGGATCGAATTGTAAGTATTTCGATTTTCCTGATAATTCTTTAATGACAGTGTCAGACTCCGATTTTTCGTGATCAAAAGCAGATTCAATTGGATACATCGGAGGCAAACCAGCATTTTCTCTCGATTGACTCTGACCAGGCAAAGCAATAACCGAGCCTTGCTTCAATTGAGAATGTAATTCAATTTGACGTAAAATATCGGCTCGGGGCATTTTTTCTTCGAATTTTCGAGATTTTATGTCATATTTGCTTTTTTTAAGAGCTTTCATCATGTTAAGTTTAGAAAAACTTGCTGAAGCGCTCCCGTTTCCATCGCTGAGCATTTCACATTTGTTGTTATCTGATTTCTAAAAATGATGAATTATTAAATCAATTAATGAATATGAAAGCCTGAAACAATATTGATACTTCATTACGACTGAACAACAAAAAGGGGATCGAAAACCTGCGTGTTTTGGATATTTATCCCTTCCTTGATGCATAATATACTATTCTACTAATAACAAAAATCATACCTCTGACGTAACAGCGTCAAAGTCCAGTCTTGAATATTGTTCGTCGTCTTGTTTTAAGCTAGAATCAAACGCTTGTAGTCTCATGTCAACTTGTGATCGATCTATTTGAGATTTGTCGGAGTCAACCAATGAACTCATAGAGCTGTTGCTACGGATATCATAACCTTTCATAGGGCCAGATAATCGTCGAGGAGATTGACTATCTGCACTTCTTTTCAGTTTTGTTAAAATGTTTTTTGTAGACATTTCAGGATTGAACATATCTCTCTGCTTTTGTAACATAAGTTTTCGCTCCTGACTTGCGATTTTGTGAAGTTCTTTAAGCCTATTAGAAAATTGAATATTTTTATCATAGATTTAATTAATAATAAATCCTACTCAAACATATTATGTTTCTCAAATAGACAAAAACATTCTTGAGTTTATGAAGAATTTTAAAAATAAAGAGTGTTCTATAAAATTCAAAAACATTCCAGTAAATTTCTGAATTTATATAAGACTTATGATTCAAATCTTAGGACTTAAAATTTTGGATTTAAAATGATCCTTCACTGACGACGCGTCGACTTTTTTTTTTCATAAAATAGCAGAAAATTTAGATATTGCTTTTCAATAATAATATTTGAATTAAAAGAAACTGCTAACCTGTTCATTTCATCTTTTTCTTGTTGAAGCTTCAATAATAAAGCACGTTGCTTTTTCTTGACAGAACTTATTCGACTGTCTTGACCAGTATCTCTCAACTGTCGTTTTTGCTCTTCCAATTTCACTAACTTTTTTGTCCGATCATTTAGTGTCTTCTCGCGTGATTTAAAAAGCATTTTAATTTTATCATATCTTTGTTTTTCGTCTTGTATGAGTTGTGCCATCTAGATGGAATAAAAATGATTAATTAATTAACTTATTTCATTGGAAATAAGAAAATTTTTCATTGCAGACTTTTTGAATTTGAACTACACATTTTGAAATTCGGAAAACATAAAGTGTGTCATATTATAAATCATTTTAGGTATTGAAAAATACTATTATAAGATAATCAATAACCAATAATCATCAAACTGCTTACCTCAAGTGCCAAATCTTTATTAAATGAACAGGTTACGTCTCTAGTCGATATACTAATCTCAGTACCAGTTTCGGTCTTTATAGATGACGTAGTTTCGTGTAAGCTTATTTCTGACATGCCTCTCATTTTACTGGCCAATGAAACGTCATCTACTTGACCAAAGTTGTCATCCTGACCCAAAGATTCCAACGAAAATCGAGGGATATCCCAAATAGCAGAAGGGCCTCTTTGATAAGTGACGCCCGAAACTTCTTCGAGTCTACTAAGAATTCTAGATTGACAAAACTTAACGTCTGTTTGCGTGGCAATATCATTGGCCGTTTGAGTTTGAACTTCTGCTACTTTCACCAATGATTTTAATCTTTTGTTTGCATTATCGTCCGTTTTTTCAGATAAATTTCGTACTGACGTTATTTGACTAACAGCATCTTCTTGACTTAGGGCACTGTTTTTTTTCGGTAATTTAGATCCTTCGCAAGGTTTTCCATCTAAGAAAACTGGGCTTTCATCGTGAGATGCTGGAAAATGCCAAAGATACATTGTGTTTACAAAAATAAGTTAATAGACTTTCATAAAATTCGGTACCAACGGATTGAATCCGAATTTTGGGTAAAAATAAAAAAATTTTAAATACCGGATCCAAATAACAACCAAAATAGTTTCAAAATATAATAAATTAGCAGATTTTTATGAAATTTGAAATCTGCGACTAAACCATACCTGTGTCAACAGATACAGCCTCTGCTTTATTCAATCCTACTTCTTTTTCACTTCGCAAAGCGTTTAATTGTTTTTTCATCTCTACATTAGCTAATTTTTCTTTTTGCAACAACATTCGTTCTTCAGCATGCTTTGCATTGTAAATGCTACTTTCAACGTCCATAACTTGGCGAAGGGACTCGTTAAATGAATCAAGAAGGTTCAATTCTGCTTGAAATTGCATATGCAACGCAGTAGGATGTAACTAAAATAAAAAAATATATAATGAATATATTTCCCAAATATTCTCGAAAATATTTTTGTGTGAGAATATTTTAAAGGAATTAAAAACATAAAGGAACATAAATTAACTCTACCAATTGAATTTCTTCTTCTTCTTCATTTTCCACTGTGATTGTTGGCTTATTCTTAAAACTTGTATAATCATTTCCTTTAGAATTCTCTTGCAGAAATTGTTTTCTTCTCTTGGACCGAAGCATTAGATTTATGTCAGGAGTAACCAAATTTGAAAACTCTTCCTGTTGCGAATAACTATCATCTCTGAAAGAAATTCTTCTTGGATCAAGAAGCATTTCAGGAAAGATGTCAGTCGAGTTTTGCGATTCAACACTTATGTCCCCTTGAGTTCGATCTGATGTGACGCTTAGATGCCTCGATTCCTCATTTTTTGCACTACTCTGCGCAGAAAAAGCCTCCGTCTCTAAATTTCTGTGACTACTTTGTTGGTTTTGGTGAAGATTTTTCACTGATTTATCGACTTCCTTTGCTTTCAATATTTGTGGTGTTTCAATTGTGAGATCTTTATAAAAATCCTTCACTGAAGCTTTATCCTGCGCATTTGCATTCCTTTCAGATAAATTTATCGATTCGTTACTGAAAGATCTTCCTTTCAATTCCAAAGATTTATCTCTCAGGGATTTAGAATGTTGAGTACTTGATCGGTGTCTCTTGTCTTCCTCTTTTTTTCCAGAACTTGTCAAGTTTTTACTCTTTTGTTTTTTGAGACCAAAGTCAGTTTCCTTCGGAAAATTATAAAGCAAGCGTTCATTTCTGGTTTTTTTCACAGCTGATTCAGAAACATCTTTTCTAGAGAGGTGTTCCATATTTTTCAATCTTTTCGTTATATTTTGGGAAGAGTTGTCAACTTTTGAAAAACAGTCGTCTTTTTTAATTCTCTTAGTCCTATTTTCTTTTTCTCTCGAGTTATCTCTCAAATGCTCCTTTTTCTTGACTACATTGGGCGAAATAGAAAAATCTGGTGTCTTCAGACCTTCCTCATTCTCATCATTTAAGTGGGAGGAAAAGGAGGAGGAAAAGTCTAACTTGCGTTGAACCCTGTCGAAGTTTTTGACTGTTTTTCCTTCTCTCTGTGCATAATCCTTTGAGAGCATATCAAATTTGTTTATGGACGCTTCACTCAACGACGAATTTTCTCGCACGGAGTAATCTAAAGTTTTTGGTGAGATTTTTAAATCGGGAACTTTTAGTGGTTGTATGAAATCAATTTTTTGATTGGATTGAGAATAAGTTTTTCTTGCTTTAACGTTGGTATTGGAGCCATGTGAGTTTATTTTTTCTTGTTTGTCTTCTTCGGGTTCGCGTACTTTCTTACAGGTTTCAGAATATTCACCCAATGCAAATTTCCTTTTCACCGCCGTTAAAAAAGCGAAAGGATATGGTTTTACATGTTTTTGTACTAAACAGTCATTTGAAGTTCCCTGCACTGGTTGCGTAGGTAAATCGACCAATTCGTTGTCACCCACTTGATTTATACCATTTTTCTGCCCTTGTTCAAAATCAGGAAACTCTTGAGTTTGTTCAGTCTGAAATAAAAAAAAATATCTTTCATATTTTACATAGGGGAAAGAAGATGACAAACACTTTTTGAATAAAATTTAAAAATTTTTGTAATGAAAATGTAATTAGTCATTCTAGCTCAAACCCCTGTCTGAATTGCACATTAATTGGAATCTATAAACACGTCTAAGTTTCATCGTCCTAGCTCTATTAGTTTTCGAGATATCAAAGATATAATAAAGTTAAAATACATAAAACCGAGCACGGAAATTTTTTAGAAATGTAATTTTCGAATTACTGATGTCCCATTACGTTTGAATATGTCAAAAAATTAAATTTAAAAATTTACGTCATTACAAACTTCCCTCTATGAGATAACAATAATGGAAAAATTATTTAAAAGATTCTTACAGTTCCAAAAGCCTCAGATTTTTTAAGAATAACGTCAGGATCAGAAAAAAACACGTATTTTTTTTTGTAATGCGGTTCTTCCTTATTACAGCTACTCTTCATGTTTTTCAAAAGGGGAATAAATACATCTGTCTTTCAGTCACTCTTCTTACACAACTCTGTAACAAAAAAGAATATTTATATATATAGTTGTCACAATTTATAAACAAAATACTTTATCGTTTAAAGCAAATAATAATTGTCAAATTTTGCTTCAAAATTTTCCGAAGTTAATGTACGAAATGGATGAATTTCAATTGTTACAAATATTTTTTATTCCAATGTGATAACCTGAAATTATTATAAGTATTTTTAAACTTAATGAAGCTTGAAACAAATTAAATTTTTTCGTTTTGATGTTTGCTATCGTCTATAGAAATATCAAATTTTTGAAAAACATGCGTTATCCACCTGGGGTCCTAGCATACCTAAAATATTCTTACTGAAAAACTTTCGGAGTGACGTACGTAACTTTCCCCTGAACTACGTGATAATATTAGAATTTGTACAGTAAAATTCAACAAATTAATGTAAAAATCATGCATTAATCGCTGCAAAATGCAAGCTTACAATGAAATTGTAAAATTTCCATATCATAGTAAAACTTTTACAAATCGACTGGTACTTTTATATGTGATTTTTTTGGTATATAATTATTGAAAATAACGTACCTATAGAGTAACTGATTTTAATAATTAGGTACATAAGTCAGGTAGGCCAGGTAGGCATTCAAAATTCCGGATACCACAAATGCATATATATATATATATATATATGCGATCATAACCTATACAATGTTATGATTTTCAGTCACATTGGTCACATTTTGTCATGTCGTTTTTGATGCTTTACGTGAGTTTGAGAATTCGAAACACATAGAGTTATTAAATAAAACATCAATCAATTTTTAAAAACTGCACACACAAAACAACTTCTCAATTTAATTGGAGGTAATATTGTCGAATAGAAAATAAGACAACGAAGACAACCATCAAACCGTCAAACGTGCGTCAAACCTCGGCAACCTCGAACCATCATTTATACACATTCACACACTGCGTATATGTATATGATCATATGAGGAACTCTAGTAAAACATACATATTATATGTACACACACAGCATACATATATAGAATTCATTTGACAACGTCGCGTCCACGGCGGGAATCAAAAATCAATACATATCGATAGGCCTCTTTAGGCTGGTACCACAACCACACTTTTTGTATAACGCATTATACACAGTGCATAAAGTTTTCCACCAATCACTTCTTGAGTTCTTGTTAACGGATAGAAATAAAGACCTGCGATTGGACGAGAAAATATTTTCTTAAATTCTCATGAATTTAAGTCCGGGTTATATAACCGAGAATATGACAGAATTTAGGAGAATTTAAGAATTTATGATTTTTAACAACATTGTTATTGTTTACATACATTATTTACGTATTTAAATATTATAGTTATTTACTAGCTTAGGCATATTTAGGAATATAAAATATGCAAAACAGTAGCTTACTAATTAATTAAAACGATTCAAACCATAAAATTCCATATGCTATTATAAATATTTCTTTTTAGATTAGGTTAGGCGAAATTATAAATTTTTTTTTATTTCCAACATGTATGAAGCTCATTAAAAAAAAGAAATACGCACTAATAGAAAAAACAAATATAGTTCATTATAATTTATCAGCAAATTAATTAATAATTACATACCTCGCGAAAAACTCCAAAAATCATAAATTCTCAGAAAATTTAAGTCTCGGTTATATTCTCATTCTCGAAAAGCTTGTAAACTGTAACTTGTAAACCTTTTGAGATTTCGAGAACAAAAAACTAAACAAAGGTTTTTGGCTTACTATATAATTACATATAACAAATATGTAAAATTATAAGAGAAAAAGGTTAGTATCTTTTATAAAATATTTTTTTAAGGATGTGCGACCGTAAATCATCTGATAAATGTGTTTGAATGCTAACCTAAAAATTGAAAAATAAATTGAATACATATAAAACATGCGTAAAACATTTTTTAATTTTTTAAGCTCTGAACTTGCAATGTTGATAATCAAATATATTAACTGTTCCTTCTTCCAGTTTCTGAATGGTGGTGAAATCTATAAAACCAAGGATCAAGGAAATTTTCTACAAAACTCGATTTAAATATAAAGCATGGGGAATCGTAAACAGATAATATTGTGTAACAACTATTTATCTAATATTTCTGCAAGTGCCGAAGCAATTTGTCGAATATATCAATTACAAAGTTTGGAAATTAACAATCATTTGGTAAACTAAAGTCATTAAAAATGTACAAATTGATTAATATAAAAATGTTTCAATGGTGGAGAAAATTTTAAAAACTTTACCTTGGAATTTATGACTTTAATAATATAGTTTTATATAACATGTAATTTAAAAGAAACTTTCTTGTTTTAAATTAGCATTTGATACAATTGAAGAGATTACTTTGTTTTGTGAACGAAGTGGCGTGTTCCTTGCTTTTTTCTTAACATTATTCGCATGTAATTTTAGATTTACAAATACATTTAGTTATTAACTATTACTTAGAATTTTATATTTAAATCATGTTAAAACAAGTAGAATAATTCTATATTTTATTATGTTAAGAATTTATCGCTCCATCGTCCTTGTAAAAACTATTTTAATTTATGTCAAAAATTATAATATTTAAATTGAAATAAAGTAAATGTATGATATTCTCTGACTATTTGCCCTAATAGCGAGTAATAAGATTTATTATATAAGAATAAAATAAAAAAATATAATATAACGACATCTGAACAAGCACAAATTTTAGTAAATAGTCCATATTTTTTTTCAAACAATCTTGTTCTAAGATACGTAATATGGGGTGAAATTTTTAGTTTTGTGCTAAAAGGTATCTGGCAGATATTTTTGATAGCTTTCTTTACATCCTACCCAGTGGTTGATCATTACCGTTCTTTTGAAAAAATAAGTATGTAGTTTACCTTGATTCTTGAAGATTAAATAATAATTTAAAAAATAAATATGTCCAGTAAAAAAGACGTGAATAATTCTAACAGTTATGATAAAACAATTTTTAAATTAATTTTGGAGCTTCAAATCGCGGAAATCAGCATAAAATCAAAACATTTCATCACCTCTATATTGAATAATTTCTATCCAATAGCAAAAATGTTATTTTTGTGAATAGTGCAATCTAATAGGCCAAACTTTCCTGAAGTATAATTTCAAAAGTAGATTGTCATATTTCAGGGTGGGTATACTTCAGAAAAAATGCTCTTTATATAATATCTCTATATATGTACATGTACAAAAATATTTACAAGTAATTAAAACAAAGTATATTTGTTTTTGAAATAAGTAAGTATTAAGATAGATGTATAAATATATCTAAATTTACACATATACATTCTTTTCCAAATCGTCTTCAATTTTGCACAACACTACGTCCATTGCGACTCGCGCATCCTCGATCGAGTTGTGCTTCGTCACTTGAATATCTGTCTTCAGGAGACTCTTCGCCAAAGTCTTCAAGCTATACCGGTAAGGAAAGCCCTTTTCATGTGGGAAAAGATAGCTTGTGTCTATGATGCGCTTATGAATAATACGCAAAACGAGAAGGTCGTTTTCGAGGCCATGTCCAAGAAGGATTGACTCTGCGTGAATAAATTGTAGAAGATCATTTTGCACATCAACGAGGGTCTTTGTTGCCTTGGAAACTTCCTCCTCGGTAATGCCGTGAATCTCGGTGCCGTAGTCGATGACTATCTCCGAAGGTTTTACGAAGTGATCATAAATTATGACTCCATCTAATTTCGCTATGGAGATTTTAATCAGCTCCATGCCCTTTTTTGTGTAGGACATTTCACAATCCACGGCGAATACTCCATAGCTACTATTAGATAGCATAAAACCCAGAGGCCTCGTTTGAACGAAACCAGAAAGTGGCCCATTGTATCCTGGATGAATACCAGACCAGACATGGCCCTTAGCTGCGGTACATCCTCGGCTATTGTATTTGCCTGCACCACAACATGACCAAACCCACCCATATTTACCAGGATGGTAAATACACTCCTCTACATAAAGATACTCGCCGGTTTCGCTATCTACGGAGAAGTAGAACAAACATCTTTTGCACTTCCTTAATAAAGGAATTTTTTTTTCTCGTTGCACACAACTCTGACCTTGTCCAGGAATAAACTCCTGAGCATCTGGGTTCAAAGTGGCGAGCTTCTGATACTGGGGATCTTCCTGTTTAAATACAAATGCACAATCACGAAAGTGATGAGAAACGCAAGGGAAGCCTCCATTCTGCAACTCTTCACTGCTAAGAAGATACCTTTCCAACATCTTCTCGAGACTATAGTCGCTCAAGAACTTTAAATTTCTTCGTCTGCTGCTAGGACAGTGAAGTAGGCAGGAAAGTGTGGTAATAGATTTCCGGCCACTCTCGTCTTCTGGACAACAACATTTCTCAGAGTGTGGATACGATTTCAGCCTCAAAGGTTCAATGGGCGCTGGAAAAATAAATACAGATGCTGTTATTTCGAGTATACAAAATTTACGCAAAAATTTCTAATGCTATATTAAATAATAAGAGAGAATTGTTTCATAAAATCTTTTGAATCTCTGAATTTTTTTCCAGTTTCTAAATAAAATATCATTGAACAGACGTCCATATTCATGCCCTTTACCATTTCCCAAAAAAATCATCAAAAAATATTCATTATTGTAAAAAAAAAGAGGAAAGAAAATGGAATTGCTCATATTGTGTCGCATGGCCTTAAGGGTATACGTTATACACAGGCCGCTTCAAAATTGAGTAATTTTTCGAATGATTTATTAAACTGAGACAAATATAGTGATTGTTATTTGTGATAAAAGCTGTTAAAAACAAATTCTTCTGTAATAATCATTAAAAGCAGATATTACATACCTTGATATTGATAGAATTGAGGATTTGAATTCCTAGGTATGATGTAAATTTCCATAGCATGTCCCATTTGAACTGCTACATAACAACCATGAACCATGACGCCATCCATTTTGTAAGTGCGTTATATTGCAGTATTTTTCGAAGTGAAAGGGTAATCTACAGTAAATAAAAGTCAAAATAATGAATATAATATAAACATAATTAAATAAAAAAAGCAAGTACATACCCAGTGGGAAAATTATATTAGAAACGCTTTTGGAACTTTCTAAAAAGGTCCCAGAAACGATCTCTATGTCCGATGTCATAAAAAATTTCTAAGGACGCTTTTGAAGCGTTTTTCGGACATCGAACTGTTTCTACAAAGTTTGTGGAGCATTCCAAAAACGTTTCGAATATCGTTTGCCCACTGAGTATATAAACAAATTGAAAACAGTCTGAATTAGTAATATATAGGTGTAATATACGTTTGCATTTCGTTCAACGCGTTCAACACTGTTTGGATTGAATCATCCACTGTGATGGATAATGACTCCAACCTCCAAAATAAATCTCTTCATTTTATTTAAGAAGTATCAAAACTAAACTTTCTTTCTCTGTAGTCACATTTCTATTATAAAAGTAGAATAGTCAAGTGAGCAAAAAAATATCTAATACTAACATTTTTTTGAGTAGTAAAGAAATTGAATTTAGAATAATTATAAAATGTCCTTATCTTTTTTATACAAGTAAAAACAACTACTGATTGTAAAAATTGAATCTGATCGCTCTCTAAGGAGAAGAACTTTGTTTAAAAAGTATTAATTTAAGCCCAATTTTTCTTTTAAGGAAAAAATAAGGTTATGTTTTTGTATACGTTATGGAATTTTTATTTCTTACCTGAATAAAGCTTTTCGTCAAGTTCCTGGATGTTTATAAATTTTATTTAAACTATACACTACAAGATTTAGTGTAAATAATGCTTGCGATTCCAAATAATGAACTATTTCGCATTTTAAAACTAAATGTATCATTTTTCTCTAGAAAAGCCAATATATGAACAAGTGTATGTGAAGGTGAATGAGTCAAGCTGCGTTTCTCAAACGGGAAACGGGGTAGCCTGCGCGCGCAGCACGTGTTGGCTTCCTGCTGGAGAAATTCTGCCATTGGCTGTAATCTGGGGCGAGATTCAAAATCGAATTAAATCAATTCGATTTGAATCGCGCGCCAAATTTTGACCAATGGCAACATTTCTCCAGCGGGAAGCCAATGTGTGCTGTGTGCGCAGGGAGAAATGTTGCCATTGGTCAAAATTAGGCGCGCGATTCAAAATCGAATTAAATCAATTCGATTTTGAATCGCGCGCCAAATTTTGACCAATGGCAACAAATTAAACCAAATTTATAATTTATAAATTTATTAATTTATTAATTTATTAAACCAAATTAACCAATGGCAACAAATTAAAATTAAAAATAAGATTTTTATTTTACAGCAAAGACAATCGTTTGAAGGAAATTTTTTTATTGTAACATATGAATTAATCATAAAAATATGCTGTAGAACGATGGATAGTCGGCTTTAAACAGCTTTAAAACCGCTGGTAGTTTATTTAATTTGTGCTCTTAATATTAACTTGTGTTAATAAACTCCATTTCAACACAAAATTTCTGGATTTGACGACGACAATCCCTTCAGGGATTGTCATTTGAGAGTAGGGCAATGGGCATTTTATCTATTTTTACATGTATTATATTATAAAAATTAAATTCATTATCATAATTTTAAATTTCAACTATAAAAAACTATAAAAAACTATAAAAAAATTCTTTCTCTTTCACCCTCATTACAACGCAACACATTGCGGGTTCATGGGATGCCACGCCACCTCAGGCTTATATTTAAAAATCTGAAAACACAAATTTTTCTCATTATTTTTATTGTGTACATAATACATAGAGTCAAGGACAAATCTTTGCCAACTTAATTTTTCATAAACTAATACAAATATTACATGATACCAAAAAATACTACATATTTCGAATTTCTAGCAGAAAGACATACATATTTTTTTGGTGAAAACTGTATGTGAGATATTCTCAAGGTTGATAAATAATATAATGTTACTAAAACGATGAAAATAATTTAGAGTGACTGATACAACAAAAGTCGTGACTTCGAGTTCAGAAAAAAAGCTTCTAAAACGTTGTTTTCAATTATCCTTTTTATGATTAATGCTCGCTACGATAATATACTTAAATACGAAAAATCAATGAATATCAATGATAATCTATTAAAAAGTGAGAGTTCGAGCAAAGTCGCATAATATGTATGAGTCTGTGTAGCTTATTTATCTATAAAAACAGTTTTTTAGTCAACTGGCATCAATTGTCGCTCAATTGTACTAAGACTTCATTTCTAAATTATCTTAGAAGGATAAAAATTGTTGCTAAAAACAAGACATGAAATATTTAATTAGCCGGTTTACTCATTTTACTATTTAAACACGAGTAATTTTATTGTCTAAATAAACTTTCACGCTGTTTAATGTAGCACTCAAGCTACAGATTGTGAGATTTACCGCAGATGTGGTAAATCAGGCAAAAGAATAATAAAGTGCAGACGAACGTTATTGATATCATTAAAAAGAAATAGTAAAAGTGATGTCGCAGTAATTGTTGTCTATTCTACACATATCCGGCTTTTTTCACCTAATCATTACCATATGTCAGGTGGTATTTCAAAATTAAGACTGACTCTTCAAGTAACATGAGACATTTTTTCTTAGTATTTTCGTCTCTCTTTTAGCTGCTTTCACACCCAATATTTGAGGAGTTTTAGCAAGAGTGTGAAATCGACTAACTTGTCGGGGGTGGCGGTGGCGGAGGTTGAGCGAGCAAAGTGGGCAAAGAATTTAGGTCGATACCAGGTGGTGTAGGAGTTTGCTGCTGTGGTGGAGGTGGAACTGGAGCAGCAGGTGGCCAACCTGTCATCTGTTGATGCTGCCAAGCTGGGTACCCTGGTGGAGGAGCCGTTCCTGGTGGAGGAGGCCGCATTGGTTGTTGCTGATTTTGTTGCCAGGGTGGAATGCCCATGCCTGGAGGTGGGATCTGAGTAGGTGGCATTTGACCTGGTGGTGGTGGCTGATTGTTTCCAGGCTGTTGGAAGTTTGCTGTAAGAGAATAATTTAATTTAATATTGTAATTAATTATTAAAGTAATCTTATTTTCTCAATTAAGGAAAATGAAATAAATAAAATGAACATACAGTTGTAAAGCGTACCTGCCATCCAAGGCATGAGAGGTGGAATGTTGGTTTGATTGTTTGATCCAGGAGGCGGAGGTGGTGGTTGCATGACACCTGGTGGTGGAGGCATGCTAACTGGAGGTTGCCACTGCATATTCATGCCATTCATATTATTCATGTCACCTTGAGACCAAGGAGGTGGAGCCATTCCTGGCGGAGGCATCATGGGACCACCTTGCATCATTTGCGGTGGAGGATGAGCTGGTGCTGCCATCAAGGCTCGTGGTGCCTGTTGCCTAAAATTTGCAAATAAATATTATTATTTAAAGAAAATAAATACAGTTTTATGAAATAATAATGAATCGAGAACGAAAGTAATTCTGGTTCATAAAAGAGAAATACATACCTATCAAAGAGGCCAGGATAGTTAGTACTTGGAATAGAATTGTTCTGCCGTTGGCCACTTTTAGATCTATCAGGAGGGGGACCTTCTCCCAATTCAGCCATTAGCGACATATATTCCTCATCGATCTTCGCTTTGTCTCCAGCTTGTCCCATTCCTCCCATTCCAGCAGCTGCAGGTCCTCCCATACCCGGTCGTTTGGACCTACAATCTCTTGCAATATGACCAGCACCTCCACAACTTGAGCACACTATGTTGTTGGTGACATTGGGTTTGTCAGGGCACTGCAAATTTTAAGATTCAGTTATGAGTAAAATTGATACTCAGATTATTGAAAACACCAGTATATAATTAATAAAAATTAGTTCATACCAGCCATGACTTGTGATCGGAAGCTCCACAGTTTGTGCAGCGCGGACCATCATTTTCACGTAAAGTTCCATTCAAAAGTGCTAATTCTCTCAACTGATTGCGTCGTAAATCATTTTGACCTTCTGGTACTTCTACCCCTTGTCGAATGATTTCGTGGATCTGTAAGAGATAGTTTATACTTTAGAATTGAAACAAAAGCAAATGAATGATTCTATGATCTTTCAATAAGGAAATTCTTACTCTTTCTACTGCTTTTTTCACGGCGTCTAAATTATTCGCAGTAATGTATGCGTGCAGAGGTTCATCCTCACCCGGCAAAGGTTGTCCGTCCTTTCTACCAACCTTGCCCTCTTTAACACTTCCTTTTCCACGGATTATGATTTTGGCTCCGGTTTCTTTCTCCATTGCTGTAAATAAGGAAAAAGGAAAGTAAGTATTGTATAGGATAAGTTCAATGATTAATAATTAATGCAACGTATTACAATCGAATAAATTATACGTACATTTCAGAGTATTCCCACGTGGTCCAATTAACAAACCAACGAAATTGATATCAGGGTGCTCTTCTTGAGGTATCATTACCTTGTCGTTCACGCGTATAATCGGTGGCCTGTGAAATTAAATTAAAATTAAATGAATTCTTGATCAATATTTGGTCAATGATTGGTCTCATAATTATAACCAGTGATATATATCAAGAATTTAATCAATTAAATTTGAAACCAAACTTACTTATAATCTGGCGGAGGTTTAAAGTCCGGATTAATTTTTAGTATGTTCTGAATAAGATTATGACGCTCTTCTTCCAGTTTACGTCTTGTACGATATTCTCTCGTGTTCAATCGTTTTCCATCGCTACTGTATATCGGCTCAGGAGACGGTGATCTGCAAAAAAAAATATACAGGTCTTACGATAAGCTGCTAGCACAAAGATGTTACTAGCGTACAAGCAACCTGATTCTGTGATGTCTGTGATTCGACTGCAGAATTGACAAAATTTTCTATCAAAGTTTTTTATCCAATAAAAGAATCAAATTGTTTTAAACTACTATCATATTATAAACAAACCAAAACATACTTTTAGATATTTTTGTCAACTCTGCAATCTGAGAATAAATCACTAAATTTTTAAAGAAATGCTCAGTATAAGAA
>CAJFCP010000074.1:3041635-3061003 GCA_904066005.1 Synergus itoensis | reverse complement strand
TTTTTTTCATAGTTGTGGTGCTAACTTCACAAGCATCCAATATACACCCATACAACATATGCAATCTCATACAAGAGGTGGATTAGTTGTCCGCGTATCTTTATTTTTTGGAGTTATCAAGTTTGCAATTAAGTCGCGAAAAAAGTGACAAAAACCTATGAAAGTGCTTGTAGGACGTTCTGTTTTTTTGATCGAGATTCGCCATTTTTGGATAAAACGAATATACTCGTTGATGGCTGTTCCTTAGTGTGGAAATGAGTGAGATAACCTCTATTCAGCGCCTCTATGTTCAGTGTTCTTAAAAGGAGAAATATCAAAGTGATTGTGGAACATCTGTTTACTAAAGTAGAATTATTATAACTTCGTTTTGTATTTCGTTTCTGTGAAAAATCTTGAAAATTAGTATACCGCCATGGCACCTTTTGCAGTGATTTGTTAAAAAGATTGAATTGGACAACATCTTGTGAAATTTCTTTTAGACGAGGCTGCTAATCCATTTTTGGTAAGAAACACCTTATCTTAAGATATCCAAGTTTTCAAAAGAATTTTTGATTAATTCAGGCAGTATCTCCTTTTTATTGATGTCATTTGCATGTAATACTATATTACAAGTTTTTATAGACCTTTTTCTCGTGCTTTCTATCAAACGAAAGATTTCTAAACGAAGTGCGACATTTTTTTAAGTGTTTGGATATATTTATTGATTAGAGTGACTAAACTGTTTGGAGTTTTTAAATATTCTTTTCTTTCGTTACTATTCTCTGCAAAATTTCCTAGAAACGACTCATGCTCAATTAAGGCTTTATTGGACTCTTAATTAAAAGTTACTTTAGATGTATTCTAATTCTCGGTATCTTTTTTGGACTATTTGTAGTTTGTCTTTAAATCATTCAAATTTTCAAGAATTCTAATAATATAATTGAATTAGCTAAATAGAAAAGTTAATTTATTTATTAATTTTAATTAATTTTATTATATTGCGAAGAAAGTTTAATACGAATCTCGGAATGGTATAATATTTTGAAAATATATTACAATTACAGACATTTTAAAGATTAAATCCTTTGGATTAAAAATAAACTAAATATTATTCTAAAAGAAGTAGAATTAAAATTATTAGAATATGAATCTTATGATTATTTAACTAGCTTTCGTCACCTAAAAATCCCCTATTGTAAGAACTTTCCTCGTTTTCAGATATTTTTTCTACAATGAAAAATAAAATTGTTGATTTATATCTTGATTTTTAATTTACAGGCCAACAACCATGAGTTCTGGTAGACCAATTAAGTGTGTTGTTGTCGGTGATGGAACTGTAGGAAAAACATGCATGTTGATTTCCTACACAACAGACAGTTTTCCTGGCGAATATGTTCCTACAGTGTAAGTACATTACTGTTAATCGGAATCCAAATTATAATTGAAAATCAACTTAACATTAGAAAACAATTGATAAGATTTTAAATTTGTGACTCTTGAAATTGGAAACAATAAAATCCAAAAAATAAAGTATATGGTTCTAATGAGTAGTACCTTACATTTTTAAAAACTATTCAAATCACTTTTGAAGCAAACAAAATAGCTTAGGTGTATGAGAACCGAGTAGTATATTTTTCCGTGTATATCTCAATAAAGTGACACTAAAGTAGAAAGAGTTTTTTTGTCACATAAGTCTTCCTAAGAACAGTAAACTAGGGTGTCTATTAATAGTTTAGCAGGGCTCACAAACACCCTACTCTTCACAGGAAGCAATCCGTTTCACATTATCTTTTTGCTGTTCTTCCTTTCTTTAAGTGATTAAAAATAAACTCACATTTTTTGCTGAAAAAGAGAAATTATACAAAGCTCTTAAATTGTTTACATCATTAAACTTTTTTTAAAAATAACTAAAGATACTTTTAAAGACTCTTTTTAACTGAAAGAATCCCTTTTTATTGCTTGCGATGTACTACTTATTGTAATTCGATTAAGAATGATTTAATTTTTAAATTATTATATCCTGGTTTTAGATTTGACAATTATTCCGCTCCTATGGTGGTAGACGGAATTCCTGTGAGTTTGGGACTATGGGATACGGCAGGGCAAGAAGATTACGACAGATTGCGTCCTCTTTCTTATCCACAAACCGACGTGTTTTTGATTTGCTTCTCTGTTACAAGCCCCTCTTCTTTTGAGAATGTAACTAGCAAATGGTACCCAGAAATCAAGCATCATTGCCCTGACGCCCCAATGATTCTTGTTGGAACTAAGATAGATTTGCGAGATGATCGCGAAACACTTACCGCGCTCGCCGAACAAGGACTCAGCGCTATTAAACGTGAGCAGGGACAAAAACTCTCCAATAAGGTAAAAGTTCTTTTCTTTTTCAAGGCCATCGCTAAAATTCAAGAAAAAAAGTCATGGAAATTAAATTTACGTTAATTATTGCTACAGATTCGAGCTGTGAAATACATGGAGTGTTCGGCCCTTACGCAGCGCGGTTTGAAGCAAGTATTTGATGAAGCAGTCCGCGCCGTTTTGAAACCTGAACCTCAAAAACGACGTCAACGAAGGTGCAATCTTTTGTAAGTGAGAGGCATGCAGAAAATGGCAGTAAAATAGGTAAAGAGAAAGAGATATAGTAACTTCGTCATCGAAACAAACTAGGATTTACTCATCGTTTTACAAGTTCGATCGACACATAATTTGTAATATTTATAATTTACTCTAACAGCTTTAATGCCATTAGCTCATTTATCTTCGGAATCTCAGTACTGAGTTTTAATTGCTTTGATTCCATTTTAAAAATCACTCCTTATAACTTTTTTTTATGAACGTGTGCTATGAGAGGGTTCTAAATGGCATTTTCACTTAAGAGCACATTGGAATAATAATAAAATTAAAGATATTGTTTACTTTGAAGAGACAAAGGTCTAAGAAAACAATGATTTAATTTGTGTAGAAAAATTATCAATAGTGATGCTTTAGTCACTTAGAGTGCCAGTTATTCGAATTTTTGTTCAGAAGACGAAGTCATATTTAATGAATATTAAATAGTGTAATAATGAATAAGAATGAAATGTTCGAGCATTTTAATTAGAAATTGAAAAAGATAGAGCAATAGTTCATATTTAGAGTCGTGCCATAGTAAAGAAAATTCATTACACTTCCGCACGTCAGTTTTAGATGAATTGATACATAATTAATAATGATCAAGTATAAATGTTTTACGCTCAAAAAGGGATTTTTGCGTTGTAAATTACAACGTGCAATTCATTTATTAAATGAAAACAATACTGCCATATTAATATGCATACCTAGAAAATGACTGAAGTTGAAACATATTTAAGACTTTTAAACACATTTTATTATCCATTGTACTTCTAATCTCACTTTTTCATGACATTGAGTTTAAAAAGGAAGAGTTTTCTTTTTAGAGTTTATAACTTTATACACATTACCAGAAGGGACAGGGTTGAGATTCGTAACTTGAAAAATACAATAGCTGAAAAATAAGAAAAGTAGCAAAAATTAATGGCTTGGACAAAAATTCTTTCTTATTTTTCAGCGTATATGCGTTAAAAAAATTGAAGGGATAAGAAGTGGAAGTGCATCATATTTATCAGTAGAAATAAAAGATTTAATGAAAATATATTCACAAATTAATGTGAATTTAATATTACAATAGGAACATCACTTCAGTGCTGCAAAATTGATCCTTACTTTCGTTTAGAAAAAATAATAACTTTAAAGGCCTAAATGTTAACAGAAAAAATATATATAAGCCAAAACTGTTTAATTACATAATTAATTAATCAAGACCTATTAATTCAATTTCGTGAAGGACCAATAAACGATGGTAAGGGTTAAGCTTGCAATTTAAGTATTCGTTAACTTCTTCAATACTGAAAGAAGAAATGATACACTGAGCTCTTGAAATTTTCAGAACGAGTGAAAATATGAAAGTAGAGAATCGAATCGATATTTTTGCGATTTGCATGAATTATTTTACAGCCGTGAATAAAACGGTTTGTAGACTTACCTCATTAAGTTACAAACAATAGTAATCAAAAGAAAGATAATTACTCTATGTATATGATAACGAAACGGATGTAACAAAGTAACTTGATATGAAAATCTAAACTCGGAAAAATAAGTGTAATTTACAAATTAAAATAATGGATAATATAGATTCAGGCGGAATATTTCTATTTTTTATTTATGGCACTCTTCATCTTTTCCAACGAATTACAAGTTCGATTGAAAGACTTAATTGCAATTAATGATAACGAAACATTGGTACTAATTAAACATTTTTTAGGATTTCAACTTTGTGAAATATGGCACTCTAGAAAAATATTGCCTATTCTTGAATGTGCTATTTTTAATAATCAGGTGAAGCTTAGATTAGAAAAGAGATGCGAGAAATGTGCCATTTGCTTTTAATCTTTGAAATTAAAGTGAATTACTCTCTTTATGTGTCTAAACAAAAGTGAACATGAATGGAAACAGGCAGAGTAATACTAAATAATATCTAATTTATTCAAAAATGCAGTAAAAATTGAGTAACAAGCTCATTCCTGATTGCTAAGTGTACATATACTGTAGAATAAGAATTAATTTCAATTTTAACAAATGCCTTGCAGTTGATTCAAAAAATATTTTTCCTTTAATTTAATCTTTATAATTTTGAAGAATCTCTGATTTTCACTAAAAGCTTAGTTTGACGATATACGAAAGAAAACAGGCCTTTATGCACCTAGATAATCAAGATAAAAATATGGCGTAACACTTTTGATAGAAATAAAGTTTTAAAGACGAAAAATTTTTGGTACTTGCAAATGCAAAAAAGCACAATTCAGTCACAAATTTTTTGATAAACAAACATTTTTTCACACTTTTGATGCTAAACATTTAAGAACTGTAAATCAATATTATTTCGATTATTTTAACAATAGAGTTCTCAGTCAAAAGAAATAGAGCTTTGATTTTGATTTGGTACTTCGCGTTCCAACATACAAAAAAGTTTCGTTACAGTTTTGTAACATAGTAATTAATGTCACATGTTGCATTTATTGTATATTATAGGTAGAACATTTATTTTAAACTCAGTTTTCCGATTCACGTTCACAATCTTTACCGTCGACCTTTGTAAAAGAACATTGTTTAATATTAATTTTGGTACCATAAGAAGGTTTGTGACAGCAGCTATAGTAGTTTAAGATAGTAGCTTGTACAATTAAAATGAAGCCTAAGAAGATTTTAATTTATTGTAAAAGGAACGAAAGTGAACCAAGCTTGGGAGCCATATTATATCCGTAATTTTTATTAATTAAGTCCCACTTTAAGTGTGTATTCTATTTTGCGTGTGAAATTTTTTTATTAAGTTCTAAATGAGACCGATAACAGGCATTACATTTTATGCAGGACTTGAAACACTAGTTTTATGATTGATATTAAATGAAGAAGAATTAAAGAATAAATAATTTGATCGTTCAAGCGTATAATTATCAAAGTTGGAGAAAAGTGTAATAAGTGTGGATATTCCATTTTATTTTTAATAGCTTGGAGGCTTGTAAAGTCAAGTTCTTAATTATTTATTAGTTTTTTTCTTTTATTTTCTTTAATAAAAACTTTCAATAAATCGCTAGAACTATTTTCAAGTTTTAATATTTAATAAGCGACATAAACTTCACAAATTAAGTCAAATTGTATTATCGATAACCTGCACAACTCTTGCTTCATTCATAATCCTAACTTATGAATGTGTTTATGAAAGTGTTTTAATTTTGCAATTTTTTACAGACATTTATACTTGAATTTATATAAATTATGAGTTTGTGTGACATCGTTTCGTATCTTTAACACGTTAGCCAATAAAATAATTTTAGTTTAGAATTTCTTAAATTTCTTCGTCAAGATTAGTGAAGACAATCTTACTTTTGTAAGAAAAATTGTTCTCATTTTTAACAGGACTTTTTTATGTCTGTATTCCATACAGATTTGTATCAGCTAACGTGTTAAAATGTAAATAAGGAAAAGGTATATGGCATGGAGTCAATGCGATTGAAAGGAATTGCCAGTTTTCTTTATAAAATAGTCTTATTTCACGAAAATCACTTGGGAACGCTTGAAACCAAAGTTAAATACTTATCACAATAAATTATATTATGTAATTTACTACCTTTGCTGCGTTTTATTGCAAATAATTCCACGATAAATTATTCGATTGTAAGATATTCTAGTCAACGTGAATCTGCTTTGGAAGTTTTGTTTGCAATGTAAAGGTTATTTTCTATTTTTTATCTATTAAGTAAGCCGCGATTTCCTTGAAGGTCAAGACGCGACAAATATATTATAAATTGAGGCTATATAGAACATGTCAATGTTATCCCAGCATGTAGTTTTCTTCAGAAAATTAGGGATGGACAAAATAAATCAAACACCGAAAATTAACGATTTTACTTTGCATCATTTTTAGTAGCATGTTTAATTGTATAGTAAGAATTAAGATCAAAATTCAGAATACTATTTCACGATCTTCAGTCTGTATTTTTTAAGATTTGTGTGAACTTAATAAGGTTGTAAAGGTAACGCAATGAAACGGAACAGTTCTCTTAATATTTAAAGTTTTGACAATTTCTTGGATTCTTGAGATTAAGTTTCGAGTAGAAATATTTTTGTACCCGAATAATTCAGAGAATTAGATTCTAAAGGGGCTGGAAGAATATTTTTAAGAGCAAGTTATTCTCGTTTCATTACGTTGTCTACTGCTGCAGAACACTAACAGAATATTATAGGCCTTGAAATTACTTTTACTCTTGATATTTCCCTTACTTGAAAAGTGAAATGAAAAAATGGATAACATACTCACATAAGCATGCATGTTCTACATGATATTATGAAGCATTTATTTTTTATTTATATTGTATTTTGAAAGAACTTTTTAAAATAAACTCTCTACAGTACTTTCGACTTTTTTCTTTATTATTGCTGAGAAGTGTAACTTATAAGAAAAATAATGGGTTTTAAGAATATTCGAAAATGTGTTAATTTAAATATAGAATTTAAATAAATATTATTATACAAATAAAAAGGAAATATGATAGACCAATTCAATTTTGAATAAACTTTCAAAATGTTTGAATTTTAGCGCCCTTTTCATTAATCAAAATCACTTCAGGTGTCGCTGATAGTAAATTCTCAACATTTTACAAATGGCCGCCGGCGATTAAAGAAAGGTTTATAGAAAGGGCCACGTTCACAAATTTGTTCAACGTCATGGCGTTTTCAATTCAACGTCAATGGAGTTACAAAAGAAATATTAACCGTTTTTTAACAGACGTGCATCTAATACAATATTTAATAGTGTTGTTTGGATTTTTCAATTTGTCCCTGGGTCTCTATGAGGACCAAATTGGAAAATTTGACTGGTAATTATGCCTCTGTTAACCATGTCAATTCTCGTCAGGTTGTCCCAACCTCTTAAACAATGTACACACAAATGATCACCTCATTTGACAATAATGTTCAGTTAATTCTTTGCTTAATTAAATGTAAATAAAATTATGTCTATGTACGTGTGTTTTTAGGAAGCAGAACTATGTTGGAAAAATTAAATTTGCGAGTTTCGATACAGTGTCAACTGCAAAGAAAATCATTGTCGCCACAGAAGAAAATGTCATAGCTGCTCTCAATCTTAAATCAGGTGAGTGTTGTTTTCATTTAATTATTAATCAAGGTCTTCTACTATTTTTCACTTATGTATAGCTTTATTTCAACATGAACATGCTTTCTTTTCTTAAACATTGGATGTAAATTCTATAATCGAAAATTTCCATTATTCTGTTCTGTGTTATTTGATTAAGATAGTTTAGCGATAAAAAATTTAATTTTCTTATAATCATTAACAAACTCGTTATTTATAATATATATTCCAAGATTTTGTTTCATTATTGACAAAATTTTGCTCCAAATTCAAAGAATTGTTCAATGTTAATAAGCTTCTTTAGAATTTTTATTGATTTTTCATCAATATTATACAAGAAAAATATTGTGTGAAATTGATTTAGGCACCAAGTCAAAGTGAAAAAGAATAAGTATTTTAAGTTTTACACGAAACTCCAATATTTGTGCGATATACACCTGAAGTGAACGTTATCTCTGGAGGAAGTAATGCAAAAAAAATAAACTAATAATTGTCTGATAATAATGATTCAATACTTAATTTCGTGGTTCTTTCTGAATAAATGTCTTTAATTGAATTAAAAATGTTTAAGACTGTCAATAAAGTATAGCTTCTCGTAAAAAATCCATATGATTTACCAATAAATTTAGAATCAATGTAATTTATTACCCTTTGAAAAATTTAGGTCAAATACTATGGAGGCGAATTTTGGAGCGAGGCTACGCAGGACGAATAAGAGCCTTAGGTGGAATAGCAGAAGGCGAATTAATTTCTGTCAGCGGAGGTGTTCCAGCCATTGTAAGGGCGTGGGATTTAGCGACTGGGCATATTCTAAACGAATGGCCTATGACCGAAAGAAATCCTGATAGGTCGGTTCTAAAAAATTACTATTGTTCGATTACTTCAATTTATAATATCTAATATTTTCATTATAAAATTCTACCCTAATCTTTGTGTAACACTAATTTCTTTAATCAAACCTTTAACAATCCGTATAAATTTTTTCAGAATTGACTCTCCGTTTATATCATTTTCTACAGTGGGATTGTACAATTTCAAAAGGTTCTTTTGTTATATATGTACTCTGCATTGCACATATCACTCTTAACATTTACAAGAATTACACATACTATACACAAAATAATGTTAGGGCCATATGTGCAGAATGAGTTGTTTGTTGAGAATATCTCTTAAAACTGTGGGTTTCGCTTTATATTTTTCACTTCTTTCCTTGGCAAAGACGGTTTTAAAATGTTTAAAATATTACAAGAGATAATAGCGAATATATTTAAATGTTCACTCTGTTCTCTCGTCTTTCTCTCTGTGTATTTAGTGTAATAAAAATTTTCTCAGTATGACAGTTTCATCATCAACTCTAGTCTTTTCTATTAATTTCTTAGGATAGAGGATGTGAAATGGCATATAAAAGACGGAACATTGCATCACATTTTGCCAATCTACAACAGTGGCGTGGAAGTAATTTCTTATGACACTAAAACCGGAGAGAAATTGAAAACGAGAACCGTTTCTGCGCCTTTTATAAGTCAAGAAACTAAGTAAGTCAAGTGTTCAGTAATTGAAGATAGGAATAATTATTGAATATCTAAAATCTAATTATAAAAATAATCTTTTGTTTTCTCAGGTGTGTTTTGGCAGCGCCATTTTTGGGATGTTTGAAAGACGAGATCCTCTTCCTAATTAACATATTTGAGCCAAATTCTGAGTCACAGACGATCACAATAAACAGTATCTTCGGTGCCGGGTCTCAAGCACCTTATGGCCTTGAATTAGTGCCTGGCAACCAACCAGCACTTGCAGTTAGCACTGACGGTAATTTAAGGAAACGAATTCTTATCACTGAAAAAGTTCCTACGCCGATTAAGAATGACATTGTTGGTAAAGCTGCTTTGTATATTGTCACTGTTGAAAAAGAGAAGGTCTTGCTAGAAATGATAAACAAGAATGGGGTGCGTTATTAGAATTTATTATCTTATTATATATCATAAAGATGTGCAAAACAAAATTATTCTTATTTTTTTTCATGCAGATTACGGAAGTCACAGCAACGGAGCTTTCAGATTTGGTACCGTTGCCAAACCTGTCCTTCACTTCGAGCCAAAATTCGTTGCAGGGTCCGACTATTGTGGCTTCGATTTGTCCTCGTCAATCAAAAGGAATAATTTGCAGACATCTTGTGTCTTCGGAAGATCACAGTCTTGCGTTGCTGCAACATAATAAGCTTATGTGGGTAAGAGAAGAAGCCCTCAGCAGCATCGTAGTTACGGAAATTGTCGAACTTCCAATGTCGGATCGAGATCAAGCAATTGAAACGGAGTTCGATCAGAAAGAAAGTGAGTGTAGACTTTTTTATTAATATTTTTTAAGTTATATATTAAATATTAGAGGGCTCGTAGCGTGCGACATATTTGCGACAAAACTACAATTTTTCTCCTGTAATATTTTCTATTAAAAAAACTGAAAGAGGCATTGAACATGAACTTATCTAATATTTTCTAAATTTTAACATATGGGATTTAATTTATTAATGAACTTTCTTCTGTGAATGGCTGCTGACAGGTATTGATGTAGACAGTTCATGTAAGTAGAGGTTAAAAAAAAACTAGTTTGAAAATTGTATTTTCATTCTAATATCAAAATGCTTAACAGGAGCATGGTTTGAATTTTGTTTTAGGTCTACAAACAGACCGGTAGGCCTGCTTATATTTTTTATATGTATATGAAAGCCTGCTTAATAAAATCTAGGATCTGTTCATTTACTTAGGTTTTTCTAGTAAGAAAAAAATAGTGTTTAGTCATTATAATTACAAAAGTTTTGTAAAGACAAGAATTTAGTGAAATGCATGAATTGTGTTTGTTAAAACGTTTGTATTTCTCAGTTCAGTAGCAACATTTTATGATTTAATTACTCGCTTAAGTCGTATTTTAATTAATGGCAAAAGATGATGCCAGGATCTATTTTATGGAACTTTAAAGTGATTTGCCATTTCTGTAAATGCAAATAGAATAAAGTTGAAGTGGCTTGTATATTTTTAGTAGCATGGAGGGCTAGTCAGTTATTTAAAATATATTCGTTCGTATGACTTTTTTGATTGCCTCAATTATTCTCGATACAAGAATATATTTCTAAAACTGGAATTGATTGCTTTTGAAACTAAAACATTTCATTATGAAAAAAATTAACAAACGTATTTTTTTTATCCAAAAGGGAACGTAGTTGATATGATGTTACGAAGAATTACTTCACAAGCCAATCAAGCAAAAACATTTCTTCAATCCGTTTTGGGATTTGAACCTCCACAATCGAATCAACGCGCAGATTTGGTTCGAGATAAATTCGGCTTGCACAAAATGATCGTTGCCGTAACATCTAGTGGAAAGGTATTAATCTAATAATAATAAAAAAGTTTAATGTTTTTGCAAACTTTAATTATTCCTCGTTAATGAATCTTTTTATTCTAAAGATCTTCGGTATCGAGACGAAAAAGGGAGAAATCATTTGGCAAATTATAGTGCCAAACATTAAAGGATTATCGAAAGATTCAAACAAAATGATTTTATACTTGCAACGGGGCAGTAGACATTTTCCCCATCCTCCTCAATGTACTTTGATTGCAGCGAATAAGGTCAGTTAATCATTTCTAAAACTACAATGACTGTTTTAGAAAACGTAAATTAATGATTAATTTAATTATTCCAGGAAAACGGAAACGGTATAATATACTCTTTCAATCCTATCACTGGACAATCAATAGGAGAATTACATAAATTAGATTATAAAATAAAGCAATCGATGCTTTTACATGCAGCCACAGATGATTTCCTTCGCAGTATACTTATCCTCGATAACAAGGATAAAGTGCACGTATTTCCTGAAGAAGCAACTTCAGTTTCAGTTTCAGTAGGAAAGAGCACCTATTTGTTCACTGCTGATCAGACAACTGGCGTACTTAGTGGCTTTTCCCTTTCATACAGTCAAGGACAGGTTAGTAAAAATAACAATTTACAAAAAAATGGAAGACTTTTCAATGTACAAGTAAAAAATTATTAACAAAGACTAATTGTTTGTGAATTTGCAGAATCTAGTCGCTCATAAAGTTTGGGAGTTAATCCTCTCACCAAAGAACCAAAAGATAATTGAAATTGTGTCAAAGAATCCACTCGAACGTGTTCACTCACAAGGAAGAGTGTTGAACGATCGGTCGGTGCTTTACAAGTATATAAATCCGAACCTTGTTGCTATTGTTACACAAGGCGTTAGCGCTACTCACAAAAGTAATTATAGATTCTGAAACTTGAGTTTTATTAATTTTATATATATCTTGGATACTTGTAACGTTGAATATTTTTTTTAGATTCGCTTAATGTGTATCTCTTGGACGTCGTCTCTGGGTCTATGATTTTCTCAATGGTACACAAGAGAGTGAAGGGTCCTGTCCATGTTGTACATTCCGAAAATTGGTTAGTATACAGTTACTATAACGAAAAGAGTCGACGAACGGAAATCGCCTCTTTAGAACTCTACGAGGGAAAGATGCAAAGTAACACAACTGGTGAGAGATATTCTTTTTTCTTAACATATCTATTTTATATCCAATCTTTTTTCTCTCATTGGAATTTCTCAGATGTCTTAGTTTGCCCAAGATAATTTAGTTTATATTAAAAAATTACATATCTCTTTTTAGTATTCTCCTCGTTATCCACAACAAAGTTACCCATTGTCGAGAGACAAGCATTTATCTTCCCAGCTTCGATCGAATCGATGCGGGAAACTATCACCGAGAAAGGAATAACTAGTAAACATATTATAGGTAAGTCTGCCCTGATTTTTTAAATAATATAATTTCTTTTTAAAATACATTTTTAATTATTGGATTTATCTCTTGCATTCAGTGGCCTTGGCCAATGGTGGTGTCTTAGAATTGCCATGGATGCTGATTGATCCGAGGAGACCGGTTAATCCAGAAATCCGTGAAGAAGGAGTAATACCTTACTTGCCAGAGATAGCAATTCATATGGACTCTGTCATCAATTATAATCAAAGTGTCTATAGAGTATCCGGAATTCACACTAGTCCCAGTGGCCTTGAAAGTACATGTCTAGTCTTTGTTCATGGTCTTGGTAAGTAATTTCCTTATTTTCAAATCGCTTAAAAATACATAGTTTTAACCAAAATTGTACATTATTAACGTCGCTTATTTGTCTTTACAGATTTGTTCTATACTAGAGTAGCTCCTTCAAAAACCTTCGACGTACTGAAAGAAGACTTTGATTACTATCTCATCATCCTCGTCCTTGCAGGATTGGTGATTGCATCTTACATCACTAAGAAACTAGCATCACAAAAAGCACAGAAACAAGCGTGGAAATGATGTTACTCTACATCGTTAGATATTAGTTCATTCGTGACGCGACAATTTTCATAAGGACAGTGCTGCTTGTTAAAAGGTAACGTGTAATATATCCCATTTCATAAATGGTTATAATTACTGCAAATTAATTATAAATATTTAAAGTTACTTCATCCAAAGATCTTCTACGACTGACTTAACTCTTTTACTGGAATATCACACTAATACATAAAATTTATAGCAATAGTTGCTAGCTAGTACTTTGATGATAACTAAAAAAAAAGTACTTAATCTTATAATTTGATTAAATAATAAATTTATCTTTAAGTACGAGACAATTTTTTGAAATGCATACTTGACGGCTAAAAATCCATATGAGCAATGTATGTATCTTCTTATAAAGTGCAATATATAAATAAATTGCGGAATAAAGACAGTTTTCCAGCAAAAGAGTTAATGTTACTATCACTGTATTTTTAAATAAATTTATAAAACGTGCAGAAAAGGATCATCTTTAACTTTATCAATATAAAGACATGAAATGACAACTTGTTAAAAATTGCAAGAATGGAAAACTTAATGAGCTGTTATTCTCATCTTTATAAGTAGTTCTCTAGATTTAAGAACTTAATCGTGCAGCTTGATGTGTTAAGTGGATTCGAGAGCAGAAATTCATTTCTATATTAATATTCGAATATTATTTCCAAAAAAAAAAGACAGTGAAATTGCTGCTCTCGCATACACTTTTTATTCAAAAAAATTATTATATACAATTACTCGCCAACCAACCTATAAGTACCCATAAGTAATTTTACTCTCTCGATTCACATTTTGCATTTGATTTCTCATGTTTCTATCTGCATTTTAATAATTTAGGAAACTGAATTTAACGATTACACGCTTGCATCACAAAAAAATCACTGGTATGTCAATTACAGTTATACAATTGTTACTTAGATTATACCCTACCAGTCCTCTTATTTAAATTTTGAACATTGTACGGACATTGTTTTAATCAGCAAAACCAGCCTAAGATACGTATTTGATTTTATTAAAAGTAATTCAGACGGCAAACTAAATAAATGAGAGAGTGCATTGTACTCTTTCAATTGTACAAAGAGTTGTGATTCGAAACCGACGTAAAATCGATCGCTCACAAATAATTTGACTGCCAAATAGCAGGAAGAATAACAGTAACTTGACTCAAATAAAAGTAAAGAGGAATTTTTCTTGTTACATAATATGAAGGTAACCGTATCATGATTAATTATTCCAAGTATTCCTTGCCTTGTAGATAGATTGTACTGGTGTTAGTAAATATTATACGTGAGTTGAGACTAAATATGTTAATGAAACTTGCTATTTCTATCATACGATACAGGAAAAGGGGGACTTAACCGCTTAAGATTAATGGGGAACTTAACTGGAAAATATCGTCTAGCGACTATTTATTAGGAGATGCTTCACGCTCTGTAAAGACGACCTCCTAATATAAGATTTTTTGTATGGTTTGTCTAGTCTGTTAAACTATTGTCTCTTAGAATTATATGTTGAAATGGAGATATGATACGAGACTTTAGTGAATTTTAAATAAGGATACATCTTTGTACGGAAAAGATGTAGTCGAATTGCTTCTTTATACGCTGAGTTTAAATCAGAAATTGGAAGTAATAGTAAAATAATTGGATTTATTATCCATCATTCATATGTACATAATTCCAAAAGCACAATAAATGTGATTTTGTAAACAATTTAGTTTTTATTAAATACTTTCACTCTTTATGTAATTCAAGATAATTTGTATATTTTTCTGGTACTCGCTTCTTGTTTCGGATTCGGATTCGGGGATCTGAAATTTGAGAGATCGAGAAATATTAATTTTATATTCTTCAAGTCTTCTAATGTTTTAATTTGTAATAGTACAATTTTAAAGCTTCACGACTTTATAACATTCAATTTATCAAAGATTTTTACCTTTGAATACCAAGTCTGAAATGAAGATCTTCCCATTGGTTGAATGTGTTTATCCCAGATTGCGAGACATTTTACCCAGACTATGTCACTGTTATAATCTGCAATTTCTTGATATAAAGCAACACAACTTTCCTAGAAAAATAACATAATTATATAAAATTGTTAACTTTAGAATTGAGTTTTCATATGTAGTGTTACCTGCAAAACTTTATTTTGTAGAGCACTCAAGTATGGTTCGCAAATTTGAAGAATTTCCCATAATTGTTTTTCTTGCAACTGCAAATCTTTTGCCACGCTACCTAATTGGGAGACAAGCTCTTTTTGGAGTTTATATGATTGTGTAAATCTATAAACGCTACCGGAATCTTTCTTGTAACTATCCTTAGCACTTTTTGCGAGGAACTCTGATATGGATGGTAGAACCTCTCTGGAATTACGAAAATTAATTTTTATAATATAGAAATTAATTATTATATTAAATAATGTGTTAAGAATGTTAGAATTTACTTGAGCGTCCTCGCTCTGATGAAATCTTTTGAAACACTTGCAAGAGTTTGAAGAAGTTGCCAAGCTCTATTGATCACAATTGGATTAGAATTGCGGAATCGATCAACCAATGGATGCCACGTTAAGTGTACTATTGGCAACAACTGACTCTCCCATTTCCTCAATATTATTAATCCTTCATTTAAAGTTGTCATCGCCAGAGTTGAGACAGTGAAGTCCTTGCTTGGTAGAAAATGTAAGCAACGCTTCATTACTTCTTCTATCATTTTGACATATTGAGGTACTTTCGATTCTTTATCTTCTGTAAGATATGAAAGTATTTAATGAAGTTTTCTCAAAAATTTTAATGAAAATTAAAAAAATTATTGATCAAATATAAAAAAATACCTTCATCGTAATCAAAATCAGAATCCTTCATTCCTTCTTCAATTTCCTGTTCACTGATTGGTTTATTATTCTCACTAGATTCATCATCAAAGTTATCGGCAATTTTTTTTGCCTCGTAATATCCTAGCACCTCGCTTATAACTTTCTCTGCAATATCCAGCTTTTCATTAATTTGTGTTTCTTCTTTTTCCTTTGTTTTTTCTTTTATTTCTGGTTGTGAGGTCAATCTCTTCACACACTTAGCGAAAGTATGAAAAACTCGTAAGAAAGAACAAGCATCGTCTTTTTGAGTTTTTTCGCCAGATTGATGAAGCACATCGTTTACAATTTCTTTCAAACAAGGCAAAAAGTCCATTGTGCTGTATTCCATTACAACTCCGAGGACATCAAGCACTCCTGGGTTTCTTTTCACTCTACGCAATTTCAACGTAACATGATAAGAAATATAATCAACGTTAGTTTTCAGAAGATCTGATATCGAAAGACATTGAGATTTTCCTATTTTTTCAAGTGTTCTGAGACCAACTGCTCGTAACAAACGATGTCCACTACCTGCGAATTAAAAAATTGTAATATAAGGGGAATTTTAAAAAGTTTAAAGGAAATATTAATTTTAAAAAATACCTGCTCTTTCTAGAACTAAATAAAGAGTCTTTAAGAGAAACATATCATAATTCTTTTCTAAAATTTCAGCAATGTTTCCCAATCCTTCTACTGAAAGACAAGTCTGCGTCAAATTGTTTTGTGCATCTCGTAAATTCGTATCTTCTGAGACATATATAGGCAAGTACCAAAAATCTTGCGATATATACTGATCAATTATTTGTTTATAGAGTGAAAAATTTTCAGGATTAGTGAGCGGAACTAAAAAATGTGTAAATTAACAAAAATTATCATCTTTATAATAATAAACAATTTAATATTATTTTAAAAATATACTTCTAAAATACCTTTTATTATCCAGTTAAGCAGTAGTGTTAATTCTTTCCTATATTGTGGCAATTCGAACATCAATTTCAAAAAAGTATCCACTAAGATTTCCAAATCTCCAAGTTCATTCATAAGACTGCAGATTAACATGAGCTTATTTTCGGTAGAAGAACTATGAATAAATTTAAATTGCCTCCAAGAGTGAGAATCAGGATAATGAATCGCATCATCCATACCTGATGAAAAATCATTTAAATTATTATACATTTAATTTTTCCTATTACTTCTATTCTTGAATGGAAAACTAATGATTCTATATCCCCAAAACTTTTTTCTACAGAAAACTTTTGATTATAGAAAATAAATAAAAATTTTGCGTGATCGAAGGGAATGCATTTGAAATAATATTGTTTTTTCTCTCACTTTTAGTAGAAAAATCTTCCAGGAGTGAAACTCCCCCGCATTCGAGTTCAACAACGTACACAAGTGCAAGAATGAGTCTTTGTAAGTGAACAGCAGATAACATAACTTGAGGTAACCTTTGTTTTCCTAGCAATCTTAAATAAGCAGCCAATCGATTTAAGTAGGCAAGCTGCATAGAATTATCTATAAAGAAGAATCCACTGTAAAAGAGATAAAATTTGAAAATGCAAATTAATAGATAAAACCGAACCAGCTGTCCTCATTATTCTAGGGAGAGTTGTAAGCAATTTGTAAAAGTTGTCTTCAAATAATTCGACTAGAGATCTCATTCCACTCTCTTCTAAACATTTCGTGCTGATGGTGATTAATCCGCTTTTTGCTGTTTCTGAAACTTCTGGAGATTCATCCTCGGACAGAGTGATAAGAATTTCTATCAGCTTTGAAAAGGATGGCTGCATATTTCTATAAAGTACAATAATATGATGTTTTTATATTCTCCAGCATTCAGAAAGTTCTTAAAAAAAAGAAAGGGATTTAATAAATTATCACATTTACCTTGGACTCTTAGTGAGTAATAAATTAATTCCAATAGCCAATTCTTTTCTCACTTTGAAGTGAGAATGAGATGCTAAAGTATCTAGTTCACTCATCAAAATATTAAGTTTTTCACTCGCGAATTTTAACCACTCTGGAGTTCTCTTAGAAGATTCTATAAATTTCTTCATATCATCAGGAGTTTGAAATTTCAAGGATCTGTTAAACTGATAAGTAGTAGTGACTTCAGTTTTTTTGCAAAGAGAATCTAAAAGTGGTTCGTTTTCTGATTTTGGTGAATCTTCCATAATCAGAGCAATTATTCTGCTCCAAGCTCTAATTGCTGTCTGCAAATTTATGCATAAACTTATTAGGAACAATCTTAGCATGTGCATCAAAACAATAACTTTTTATTATATAAGTGAAAATCAAATAAGCTTTGTGAAAAATTGTGGAAAAATAATAACTTGTGTAAGTTTATGTCCTTGAATATCACTTCCGCTTGCAACTTCCAGTAATCCACTTGTTACACCTGGTAAAAGTATCATAATCGCATCAGCCACCTGAGATCGAAGAACTATATTTGTTGTATCAACTTCATCGTGTACTTGCATAAGAGCCATAATAGTTTCTATCGCTGTAATTCTTAAAAAAAATGTTGAAAATTGATTAATATTTTGATATAGTAATAGTAGATTTTAAAACATCCAGAAAAAAAAGTTGTTTTCATCTTACCTAAGAGATTTTGATTTTTCCGAACGAGCGATTAAGACACACATATATATGCCATTACTCAATTTCGGTGAATTTTGTGGAACGTAAATCAATTTTAAAACTTCAATAGTACATCTTGATATCAAAGCCTTTATGCACAAAAGTACACTTAGTTTAAGTTCCTCATGCAATGGAAACACTAAAAAAATTAAGACATTTTTTATAAAAGGAAACTGTTTTTCATTTAAATTAATAAGTTAATTTTGTTTATTTTTCTACGTACATTTTTCAAGCTGCTTGGGATTGAAAATTTGCGAAACGGCAGTTACATAGAGCTTGTTAAAGGTACCTATCTTCATAATTCTTGACTTCAAAGTCACTGCTGTTATAATGTCTAGTAAGTGTTGTTTCATATCATTGCTATTAGGAAAAAAAACACATTTTATAAATCTTAAGATTTGGAATAATAATAATAAATCTAAACAAAAAAAATCCCAGTAAAAAACTAAAAATATTACCTTATCGAATTAGAATTACTTAAAACAACTATCACAGGATATAAAATATATTCCATTAAATTCTTCATAACTACACTTGGACACTTTTCCAGGAGTTTTAAAAGTTCAATTGCATTTTCGACATTTGGATACATTAATAATTTATCACACAAGGGTTTTATAATCGCGAAATTCTCATGCATTATTAATACGTCCATTCTGACTACTTTTCTTTATCAACATTGATTATTGTGTATATTTTATATTGTTGTTTATTGCGTCTGTTTTGTTGTTAACGCTGTTAACGTTATTACAACGATTCTTCTTCTTCTTCTTCTTCTTCGTTGGCGCTATATTCGCTCTTTGA
>CAJFCP010000074.1:2960732-3027977 GCA_904066005.1 Synergus itoensis | reverse complement strand
ATTGTATGGAATGTGAGCGAGAGAAGAAGCAAGGACTGAAGTTTGAGTTGAGAGCCTCCCTTCCTCGTCGCCTGACCCTGACGTCGACCAGGTCTTGTTTCATTAGCCATGATTGAAGTGCTCCCAATTAGAAGAGGAGAGTAATTTAATTCACTAATTACTCGTCCGCAGGATAGCCCAAAATTTTCTGTTTATCAATCTATAAAGCAGGATTTAAATTTTTGTGGACTTTAATCCATTCTCTTAATACATTGATATCAATACCTGAAACATTGATAAACTGATTTTATCATCTCAGCTTTAAAAATAATTTCATTTAATAGCTACTTCAAGTTTAATTTCATATTAATTTCATGTCAGAGTTTTTTTAAACCCCTGTTTTACCTATCAGATATTTTTTTCCAATTTAAAAGTCACGCATTTTACTCCTCAAAAAAACACTCCTATCCCTTAAAACGTTTAAATTGAAAAACTTAAGGGCGTTGGATCCAAGTTTTAAGCTCAAAATTCCATTCTCCATTTTACTCAACGAAAATTGTAAATAAATATTTTTTCGCTCTGTAGCGCTAATCTTTTTTCAAATATAAGACTGCATACAGAGCGAAAAAATATTTAATTTCGATACTTTTTGCATAGAACGAGGAATTCAAAATCTAACTTCAAAATTCAATATTTTCGTTTTACCAAAAAAAAAAAAAAATTGAATTAGATATTTTTTCGCTCTGTATGCATAATTCTAGTTAATAATTGATTAATTCTACAGAGGGAAAAAATTTTTAATTTAATATTTGTTGAGTAAAATGAAGAAATCGAATTTTTCTGTTAGAATTTGGATCCAACACCTTAGAAAAGTTCGCAAGGTTCTAAAATAGATCAAGTTAAAACATTATTCCAACTCAAATTTATGAATTCTAGGAATAGGATCGATGTTTTACATATAGAACATCTGATTACATTGTTCACAGTGACCTACCTTTTATAGTCTTATCGTATAGATTCTGAAATTATTACTTTTCAATTTTAGGGGAATTCCCGTGGAGAAAAGTTACAAATAGGATCATTATAGGATTTTTTTATATCTTATGAAGTAGATTCTTGTAAAAAAATCCTTACTTGATATTTAAAAGCAGCTTAATAGAACTTGTTTGGCGAGTTCATTTCTTTATTCAATCCTTCAAAACTGGAATATGCAAATTCATTCTAAACAGGCACACAAATAATAAAATGTAATAAAACTTCGAATGTCGCTCCTTTGGCTGCGTGATTTAAATTTGATGGTCGCTTTCATACAACTTCACCTGGAAATTAAATAAAAAGTAATAAAGTTGTCTAAATTTTCAAGTATTAAATAATGTTGATTACAGTGTCTGAATTCGCCAGTAAAGCTGGCGGCTTGCCACTGACCTGACTTAATCTTTACGTTTGTAATTTTAAGCTAGACACTTGTCTACTATAGACCTGGGGATTTCCCCAAATCCCCAAGGAGAGTTATATAGTTCAAATCACTATAATGCTTACCTCACTGACCTTCAAAATTTCTTATACTTAAATTATGTACCTTGCTCCTTTCGTGTTAATCTCAAAAAAATAAAAATTTTTTCGAAAATGAAACTGTTCATATAAATATCTGCTTTTACAAAAAGGAAACTAAAATCTCTTTAATTTTCGTTTTTATTTTAAAATAATTTGTATGTGTCTTATACGTGTAAAATCGAAAATAGATATAATCAACAGATTTGTCTGGTTAATATATGTTACTTCATTATACGCCCCCATTTCATGCATCAGATTTATATTTTCCAGTAATTTTTAATTATTCCCATTTAATCCAATTTTTAATTGTATATTATTTATTAATCTTTTAAACTTAAGATTACTGAAATTAAATTAAATTTTTCGTTCAGGTTTTCTTTCTATCTTTTAGTAGCTACCTTGAAAAAGCAGTTTTTGAAAATATTTTCTGTTATCGAAATAAAGTAATTTGAATCCATATTATCTGTTGCAGGAATCCGAGTGTAGTGTGCAGTTTGAGTGGCAAACGAATGTGATTTGTTCATCGCAGATGAATACTCCATCAGAAAATCCAGCTACCTCTAGTGAAACCAAAGATGTGGAAGCACATAAAGAAATTACATCAAACTATGGTAAATAATAAAAATTTAATCTAAGAAGATTTGAAGAATTGCAATTTGAAACTTCCTGAGTTGTAATAAATAATCACCTCACAAAAATCGGTTTCCTACAATTGATAAAATTCTTATCTTCTTATTTCCTTTGAAAAGTAAGATTCATCGATCACCGGTTTTAAAATGTTATTTCCTGTCTAATTTAAAAAGATTTAGTCAAATACTAATTTCCATATACTAAAGAATGTACAAATTTATTCCCTTTTATTGTTTTAGGTGGACTTGAGATATTTATTGTGAGCGGAATAGTGATTATCGTTGTAATTGCGATATTACTTCGTAATCCATCTAGAAGAGCTAGATTTTATCGCTTTCTTTCAAATCCTTGTTCATCGTCAAGCAATGATCGGGTGAAGTATTGTAGGGTACGTTTTGGAAGGGAATAAGCATTTTTAAGATAATTCAGCAAATTACAATGAGAGAAAAAAGCTTTGCTTTGCTTTATATTATTAAGGGCATTAAGGCCAAGAATTATTTTAATTTGTTCTAATAGGATACCAAATACCATATGCCAAACGTGAGTTCTTTTTTTCAATTTCAGATGATTACAATTTACTAGGTTTTTTCTTTTACTTTCTTCTCTCTCAAATATTCTGTCCATATAAATAATATTTTTGATAGTTAATATATTTAAGGGCAGAATAAGCGATACTTCGTTATAATTTGATTACTGCCAAGTATAATTTTTGACAATTATATGATGAGCATTTTGAGTTTTATACTTTTTTTTTAAAGTATTGGATATTTTTAAGACTGCGTTATTGTGTGCACTTGCTTGCCTTTATTTTTTGTGAAATAGTTTATATTTGGTTCATAGTTTGTAAGTTATAATCAAGGTGATGGAAAATTGAAAGTTATGATGTTTTGTAGATATGTCAAAGAGATTATCGTTTTATTTTGTTAAATTCTCAGGAATTTAACAAATAATATTTGATTTTAAATTAATTCCACTGCCCATCAGTATTTTTGCTCTATGCTTATATGACGTGGTTTTATCAATATTTTTGTTTAATACCTTAATGCTTGCAGGGTTGTGAAGTTTTTCTTTGTATGGTGAAGGATAAACTTATGCACTTGTCTTTTCAAAGACTTTTAAGCTTTATTTTTATTTTATAGTTCAACAGTATTATTTAGACTGGTGCACAAATTGGGTTGATAAGTTTATCTTTTACTCACAATGTTGCAAAATGTTCACGCGTATAGTTGATCTGAACCGCAGGGCTACATAAAAAAGTCGAAATTACAGAGTAATGTTTATGTACCCCTCGGTTTTATCGAATTATAAAAAACAATAAGTATTTAGTTATTTACAAAGTTCTGCACGAGAGACCGTTCACTGGAGGAATCATACTTATAATTGATTCAGAATCAATGTGGAATCAATGTGAAATCAATATAGAATCATATGAAATAATTATGCTTAAGTAAAATCAATTTTCGAGTGAACGATCCCTCGGTTCTGCATTATTCAGTTAATTGTATTTGGTTGTTTAGTTTACTTATGTAGTTTTTTTAGTTTATATCGAAGTACTCTCGTTAGATTCATTAAGAAAGCTTGCTTGTTTTATATACTTTTATTTTGATATTAAGAAGTTTGTTGTTCCTAATAAAAAATTTACATTAAATATGCGCGTAAATTACATATAATGAATCTCAAGAGTTCAAAAAGTTATGTAAACCTTAAAAAGCTGTACAGCACTGGATTTATAGTTACACGTGTATTATGTTATTTCGTTGAATCTAAAGTGCCAAAATAATAAAGCTTTATTACTATAATAAGTATTTCATTATCTTTTTACTTTTCACCAAACATTTGATGTACTTAGCTAAGAAAACCTAATTGGCAATTATGATAAACTTTTATTTACAATTACAGGTAAACACAACTGAAGAAGCTCGCTTATTATTAGATAACGTCGATCCAACAACAGTTTGTCAGTCAGATAGCGACGACGATTTGTTGGGCGCTTAGGCAATTCGGAGATAACGAATGTAATTTTCTCACACGTAAGTTTAAGATATGTAAATACAATTTGAAGAAGACGCATTTTTGTATGAATCAAGCACTTATTGAATTAAGCCAAATGAAAATAATTATATTTTTAGTAAACATGTATCCTAAGTAAATTAACTAAAATTAAAACATTATCTTACAGATAAGCCATCGTTTACGCCTCATAAATTCAGATCTATGGTCTACGCCGACTGACTTAATTCTCGCTGATGCGACTAACGTAAATATTTCTAATTTAAAATTGTAAATATTTCTATAATATATTATGTGTATAGTATATAAAATATATATTTAAAAATAAAAAACTCCTGGTCTTTTTTTACTGATGCTTCTTTATCTTTTACTTGTGTTAGTGAAACAGAATACTGTCTTTTTGTCATTTTGCAATTTTAAAAGGAAAATAGATTCGATCTGGTATGAATTATGGAAATTAAATTCCAAGCCTGGGGAATTTCCTATTTTTATTTCTAAGATAACTTAGGTTATCTTAAGGTCAATTCATGACCTACGCTATATTATATAGACATATATGGAAATTAAAAGAACAGTTCCAGGGAAATTCCTGGGAATTTCTAGGAATTTAGAGAAAAATTCTGATGAAAAAAATCATATTTCAATAATTCCTATTAATACTTTCTGTAATAGCGAAAAAATTATAATAATATTATATATATTTTGAAATTTATAATAAAAACTTAAAATAAACTATCTTAAGGGTGTTGAACCCAAGTGTTAAGCTCAAAATTCCATTCTCCATTTTACTCAACGAAAATTGTAGATAAATATTTTTTCGCTCTGTAGCGCTAATCTTTTTCCAAATATAAGACTGCATACACAGCGAAAAAATATTTAGTTTCGATACTTTTTGCATAAATCGAAGAATTCAAAATCTAACTTCAAAATTCAATATTTTCATTTTACTTAAAAAATATTTGAATTAGATATTTTATCGCTCTGTACTCATAATTCTAATTACAAATTGATTAATTCTACAGAGGGAAAAAATTCTAAATATAATATTTGTTGAGTAAAATGAAAAAATCGAATTTTTAGATTTTAAGGAGTGTTCAATCCAAGTTCTAACTTCTTCATTTTACTCAACAGATATTAAAAATAAATGATTTTTCGCTCTGTAGCTTAAATTTATTTCGAACTAAAAGTATGGCTATAGAGAGAAAAAATATTTTCTTTTAATATTTTTTGCTTAAAATGGAGAGTTTGAAATCTTATCTAAAAATTTAATTTTCACGTTTTATACGAAAAGGACCAAAAGTATTTAAATCAGATAAATCTTTTCGCTCTGTAGCCACATTTTTATTTGAAAAAAGAACACATCACAGAGATAAAATTATATATGTAAATTGATATTTCGTTTTTTAACAAAGACGCTACCCAATTTTGCTCAATGAACTCAAATTTCTTCTTGGTACTTTAGGATGTCAGGATCCTGGTGGCCTCTTGTGCTTTGGTGGTATCTTTGGTGCTGTGCCTATGGTAAAATAGGATTCATTCACATGTGATTCATCCAATATGCCATTATTCGATACAAACAGGGTGAACACTTGAAGCCGAAGCCGAACAGTTGGCATCGTGAGATTCGTGAGACAGTTGAGGACATTGAGTGGAGTTGAGCGCAGTTGTATGTGTGGCTGAGAGGCTGGTAAATCCAAATAAATTATGGCAGGAGTAAGTAAAATATGAAGTAATTTCTATTTTTTTAATTACTTCAAATTAATATATAGAGTTATAAGCAACGCAAATAAAAAAAATAATAGTTAGGATTCATTTTCGCAATATTGTAACAATTTGAATGTTTTGAATGCAAAGCGCAAACATAACCTTAATTCATAAGTTAATATAATCCTTATAATAAATACATATGATGCTTTTTAATCTATGGATTATATGGATAATATTCATCAGTTACATATAATTATAAAAATAATCATAAATAACAGTAATTCTAAATTTATCACAATAACAAGCATGCGCATCAAATTTAACATAATTTTTGTCCGTTACCAATCTTATTCTTTAATCCTGAGTAAAACGTGAATTTTTTTTATATATTAATTTATTTGTACCATAAAAATTATAATTTTTGAACATTTTTCTGATGTTTTCTAACTTGTAAGTATGTATATAAATTTTGATGTTTGCTAGGCTTTTAAAGTTGTTTTTTTAAAAATGGGCTCCAAAAATTGAATTTGCATTATTAAAAATATTTGTAATTGAAATATTGACTAGTTAATTGAAAATTTCACAATAAATTTTTTATCAATATATCATAGTTTCGATATATTCTGATATTCATATGAAATGTTCTAAGAAATCTTAAGCTTTTCATATTGTTTGATATTATTGATGTTATTGTAATTTATATTATTATTTATTATTATAGTAAATTAACTCATTTTTTTATATTCAGCACTCTGGCAAAAAGTCAAGGGTGGACCTTCCCGAAGATTTGACGTATTGCAACCAAATTCTAGAGGAACTTTTATCCAAGAAACATTCGGTAATTATTTAATTGATAATTATTTAATTCTCACTTGACAAGAACAAATAATTAAACAATTTTTTATTTTATTTTCAGCATAATGCGTTTCCTTTCTATGAACCCGTAGATGCTAAACGGTTAAACCTCCCTGACTACCATAAAATTATCACGAAGCCTATGGATCTTGGAACTGTAAAAGTAAGATTTTTTTTTCATTGATTCGGGACTAAAAATATTTTTCATTTTTGGCAATGAATCTTAAAAGCCTTAAAAGAATCGTAATTAATATGAATAGAAGATTTTTATTTAATACGAATAAATTTTTTCAGAGGAAAATGGATAATGGGGAGTATAAAAATTCTACAGAATTCCTCAGTGACATTCGGCTTATGTTTGATAATTGTTACAAATACAATCGCCCAGGTGAAGATATCATCCTTATGGCAAATCAATTAGAGAATGTGTTTGAAATGAGGGTAGCGGAAATTTTCCAGAATGAATCGGACTCTGAAAGTTCCTCTGAGGAAGAAGCCGATGCCTCCGATGAAGAACGCAACCAAAGGCTGGCTGCCTTGCAACAAGAGGTAGGATCAAAATTAAAATTGTAATTTTATTAGTAAAAATATGTAATAGATTCTAATTTAATACTATTGTTGATCCTCGTTTATAGATGGAAGCAATGCAGGCACAGATGAGAAAGTTGACGGAAGGAGGCGGCAAGATGAAGACTAAACGCAAGAAAAAGGCAACGTAGTTTGGAATACTTTGGATGATTAATAAATATCTGGTGAGCCTCGAAAAATGTATCTATATTTTAATAACTATTTTTTTTTATTTATCCATTATATTTAATGAACTTAACTTGAAATCAAGTCACATATTTTAATAATTTTCTACGTTACAATCAGTTTTATGCTATTTAAAGACATTGTAAAATACACATCACATCATTAAATGTATAGAATTTTCGATTATTATAAGTTTCTGCACTTTATAGTGTCAAGTCAGTAATAAATAATTTCATATATACAAGCAGATCATTTATTTAAACCTTTTCATTTTAATAACAAGGAAAGTTTTTGGTAATCAAGAATATCTTTTCTCAATTAAGTGCTTTCCTGATTTAATATTACCTTAATACATCAGAAATTTAATTTTTAAGGTTTGACTTACCTTTCTTCTCCACTCTCAATTGAATACCCTCAATTTTAAACCTATAGTCGAAAGAAAAATAAATTGAACAAGAGTCAGTACGAAATTAAGGGCGTTTGAACCAAGTGTTAAGCTCAAAATTCCATTCTCCACTTTACTCAACGAAAATTATAGATAAATATTTTTTCGCTCTGTAGCGTTAATCTTTTTTCAAATATAAGACTGCATACAGAGCGAAAAAATATTTAGTTTCGATACTTTTTGCATAAAATGAAGAATTCAAAATTTAACTTCAAAATTCAATATTTTCATTTTACTTAAAAAATATTTGAATTAGATATTTTCTCGCTCTGTACGCATAATTCTAATTAAAAATTGATTAATTCAACAGAAGGAGAAAATTTCAAATTTAATATTTGTTGAGTAAAATGAAGAAATCGAATTTTTAGATTAGAGCGTGGCTCCAACATCCTTAAGGGTGAGATTTTTGTTCAATTTACAGGCAATATCTTATATTCTATCCAACGCTTAGTTTTTTGGACTAATTAATTAAAACACGTAATTAAACCAAAAAAAAAATCCCCCTTTATTTCGTTTGGATCCCTGAAAATGGGGTTGATAAACGTGTAACAAACTTTCTTATAGCACATTGATTTATTATACTTAGCTTAAATAATCGTCTATTTTTATGCAACTGAAAATATTACAGTATTACAGTTTGATCAGAAAAACAAACGTGTCGATTTTCAAATCTGCCACGAGTGTCCCACTGGTGCTTGTGGCACCGGATGTAGAGCACTAGTGATTGAGCCCAGTACACGGGCGGCAGGTTTGAAAAGGGAGGCCTCTCAATCATCCGGACATGAGGGTCTCCCCATGAATTTAGTCAATAGTGAATAATTTCTCAATATTAACTTGAATATTCTTAAGACATTCAGGCTTTCTTCTATAGGAATTAATTAGTCGTATAAGTGCAAGTGCGCATTCTATAAGCGCTTTAAAACACAAACTAAGTTTTCCGTATTTTGAAGTTCCTTTGATTCTATATCTTTACATATCAAAGGTTTATTTTTCATTTGAATTTCTCGGTCCAAGCCTCGCAGCACAGAGCACTCGAGTTCCACCGCTTAGTGCTAATAAAATCCCCAAAGAAGAAGAAGAAGAAGAGTTCCACCGCTGCTCTCAAACTATTATCTAGAATCGCTCAACATCTGCAACATTCGGTTGCTTTTTTCTTCACAGCTTTTGCCATTCGGTCTTCCCCGAACTTACATTCTAGGTTTTATATAATTATTAATATTATTATTATTATTTACATCTTTTTGGCACCGAAACTGTATCTGCAAGCCGAATGCACAGCCAGCTAGATTCTAAAAAAATTCCAAAGGTTCCTCATCTTGTTTAGATCTCGAAGTCTCTGTGCTGCACGAATTGATATTTTGCGGATCCGATTTGTGTAATCGCATTTTTTGTTATCGACGCTACGGAACGGCCGAAGTGAGTTAGCGCATTAAAATCTTTTGGCATTGTTTATAAATGTACATACTCTGTCACCACGTTCCAGTGGAATGTGTAGCCTATAAATGACTGAGGCAAATTTTCCAAGTGGTTCACTGGAAGAAATTCACCGTAGTCAATCAGGGTGTCGCGTCCCCGAGACGTTTTCTCGTCGCCTATATAATTAATCGTCGTACTCGAGAAACGATTTCGGTGACTGCGACTAGACCCTACTCGTAATTACATTAATTTTTTTGTTTTCGTTATTTAATTCTCCCCTAGGAAACTCTGACTGCGACTGGTGTACCTTAGTTTACTTCCAGACTGCCCGGCAGTCAGATTCGACAACGATCGTCATAAATGAAAACTGTAATACTAATACAATATTATGTAAATATATATAATATATTAATATGTAATCATAAATATTTCATATAATAATGTATTAATAACAACTGACTTCTCTTCATTATGTTTTACATCGTGATACGAGCAACCGTATCATGATAATCCTGTAAATTGGTAAAATACCATACGAAACGTAATATACATTACAGTTTACTTTGTTCGCTTCTCTCCTTTCTCCGAAGTAACAAGCTAGAAACGTAAATGCAAGTCAACAGAACGTGGATAAAGCTCACGGCCCTCCTCTCAATACTGCTTCTGGTTTTTTTTCTTTTTTTTTTGTAATTTGTATTAATAACGCTCGTCGATGTCTAGTAATTATAATTTCAGACTATAAGACTAAAAAAATATTAAATATCGCTCGCTAAGCTATACACAGTGCTAAAATCATTAGCACCTGAAAGTGAGATCTATTTCATTTCTAACGACCGACGAACGAAAATTATGGGCGCACGATTCTTCAATTCACATCGAATTTCAATACACATTTGAATTCCTTCGGCTTCGGGTTTCTGATACAAGTAACTTCGCTGCGTTGTAATTGTTAATTAAGTACTTAAATTAAGTCGACACTGCGCTTTAGCAGCATTTTTTTTTACCAGTTTTTACCATCGTCGCTTGCGAGGTCGATCAAAGTCACCGACGTTCGTACTTTGTAGCTTCTTATTTGCGAGTGTTGAAAAAAAAAACGATATCGTCTTTTGATGATGCAACCTCCTGGAGCAAAGAGCCTTGATTCAGAAGACTTCAGAATCGGGATCGTTAGATGGTGCGGCCTGAAGCGACGACTGCATACTCGATTCTGTATTTCGCCTCTTCACTTTTCCCTTCATCTTCTTCAGCATCGTCGCCTAGGAAGGGAAAGGATCAGGGGAACGTACAAAGGAACGATCCACAATAAGTCAGCGACAAAATAACGTACAACGTCTCGCTCGCAACACCATAACTTAGAAATAACAAATTATATGCGGGATTTATAAACAAAATTACAGAAAAAGAAACGTTCAAGAGATTGCTAGAAATATTCTACAGTCGGAAAGATGCACGACTATTAGGATGACCCAAGTGTCTGGGAAACAATTTAAGAAGAGACGATATGTTATATAATTTTGTAAGCAATCAAGCAAATTTCAACATTGATATTCATTAATCCTTATTTACTAGGTACTCCCACAAAGACAACAAGAATTAATAATTAGTGTTGGGTAAGTTAATAGGTTTTGAGGGTTTTAATCTCGGTTTTAATCTTAAAAATTGATTAACCTTGATAAAATGATTCCTGTTTATCACATAACAGATATTCAAAGGAAAATAAGCAGAGAAATAAAAAGCAAGGTAACTTTTACTACCCAACACTGTTGCTAATATTTAAAATAAAGCTTTGGACCATCCTATTTGCTACGCAGTTACAGTTTAAATGTTACGAGAAGCTTAAATTGCATTTGGCCGAAGGACCAATGAAGGAACAGGAAATAGATAGAAAAGGGTCTCATGCGCAGAGGATTCACCGGATTGACTACGCAACAGAGGTCCTCCTTAATTAGTAGGATCGGTCCGAAACTCCTCATCCACATGGGAATAATTCCTATAGTGTCGAGGAGTCTAGGCAAAGATCGCGCACCTCTTAAGGTTCAAATTTAATATAAACTGACTAGTTGCAAGCTGCAGAATTGTTGGTTTACTCGTCCGTGCTCTTGCCCCCCTCCCCATTAGCAGGTAGAATCGACGGTTCTGTATTCCGACGCTTGATCTTATTTTTCTTCAACATGGTTGCCTGAAGTGAACAAAGGAATAAGGAGACATTAGTAGAGTGCAATTAGGGGAGGAATGCATGCGCTGACGGAGATGAGGCCATATAAGGCTTTGCTTTCGCACAGCGCTTTTATGACTGTAAAAAAAACAACTATCGACTAGAACATACAGATGCTTTTCTCGAAATTTATACGTGCCACAGATATATTTATTGAGACCCCATTATTCGACACAAAGTAACAGAGCAAAGGTGTGCTTTGGGTTTTAAAAGGCAGATTGATAGTTTTAGCACAAGTATGATAGTATAAATTCAAAGCTCCAAAGGTGCAAACACATTGTCAGGTTTCGGACTATTTCTTACTTCTGTGGAATACTTGGGGTTTCTAGTGATACAATCAAATTACCTTCAATGCGGACTTCAAGACCACCACATCCCCAGGACTTTGGACCCAAGGTTCTCCATCCACTTGCACAGGGATGTCCGAGTGTAAATGGATTTTTATGTGACCACCCTGCATTTCGATAATTGGATTATATATTAGATATATATTCATAGATCGCTTCTAAAGATTGTCAGACTAAAGACACTTAAAAATTTGAATGGGCCCGAAGGGGTTAGTGTATAAGAACACCAACGAACTAATTCCTTTTGATTTTGGAACGGCCTATTTAAATTTTTGACATACTTGAGCTATCCTCGTTGCAGTGCGAAGGCCAGATTGAATTTGACCTAGATGAACAACTCCAGTGACTCCAACAACCTCCAGCATTCCGTCCCAGTGATTCGGTTTGCTGAACTGATCCTCTCTTTCGGGACCCCAGGGATTCGCGCCAGAGCCCCAACTATAAGCGAAATTTTGTTAGTTTATGAGTCACATTCATCATATGAATTCAGAATTTAGGAGATATTCACCTTAATATGTTAAGAATTATAATCCCTTCGACTTGCGGCAGTTCCACCAACTTTCCATCGACTTCCAACCGAATTTCCTTGTGCAGATCTTTGCAGGGCTTTCGACCAACCATTTTTTTTATACCCATTTTTACATAGACTCCCTTATTATGCAATCTGCTATTGAACTTGTTAGGATTTTCCTCTCTGGCGTTATGGAAGTCCAAGCAAAGATCTGCGTCGATACCAATTCCGAAGTAATTATTCATTACTAGAATCTGCGTGTTGTCTTCACTTGTCGAGCCTGCCGTTAATCAACATTAATTAATTAATTAATCGATATAACATCTTAAAAGACAGGAGAGTCGCAAACAAGTTTATGCTTTAAATATTTAACTATTGAGATAAATATACAGTTGAAAAAACTATATTAAAATTACAATTCCACTGATAAGTTCTTGATGATTTTAATTGTTATTTTACCTGCAGCATTGGGAACTAATTGCCCTGACTTGTCCTCTTTTTCTTCGGGATGAAAAACGACGGTCCACCTGTCCAATCTTATTTCCTCTGCCTCGATTACATCTTTCAATAAATTAAGAGGATCCTCGGCGCCAGTGTAACCAGAACCCCACCTCAAAACTCGAGCCAGGTCGTTGCCTGTACCCAGAGGAACAATTGCACATGCAGGCGACGAACATTCACTGTCCTGACCTACATTATCCAAACACTGTAGTACCCATCCAATTGTACCGTCTCCTCCACAAACTAGGATCTTGTAATTTTTTATGTGACGGAACACATAAAGTCTGGAGAAAATTATATTTTTGAAACATATAATACAAAAACAATCGGAAATGAATTATTTGAGTAATTTTTTTTAATGGTGTTGGAGCTAAGTTCTAGTCTAAAAATTCGATTTCCTCATTTTACTCAACAAATATTAAATTTGGAATTTTTTCCCTTTGTAGAATTAATCAATTTTTAACTAGAATTATGCGTAGAGAGCGAGAAAATATCTAATTCAAATATTTTTTAAGTAAAATGAAAATATTCAATTTTGAAGTTAGATTTTGAATTCTTCGTTTTATGCAAAAGGTATTGAAATTAAATATTTTTTCGCTCTGTATGCAGTCTTATATTTGAAAAAAAAACTAGCGCCACAGAGCGAAAAAATATTTATCCATAATTTTCGTTGAGTAAAATGGAGAATGGAATTTTGAGCTTAATACTTGGGTCCAACGTTCTTAATAGAAGAGTGGCTTACCCAGGTAAGGGACCACCATTATCCAAATCGAACACTTGGTAGGGATTTAATAGCTTTCGAAAACTCGATATCAAGTCGAGCCCTTGACATCCACCAGATTTGACATTTACAAAAACTAGTAATGGCTGGACGTGGCCTGGCACCATGCTTGGCTCGATACTGGGTAAAAGCATTACTGAAAAACGAATTTAGGTATGAAAAATAATAGCTTACAAATTAAACAAAATTGGAAAACAATTAGTGTACAGTTCGAAACAAAACTTCCTACCTAAAAGGTGTTTATCTTCGAGTTTCGCTTCACGTAACGTATATAGAGCCTTAACTGCTTTATTTGAATCTTCGTATATGATTACCATCGAGCCGTATTCGTAATATATGGGTCCGATGGATGAAAATTTGTTTTCTAAAAAACGAGAGGTCTTTTATTTTCAATTCATTGACTACAATACCACTTTTTTCAATTCTCTCTCTTTTTCTCGAAATCTCACCTTTCCCTAAGAATTCGGTCAACATATTTTCATAATTGCGCTCAGAAAGACCTAGCGGTAGATTTCCAACAAACAAAGCGAGATTAGGACCATGTGGGTCCTGTTTTAATTGTAGATAAAATCGCATCAATTCCATTTGTCTAATTGAATCCTTCCCCAGCATCTTCACAATTTCCCAAGGCTTTTCGTCCCACGTCAACACCCGTTCTGTAACTGTTGAGAAGAAAAACAAAATGCTTATGCGTTTGGATCAAGGTTCAAGAATAAGAAATTATAATTTTTCATAAATACCGACCTCCGCGATCTAGAAGAATTTCGCTACATCGGTAGTCTTCGCACTTAAAATCCTGCAAACCGAAACGAAGGAGTGCCTCCCGAATGAGGTCAGATATAGTTGTAGTTTCGGTCACCGGAACTATACAAAAGGCATCAGACACCTGTAACTTTCCTGGATACACCCGGACTTCACCACTGTCATTGTCCCTGAAATATAATTTTTTTTAAGGGCGTTGGATCCTAGTGTTAAGCTCAAAATTCCATTCTTCATTTTACTAAACGAAAATTATAGATAAATATTTTTTCGCTCTGTAGCACTAATCTCTGTTCTAATATAAGACTGTGTACAGAGCGAAAAAATTTTTAGTTTCGATACTTTTTGAATAAAATGAAAAATTCAAAATCTGGCTTCAAAATTCAATATTTTCATTTCACTTAAAAAATATTTGAATTAGATATTTTCTCGCTCTGTACGCATAATTCTAGTTAAAAATTAATTAATTCTATAGAGGGTAAAAAATTCAAATTTTAATATTTGTTAAGTAAAATGAGGAAATCGAGTTTTTAGATTGAAACTTGGGTCCAACACTCTTAACAAAAATCTCAAAAAAAGATATTCTAGATCATTTCAACACATTCATATTATAAGTACTAAAGAAATATAAAAATCTGTATACTTGAATCGAAGAAAGACAGCCGGACGCTTCCCTTCTTTGCGATTTAAGTTTTGAAGTGGAATCGGGTCGCTCAGTGGAACCTCCTCCGCGGCATACAGATCAGTAAGGTAAAAATTATCTGAAAAATACAATAAATTAGACTCTTTCTTAAACTTGATGGATTATTTTTTAATAAAAAATACATACTCGGGTCTTTTTTTATGTGAAACGCTCGAAGAGCCGATGTAAGAATTTGCTCCGTCGTTGCTTGCCGAGACACGGTGATTACTCGAAATATCCGCCGCCTTAACGAATTATTCCCATCGTATACCTTTATCACTTCTGAAAAATAAATATTAATTAATTTATGGGTTAAATGAAAAAAAAATAATAACAGTCTGTAGCACTAATCTTTTTTCAAATATAAAACTGCGTACAAAGCGAAAAAAAATTTAGTTTCGATATTTTTTGCATAAAACGAAGAATTCAAAATCTGAAATATATGAAAAATAGGTGAAAAAAGGTGATGATAACTGTTATAATTTAAATTTGTAGTTTTTCAATCGTTTTTTTGGATTGAGTAAATAAAGTAGTCTTTTTTTCGTTTCCACTATATAATACCTTCGTCTCCTTTCTCTTTTTCATCTTTTTCTTTCTGCGCTTTCTGTGGATCACGACTATGAGCACCTTGCTGAGCAAGTTCATCATTATCTCGGTATCGTGAGTCCCCGCTGCTAAACTCTTCTGATATGCTTCGCGCTGTAAATAGTTGACATACTGTAAATATAGATTTTGCTGCACGCTTAAGTTGCTGCGAAAAGTAGGTTCCTTAGAACCAAGCAATATCTGTCAATAACTTGAATACATTGTGTTTTATAATCTGTTTTATAATTTTTAGTAAATTAAATAATTATCGTATGCCACAAAAAATGTTCTTTCATTATCAGGATAGTCACGAAAATCGAAATAAGAAAGATTGTCCAAATATTTGTCCATTAAAAAATGTCTAGTATTTACGGTTAAAAATGTTCCATTTATTTTTTAATTAGATTATGAAATTGAAAAGTCTAGTACAAATTGTAATCAAAAATAAAATTTCAGCTTAAAACACACAAGGGCCATTTTTGAGTGCAAGAAAATTGTGAAATGGTGTTGGGAGGAGTTAAAATATAACACTCAACAGATTTCTACAATAATTCCTGCAGAATTTGTTTTTACTTTTAGTAATTGGTCACACCTCTTACCATCAACCGTTGGAGATGGTTTTGTGAAGCACACATAAAAGGCGGTAGCATTCCTGCACTTCACTGCGCAGTGGACTGATAATTATCACAGAATGTCACATAACATCCAGCAGCTTGATTGACAGTGCATGCACTGAAGCGAAATATGAACATGCTAAAACGAAAATGGCAGAAACAAAAAACAGTTAAATGATAACAGTGTGCACAAAATCATAATACAAAAGTAAATAGTAGACAGTAAACATTAGAAAAATATTATGAGGTATTTACAGAATGATATTCTCACTGTTAGAAAAATCGATATGAAACTTAATATGATATAAACACATAAGTATAGCTTTTCATACAGATTTTTCTAACTGTAGCTGATAAACACTTATTTAAAGCTGGATAAAATAATAATGATTCTTGGGTATAAGTTACATTTTTAAGTAACTCATTACAGTTACTTGTTATGTATAGTTACTGCAGTTATAATGTAACTTCAAGATCTTTTAAAAGTATTTAAAAAAAAAATACATTACATATATTTCCTGTTTAAAATACTTAAAAATAAAAAATAAATAAATAAATAACCGACGAATAACGTGAAAACAATAAGATATCCAGACAGATTTTTAGTAGTTAATTGTCAAACTTATATAGAAAATTTAAATTAAGATGGTTGCACAAGTTACTAAAAGAATCACAAAAAAGTCTGAAATATTAGTAAATTTGCAAGAATGAATTGTTTTTATGATCTATATAAGTTTCATTGCATCCGGTGGTTTAAATATGCAAAGCAATCTATCGGTTGCGTTAATATGTTAAAGTTTTCTAGCTTCGCCACAAATGCTTTCACTAGAAGGTAAGAAATATTCTTCTAGTTATTGTGTTTATTTATTGGCTGTGGCTGCGCGTACCGAAATTTTCGTTCGAATATGTAGCTGGATTTTTTCTGTACAGATATGTCGAATTTTTTCGGTACGGACAGAAACTGCGTTATTTATTTTTGATTTTGTTTCAAGTGCGTGATTGTTATGTAGATTAAAAATAGCAACATTCCGGCGGATGTTATTAAAAATCATTTCTTGAGATTTACTCTGCAAAATCACGTAAAATTATCATTGTCCTTTGAACATGTTGGGACGCCTTTTTCACTGAAAGTGTGCATGAAATTCACAGCAAGAAACTCAAAAAAGTGCTACATCAACAACTTGACATACATATACTTTAATTCTGGCCTCACAGATATATCACCACTACCTAACATATTACTGCAAATGCCACACTCGAGTTGGAAGAATCGTCTCTTTTATAAAAACCTTGTGCAAGTCTCTAGTCTCCATATTTTTCAAAAGAAGAAACTTCAAAACATCATTCAAGGAAGCTACATCTCAATATCTTCATCTAATTTATGTAACATTTTTATTTTAAGTTTTTTTTTTTTTGTCATTTTGAGTGTTCTGATTTATAAATAGAAATATTATATTTTTTCTTTAATATCAATCAAATTATATAATGCACATCGCAAAAGAAATATTATAAAAGCGCAAATTAAACTGCCTTGCATCTACTTACAATTTTGTGGGTTGATAAACTCCTTCTGATGAAGACATTTTTCTGTTAAATTCAAAACTTTAGAGAACATGTTAATCACAATTTTTAAAAATCTAATAAGTTTATTTTTTACTTCCCCAATTTCCCTTCTTAAGGATTTCGAAATTGTATTCGACTGCAAATTAAAAAATGTCTTTTATTTAAAAACATTCATATTTAATTTTGACAACCAGTAGATTTTTTTATTTTCAAGAGGAAGTAATATTTTTTAATTTTAAAATTCACACAAATTCTTAGAATATTTTGTTAGAAATATTAGTCAGAAAAATGTTTTCTTCAGTGGAGACAACCTGAAAAAATACCAGGGACCGTAAACGATAAAGAAAGACTAAATTTTAATGAAAAATACAGAAATGAAAATTGAAATTTTGTCTAAAAGTGAAGGCAGCTTAAAAGCCGATAAATATGAATCACTCGACTTTATATTTCATTTTGTTTTAAAAATGAACGAAATTGTAATTAACGAAATTGTAAATAAAAGCAAACCGAAATTAATTTTCTTCTGAAAACGAAACAAAAAAATAAAAAAAAACAATTCGTGACGGTCCCTTTTATGAGAATATAAATATAAATATAAATTTACACACTAAATATATTAAGTATGTATTAAAAAAAAAAAATTGACATTGATGCTAAGAATACAGTGATAGCATTATGCAAAAACAAGCTACTCGTTCATCAGAATGATGGAGATGTCGATGTAGCAGCAATGTTACACCTAACGCGATGGCAACTAGAGCACGATTTCATTGTTCGTATAAATTCAATTCTCGGGTCTATAGGTATGCTCAAAAGTATTGTAAATGTAATACTCAGTATGTTCACACACATGGTTGCACGACGATGGAAATAATCTAGATACCTCGAACATAAGGAGGGGAAGCATGACAATTTCCATGGCAGCTACGTGGCAAAACTAGTGAAAGGCGCCTCAAAGCTTCGGCCAGGCGGCCTGCCGCCCCAATTTGTTCACTCTCAGCGAAATCGAATTGCTCTCCGATGTTATCTTCAAAAATATAGAAGCAAACGGTGGTCCAGATTCTTATACTTGTACTTTTCATTTATATCGTCCGTACCAAATTATTCATGTCTAATTCAATTTTGATCTCGCGGCAATGTTTTACTTTTATCACAATATTAAACTCTTAAGAGTTGGCTCTTCTATCTCCATCCCCCCCGCCTCCAAAAAAATTTAATCTTTGATTTCACTTTATGATAAATTTACAGGAAAATGTTTCTTGAGATAGAAAACAAAGTACACTACTACACTATATGTAAAATTAAGTAAAGTGACTTTGTAATGCAATTCCCAAGATCGGCAATAAAAATTGAGATCACAAATTCAATGATTCAACAAAATTTATTTGTAAAAGAGCCACTCTGTAAGAGAATTTAAGAGTGATGAGCAAATGTAATAACTAGCGCACAATAAGCCAATTACTGCGTGTTGGAGACGAGAACAGGAGGGATTTTAGAAAATGGTCGTGTATGATATTTTTTTACTGAATATATGTAACAAATAATTAATTGAATTTGGGAAATAATAGTGGGCGAAATGAGAAAATTTCTGTACCTTAAATTGAAGCCCCGAATACTAGAAAACTTTAAACCTATTTTTCCTGCACATTTCTTTTCATTCCATTGATTCACAACATCGAGCGATGTGCAATATATGTACAACTTACAAAATTATCGAAAGTTTGATTGTATAGCACATAGATTTGAGAGTGTCATCGATTAATGAACTGAGATTTGTGAAAAGAACAACAAAAGCTCTTGAAAGTATGACTAATAGATATATATGTACATATTCAAAATTAAAGGTTTCAGGCATCTTTTTTCATTTTGCTTTATAAATAAAAACGATGAAATATAATCGATAACAAACGTTCCAGACAGAAAAGCTGGGTATTTTTGTGAGAATTAAGGATACTGTATTCTATGAATGCAAATTAAAACAAGGCGTAATATGAAGCACTGAAATATATGGAATGAGAAAAAAGGAAATTTGAGACTGATTTTGTTGCTTTTAATAATCTTCAAGATAATTATATACATCACTGAAAAAAAGATAGAGTTTTTGAAATAAAAATTGTATTCAAAATTGGAGAAAAGCTTTTGCGAATCTTTCATGAAAATTTGTGTAACAGGATGTAAGTCTTTTTGCATGAGTTTTTATTGATGGTTTAAATTTATAGTGACTGATATAATTGTAAGAAATTGAGCAGACACTTACGACAGGAATACTCACGCGTGATGATTTCTTTACGCCGTACTTGAACCCCGATGATCGCCTCCATCGGTACTTCGGTACGTGGAATACTGACTGCATGAGGCGGCAGGTAGATCTTTTCCAGACTTCCAAAAGTACATTCTAGAGGGATGTTCTTGTGGCAATAGGCATGTGACTAAAATAGAAACAAATATTTAAGGTTTTCTTCTTTTCCTCGAAAATTCGAAGGAAATAATATTCAAAATTTCCTCTTTTTGATGATATTACATTCTCATCAGAGAGAATGTATTATTTTTAATATTGAAATTAGAACAAGTATTTTGGAAACTGAAGAAAAATTATTTAAGTAAAAAATGATGTTTTAACTCCTCTTACAAAGTGTACAGAAAAAATCAGTTTCTCTATAATGAAGCGAAATCGCACGTACTGGGCTGACCATACCGGGACTTAACTACTGCAGGATACATAATATTCCTCCTTATGTATATGGAATCAGGATTATTTAATTCTTAATTTGACAGAAGACTTTTTCAGTACATTAATCAATTATATTTATAGCTTCATTAAAATCTGAGGAGGAATTGAGGAACTTGAGTAGGAATAAACAATTATTTATATATTTTTTAATTTTACCGTCATTCCACACCATTCGCAGCGAAATCCAGCGAGACATTCTACAGAAAAGCAACTCTTTTTACACACAGCACATTTGGAATTAGTGGGAAGATTGCCTTCTCGCCAGTGATGCGAATGCTTCACTGATACCAAATCTTTTCCAGGCAAATACGTTGCATTTTCTTTACAATCTGCCACAGCAAAGTCCTGACAATCCGTGTGAACGAAGTACTCGCAAACTGGAAAAACAAATTTTTATTATACTTTATTATTTTTTAAAACACTTAACTGTCAATTAACATTATTCGTAGTCAGTAAATCCAAAAAAACGTTTTCGGAACATGGAATAATAAGTATTTGACGACTTACTTTCACAATGTATGGATGTCGTATGATCATCGAGCCGTTTCCGACAGACGTTGCAAAACTTTCTTCTGTGTGTTACCTGTTCCGACCAACAGTGTGCAACCGGGTTCTGAAAAATTAATAAAAATGAGATTGTAAAAGAGAAAAGAAATTTTTTGAAGTAAAAAAGTGTTACACATGGTTTTTTGCCAATTATTGAAAAAAAAAAACATATTTAAGAGATTTTTTCATTAAAATTTACAAGATAAGGATATTTAATATTTCTATACACAAGAATAACCTTGTCTGACCTATAAATGACCTTTTATAACATAAGCTGAATTTAATAAGCGCATTTGCCTATCAAGTGTATTAAATTAAGTGATATACTTCAGTAAGCAAGTCGATAAAATTTGATGAAACAGAAATTTTTCATTAGAATCATGAGATTAGAATCTTTAAAATTTAATACAATTTTGAGGATCATGATTTTGAGTGTGGTATTTGACTGAAGAAGAAATTAACAACATAAATACATGTTTTTAATTCTAATTATAAATAAATAATGCTTCTTTTCCCCTTAATTCACATTTGACCTACTATCTCCATATAATGTAATAAATTAGTAAATTTTAGTATAATTCATTATATTTTTCTTACTTTGATCAGGCTTGCCGCGATGCTGGAGCAGGGAGAGACGACGGCCTTGAGACAGCGGTCGTGCACCACGAAGTTGCAAACTAGAACAGATTTTAAGTTTCACATGAAAAAATGATTCGACCTTAAATATAATGAGAGTAAAAAAGCATCGATTTTTCTCAACATTTTTAAGAAATGATCTAATAAAAAAATCTGCTCGCTTCGCACGTCTCTTCTCTTCATGAAGATTTATGATGATCTATAATGGCCTTCGATGATCTATAATGATCTACAAAGATTTTCGGCGATCTCTGATGATCTATGAATCTATTAATTTTCTTTCAAAATGAAAAATGGCATAAGGATAAATTGTTCGGTTAAGTTCTTTCTGAAGCTCACAATTTTTTTCAAAGAAATATAACTGTAAAAAATGTATAAAAAATGTAACATAATCATTTGAATAATAGTAACTTTATCATTTAAAATGATGTAACTTTATTTACTACTTATATTGACAAACTAGACCAATACTACACCAACACCCAACTTATGACTGAGTTCTTTGTTATTAGATGAAAGAATTGTGTAGAGATCAGAAAAGTATTAATACTTTACAATGGGATGGATAAAAAAAAGTTCGAGATGAGAGTCTAAAGCGACGCGTGTGCGTATCTTGTGCTCGACTACATAATCCCACAGACTGTCAAGGAAAATGAAAAGGTAGAAACTTTCTATGAAAGCATTCAGGAAATGTCACGATTTGCAAACAGTAAGCGAGAACGAGTCATTTGTGAACTAAAACCAACGTAGAGTTTATTGACAAAGCAAATGTAGGGCGACCGAAAGAACGTACGGTATTTACGCTCTCGCAGTAAAGCGACCTATTATTACTTTGATTTTCACGCTCTTATTCGAATGCGCACAGGATCGTCCATTACACCTATTTATGTCACTGAGATGGCGAGATTACATCACGTACACCAAAGGAAACCCCAATACTCATTCGCCACTCGCTTCCAGATGAAATGAAACGTCTTTCACTCAATGTGTCTCTTCCAATTTCATACATTGTCCCATTTATCAACGTTTACAGTAAAGGAGGATCAGACAAGAACTATAGAAATAAAGCTTTATTGATATCCTCAAGTTGGCTCATGAACCATAAACTAATAAAGTCTATCTAATAAAAAAAGCTTTAATATAATAATAAAATGATCAGAACAAAAGAAAAGCCTTGGATAGATGAGAGTAAATAAAGAAATATTTTTATTTGTTAAATGTGGAATAAAAAATGAAGGAATAAAGAAAAAATGCACCCTTAAAAAAGGCAAAAGTAGATTCCAGTAATTACAAACGTTCTGCAACACGAAATATTACATGCTGTCATCTGTAAACCCACTTTAAACTTCTTAGACTTCCTCCTTCTGAATTCGTGTTGAGAAAACAAAAGCAGGTACACCGCAAATTCTAAGTAATGAGGGACTTTTTTTCAAGCTGAGGAAAACAATGAGCACTTCGGGTCGTTAGTAAAAATAAGCTACAGTGCATTTGGAAAATCTGACGTCTAATATTTAATACGTCCTCCATCTCGCGTTGTTAAATTCTATGTAGAATAATACGAAAAAAAGGATACAAGAAATTAAAAATAAATTAATTTAATGTTTTATGTAGAGAACAATATACTTTGTTTCCTAAATTAATTTTTATAATCTTCAGTAATATTACTGATTTTGGAATGTATAGAAACTTCAGGATGTTCTGTGAAAATTTGCCTAATCTGAGAAACCAAATGTAACATCAAATTCTTTTAATTTTCCTTTTTGTAATCTAATCTTGAAAAAAAAAAATAGAAAAATGCTAACATAAATTCCAGTTTCTATCAATTCCAGCAAGGATATAGAAACTGTGAGATCAGACATTATATAAACAGGTTGCTCGAGGTAAAAATAAAACAGACTGGAGGAAGATCTTTAGAAGTGTAGTAGGTATATAACTGACTCTTTTCTTTCTGTCTACATCAGAAGTGGAGATAAATTTAAACGAATTCTAATTAAATTGAATTAAAAGGCTATATATGTATTTGAAAAATTCACCCTGTAAGAAAAATTGTTTTTTAAACAACTTATATTAAGGGCATATAGTAATTACCATAAGTTATATTCAAACATTTTTTTTTAAATGTGAAAGTTTTAACTCAAACTTCTATGAAGGGCAGAAAAAACTTAGATTTGGAGATTTACATGGGCTTTAAAGGGAGCGTTACGTAACATCGACTTTGAATGTAACGCTCAGTAACTTTTGGAGGACCCCCCCTCCCCCAAAGTGCGTTACGTAATACTTGAACGACCCCTTATCTGTTTTGTCCTTGGATATATTTATACAAACTGAATAGAATTTAACAACTTGAAAAATATACCGAATAAGGTAAAACATGCTAGAATATATTAGTTAATTTTGTAAAAGATAGAAGGTGTTCCCTATACAGAGTAAATTGATTTTATAAAAATATATCGTCACATAAAACCAGAGTAGACCCTTTATATAGTGTCCTTATACTTTTCTATGTGTCGTGCTCTTTTTGCATTTTATATTAGCGTTTATGAAGAGTTCACTGCGCAAGTGGAAAAAGAAGTATGTATGACAAACTATACTAATAATAGGGTTCGCTTATATATACCTATCAGTTATTTAATAATTCAAACTTTATGTACCAAATATTTTTATATACAATTAAGGGGTAACACCACTGTAGAAATTTAAAAAAATCGATTTTTTTTATTAGCTTAAAAAATTCTTTGAACCTTGTAGAATAAAGGACAAAAGGTTTTATACGTGTTCGAAATCGATTTCATTGAAATTTCGAGCCCTTTTATCGAGCGTGCCGGGTGCTCCGCAATTTATTTATTACATATATCAAAACTTTAAACGCGTTTTTCTCAAAACACGTTTTTTGAAATCGGCACGCAGCATAACTCAAACAATTTTCAATATTTTTAATCGGGGTTTTTCCTACATCTTTATAACATCAAAGAGAAACACGTAGGGGATTTTCCATAAATTAATTTAAACAATTGTTATAAACAATTAAGTGCCGTTTTTTTTGGTCCAAAAATGAGTTTTGTTTTTCAAATGCTTGCCAATTACACAAAAATCAGTATTTTTAAAATCCCCTACGTGTTTCTCTAGCTATTCTCATGTAGATTAAGAAAAAATTTTTTATTTTGTTCCACATTAAATTTTGCACCCTGTGTGCTGCGTGCCGCGAAGTGGTGTTACCCCTTAAAGTATTTAAAAAATGCGTATAACAATTTCAACTGAAAATAAATTAGCTGTTTTTAATACAGCAATCAAAACAATTTTTTGAAAAAATAACAAAAAAACAGACACAGTCTTTAAAATGTACTCTATTTATAATATAAAAAATTTGTCTAATTTAAATGGCTTATCGTTCGAATCTAAAACAGTTGAGCGGAAAAAGTAGAAAAGAAAAGAAAAGAAAAAAGTGAAAAGTGAAAAGGGCCTTTACACTTCTCTGTAGGACGGATTTCTCTTTCTCCTCTTTCGTTCTTCAACAGCCCTCTTGCCCCTCTTATCCCTCTCGGGCTTTCGAGCACCCTACCATCCCACCCCCACGATCAATGCTCGCAAGAGCCACGATGCGCGCGCTCTCTTCTCTTCGTGGGTTTCTCTTTTGCTCATGAACTATTCGTATGCGACACTCCAGAAACTCCAAAGATAAGAGCTGGACTTTTTTGAATCCAAAAAAGAACCCAAGTTCTCGATCTAATGCAGTAAGAGGCATAAATAGAACACTCTTCTTTTTCTCCGGAGGGCGTGGAACAATTTTATTTTTGGAATCAAACGAAAGAAACTCGAAAGAATCGGTATTTCAAAATTCTTTCATTTCTTGCCTTCCGTTTGAATACATAAAGTTGCTGGCATTTTCTAATCATTACTCCTTTAAATTATTTTAATGAACGTCTGTTACCTGATATTTTATTTGTTACACAGAAAAAATAAAATGGCTGAATTTACCATTTAAAATAGTTAACATGCGCTCTGAACGCAGTTTTTCTGGAATTTAGTAACTTTTACTATTTCAAATCGTAACTTTTGCAATGAAAAAACAGGGTTTGCAATTTTCTTAGCAAAAATTACAATTTTAAATAGTAAAACTTACTAAATTCCTGGAAAAATTCGTTCAGAGCGCATGTTCACTATTTTAAATGGTAAATTCAGCTATTTTCTTTTTTCCGTGTATTTGGAATAGGGTTTCATTAAAAATAAGGTGACCACAATTAGCGGGTTTTACATTAAGAGAGTGTATAAGAAATTGGGAGAGAAGGGGTTTCATAATTTAATGTAATTAAACAAATGACCATCCGGATGGGTGATAATGTCACGATAATGGATATAGTGGGATGAAATGGAGGGTAATTGTATATACAAATAGTTCAAAATGGTGGAAGGATTCAGCATAATAATATAAAGAATAGAATAATAGAATAGCATAATAAAAAATGGCATTATTTCCTAAATAATTTTGGGGATTGCTTTTCCTCTCTTCAATAGAAGTTTGAATCTTTGGCTACTTATAATATGAAGATAATTCTAGAAAGTGTTTTTGAATCCTATAATGTGGGAAAAAATAAATCAATGACTATATTGGTGTCAGGACGACCATCGTTGTCTTCATCCTATATAAAAGTTTATATAGAAATTATGATGAGAAATTGTAAAACTCCGATGCGTGCCAGAGTAAATTTAACTCAATAAGGTCGATTGAAAAAATGGCAAAGTTGATTCGATCAGGGGAAAGTAGAAAGGGGTGCTTTTTGTACCTGGTGTTGCACCCCTTTATCCTCTCACCCACTAATCGTGTCTTCCACTCACTCTCTACCCTCTCTCTCTCTCGCGCACATTTCAACACGAATGCCACCCTTTGCTTCGAGACCAGACACAACACTGAATGAGCACTTTCCATTCATCCTCGTTGGAGGTCAGCCAGTTTTACCTTGCACGAGAGTGCAGCCAAGGTCCGGAATGCCTATTCCCATTTCTCATCATTCCGCTCCGATCGACTTACCAAACTTCTATATATCGATCACCTTTTCTAATTGCCTTACGCCACATTTAATTTCCTACCAATTTCTTCGTTTCATTCAGTTCAGTTTCATTCTTTCAGCTCCTTTCATTTCATTTAATTTCATTGTCTGTCAATTCTAGGTGAGAAACTCTACAACTGATGCTCACGTCTATTCCAAAACCATTCTCTAGCCTCGTGGCTTAAAATGAGAACTGTGTAATAAAAATGACTACATAATTTTCCTGTCTCGGCATTTTTTGGTTGGTACTAATACCTTTAACAATTTACTATTTTTTCAAACTCACTAGCAATGCAATTAATAATCTTATGTAATGTTGATGATCCCCAAGAGATTAATATTTGACTTTTCTGAGTTTGACTGTCACTGGTTAGTGCAAAAGAAATTGTTAAATCAACAAATTTAGCTGTAATTGTAAAGTGACTCCAAACTATTAGTAAATAAAACAAAAGCCGCATATTTGTTTTGTCAATGCAAAAGTAGTCTTTTGCACCCAGCAGCAATATTGAGCAATAAATTATTATTACATTAATAGGCTAATTGATCAATAGTGTTGGTAAATTCAATGATGGTTCTTTATTCTAATATGAAATAAGAGATATTATAATATTTATAAGCAATTTCTTTTAGCACTCTCTTTTGGTTCTGCTGTAGGAATAAGATGGTTTGTTAATGTGATTTATAGATATTATGTTTGAGTTACAAACCATCATTCTTATCAAATTAATGATTTCTTATTCAAGACTGATGCAGAGTATAAAATTCCACTTTCAGGTTCAGCAGAAACATTTTAGCAATATCAGTTCAATATCTCATTATCAATAACTTGCAAAACTTAATAGTAAAATTTATAGTACAATATTGAGTATTGATGATAGTTGTCTGTTGTACTCAGCATCAATTATGCTGATGCATGCATGCATCAATGTAAAAAAAAATATAGGAACAAGGTGACTTGTTGATATAACCTATAATATAGATATTATGTTTGAGGTGATCTGTGGATCACACAGTGACACACTAAATATATAGTTGAATAAATCGTCAGATGTACTAAAATCAAGATTTACTGTTCAATATTGATGATTAGTGCAAGAGACATTAAATAGTAGATTGAAGTGCAATAATTTCATTAAAGTATCTACCGGAGAGTATCAAAATCATCATTCAACATCAACAGCATTGACGATATTGAAGATTGATATAGATTGATGATCATCAGTTGGAGACTTATTGCAGAGATTGAAGATGTATTGCAAAAGGATACTTTCTAAAAATTGAGAACAGGGTGGATGGTTCAAGTGGTTTGTTGATGTGAGCTATATATACATTATGTTGGCTGTTGGGGGTGCATTTGGGCGATTTGGGGTGTGATCTATGGATCACATAGTGACATACTAAAAAAAATGTTGTTGACGTGGTACCTTCGCAGATGTACCCCTGCTGTATGAGGCCCCAGAGCATGTCGGTGCAGCTATGGCAGTACGTCGGCTTGTGAAAGGTTTTCTTACTGAAGCTGTGCCCATGGCTGGCTGGAGTCTCGGCCGAGACCGACGCCATGTTCCCCGATCCACCGCGGCACCGCTCACGCCAGATTCTCACCGTGAAGCTACGTGGGGCGCGCCGCGCATCGACATATTATATTACATGCCAGCCACTACGTGATCTCGAAACCGTACGCGAACATTGCGTTGCTGGCGTTGCTGCAACCCGAGACCCGTATCTCTGTCCCTATCCCTGTCTTCTTCGTCAACGATCGCTCTTCTCACATGCCTGAGGCGCATTTCCGGACGAGGAAGTCGCTCTTTCCAATACTCCTCGTTCTCGCAGTTCTCGCCCTCACTGCCTCGCTTTATGGTTACTACCCGCCACAGCTAATGGCATATCACTCGCGAAACTACACTATCGGCGAACCGCACGCGCATCCAAGGCACGAACCCAGCGCCGAAGCGCTGTATGCTGTAATTGCTGTATCAGTAGGCCTAGTAAAGAGCCTAGTATTCCTATTCGCTATTCTTACCTATACCTGCCTATACTGATACTGTATTCTACTGACACTCAGCCCCGCTCCAGACAAGGAGGGCGCCATCCTCCAAAAACCACCCTTCCACCCCCTTCAAGCCTTCCACCCTGATAACCCAAAATTTTCAACGAATGTTCAAAATTGTTCTTTTATTTTCATATGCTAACTCGTAGTTTCCATACTCCTTCTTCTTACACTTTCTTTCCATACACTTTCCTCTTCTTGATGATTTCCTATAGGTTTATGACTTTATGGAGATCTTAATGAATCCTCAGAGATGATGATTCATTGAATTGAAGATTGGTGCTCTTTAGCAGTTTGATGGGTCATCAAGTTGATAATTCACTGATTTGATGGTTCACCAAATGCATGCTTTCTTTCAAGTAATGAGAAAGTCCGTTCAGGTTGGTAGACACGCACTTTTGAGGCGACAACACCCCTCGCGCGAGCCGACTTTCCGTGCCTGGTGGCTCTACCTCACCTTCTTCACTCGCGTTTTTTTATAATTGTATCTTTTCCTCTTTTTCTTGTTTATGGAAATCGGCGAAGATGATTTAAAATTGCTCGTTTTAATGCCTTCTCGTTCGCTCGGCGATTTCGAGCTCGGGCTCGAGGGATCCCGGATCCCGCGCGTCCAATCACGATTCGACCGAACGACGAGCGACGTCCAACGTCGGCGGTAGAGCGACGTCGACCATGACGGCGACGTCGAACCTTGCGCGCCGACGCAATTTGTGACGTAGGTAGACAAACGTGTGTACCGCCTAGTATCAGAGAGAAACTTTAGTCGAATAGTAGAGTAGAGTGAAGACTTTTAATTATTTTGTGGAGGGCGTGATATGTGTCATAGTAGGGCATAGTAGAGTAATCAAAACCTATAATTTTCAACAATTTTTTTTAGACAATTTTTCACGCTGGATTAAGAGCGTTGTACCCAAGTGTTAAGCTCAAAATTCCATTCTCCATTTTACTCAACGAAAATTATAGATAAATATTTTTTCGCTCTGTAGGGCTAATCTTTTTTCAAATATAAGACTGCATACAGAGCGAAAAAATATTTAGTTTCGATACTTTTTGCATAAAACGAAGAATTCAAAATCTATCTTCAAAATTAAATATTTTCATTTAATTTGAAAAATATTTGAATTAGATATTTTCTTGCTCTGTACGCATAATTCATGTATGCCTATGAAATTCGTTGGATTTCTGCGAAAGTTTGAAATCTTATATAATATAGTGAGAAATTTACGATTGGGCCCAACTTTGACAGCCAAACTGCCAATACTGGCCTTTAATATTGGTCCAATATTGGCAGGAGCTCGGCGCGTTTGAATTGCACATATATACAAGCAATTTCACATGCGTGGCTTGTAGTTTGAATTTGATTCCATCAGGGCCTTTCCATTGTCCTCTCTCACTAAAGAAATTGATCGACAAAAACATGAAAGGAGCTAGTTGTCAATTACCTCTTGTCTCTCCAATACCTAGAGGAAGATAAAATAAAAATTCATTTTTATTATTTATTGGCAAACTTTTTTCACCAGACTTCCTGATTTCGCACATAATATTAGCCCAATACTCTGCCAATATTGGCGGCCAGTCTTGGGCCACTGGTAAAACGTTGGCAGTCGATATTGGGCCAATATCGCGCAAATAATCAACATTGAAAATTTCCCACTGGGATCTAATGAAATACATGTTTTTTTCTGGGTAATTTTACATAATTTAGATTTTTTAATTCTTAATTTACTAATTATATCTTTAATTATGAATTGTCCTAATTTTAATAATTATAAAGAATTCCAAAGGTGTCATGTTTGCCAGCTTCAACACTACAAGTATGTGATAGCTTCCAGACACGCTTATTCAATTATTAATATGTGGTTGACTCGAGACTCGCGCCTTACTGGCACAGTCCGCAACCACTTACCGACAACTGTTGATACATACTACTTGCTTGCCAAACTTACTCATGTCTTTCACAATTTTCAAATAATTAGAAAAGTAACAAAAAAAAGGGTGCGCGGAGAATTAAATTAAGAATTTCATTAACCTAATTTCTTTTCTCATCATATCATATTAGGTTTGGAACAATTATCCTACAAATTGACTACTAAATTAAAGATATAATCTATCGTTGAAAATACCTCAAAGTTTATGTAATAATAAAATTATAGAACTTTGTAGCTATTATTTATAACTATAATAATAATCATAATTCTAGACCATAACAGAAACATAATTAATGCAATTATATTATTTTTGTTTGCGTACTTACGAGCTCTCGATGTCTCTTGTAAAACAAGAGATCATCCCACGCATTATTTCTTGGTGCGCTTGAATTATTGAGTTTTTAATCCATTTCTTTTCTCTTCCATCTTTTTCATTTTAAGCCTTTCTCAATTTATATTCAATCAAATCCGATATATACGCCCTCTCAAACTGAAACAATTAATTCTAGTCAACAAGCAAATTGATTTTCTTTGATTTTTCGTTATTTTTGTTAACCAATTGATTCTTAGTAAATTATAATGAAGGATAATAAAATTGTTTTTTTATTTTCCGTGTTGAAAAATCTTGAATAAAAAATTATTCTGCCAATCCGAACTTGTACGAGAATTGTGCGTTGCGTCGGTTTGTGCCGGAGGTAGTTTTATATATGTATGTGTAACTACCCCTTCCGGTACCTTTGACCTTTTCAGATATGATCGATGTGTCCCCCTTTCATCAATTAACCATTGCCTAACATTATTTCGGATTGTATACCTACGCGGAAGTATAATTTACTGAATCATGCACATTGCGCCGGGAGTGGTAATTACTATATCAAAGACTAGCATAGAAGCGCTTCAAGGGTAGATTGCAATCTTACCCAAGAGTGCAAAAACAAACTTGAATTTTAGTTGAAATTTCAGAATATGTTTTTAAAAGAATTTTCATTTTTGAGGCAATTTAAAAATTCTTAAACATATTGTGAGATTTTTTAAACTATAAAAAATAAAGAAAATTGAACATTCTACAGAAAGGTACAGCTCAGAAATACCAATCTCTTGTCTTTATATAGTTTATTTTGGACGGAGCTTAAAGCATAACTTATACTGGGCATTCCACTTTTATAATACAATTTATAAATTCTTAACGTTAATAAATGTATGCTTCAATAAAAGCTTCTTAAAAATCGAACAACCTGCTGAATATCGTACATCTTGTCTATTCGATCTTATATACGCTCTACGAGTTCCCAATAAAAATTTGTTAAAAGTAATATACTGGTTCTGTAGTATCTTATGTAACTCTTGTTAAAATTCTGTATTCTATACCGAATCAAAGCAACTATAGTGAATATTATATTTTGAATTGTGCGTCTAATTATAAACCACGTGTAGATAAAAATAGATCACCTAAAGTAAATAAAAGTGAAAAGAAAATTCTTGTTCTTAAAACATCATTTAGTTATGTACTTTATTTCTGCTTTCAAAGGCTTATTTAAACTGTAATTTTAATTTAAGTACTTGCTAACTTCCTTTGCATTAAATTTGAATTAAAAATTGAGTCTTTTATATTTCTCAAAAATAAGTAACGGCCTTTATAAAATATTTTATCCTGCAGAATATTTCAAGAGCAGTGAAAAATTAAGAGTCAATTATTCGTATACCTATGTAATTATTTCTATAAACTGTATGTATCATTTAAAAATTAATTATAAAATATTTAGTAAACGTTTTCAATTTCAAAAATAAGCAATGTGAATTATTAAGGGATCTACTAAAAAATTCAAGTTACTAAAAATTGATGTATAAACTTTTCATCGCTAATAACAAATATTATCAATATTATAATCCATTTTACACTTCAAGAGAACACAGATTTCTTGCACCTTTTTCTATTTTAAGTGAATTATTAAAGGAGCCCTTCACTATTACGTTCATATCGATAACAGCGCCAAGCGACAGTAATAATACTTATAGAACAACTTTCCATATACATTATACATTTATCTATATATTTTCGAACATTTTTTACGCTAATTCTATCTATCAAATGAATTAAAATCATAACGTGATAAAATGTAATGTAATGAAACGTAATTTAAACACAGAGACCACTCGAAAAACATTTTAAATAATCACTAGCCCTTTTTTTCAATAATATGAATTCGGTGCAAAAAGTCAAACTGACTGATATGTAACAAATTCGTCTTGATAAACATTTCAAAACTGAATTATTATCACGGACCTATTCAAAAAAGCTAATCAAAAATTAACAAGTACCCTCAAACAAAAATGCTAATTTAAAAATAAAAGAAAATCGAGTTATCTTACAGACTTGCTTTCTTTCGAGAATTCGAAACTGTTTTTAGATGAAACGTTATCAATGGCCCAAAGAATGTGTTTGCTGAATCTATAAAGTGATGATCAGTCCAAGTGATTAATTTATCCCAATCCATGATCTTCGAAAAATCCCTGAGGTGTTTCCTCCTGAAACAGACGAGAATAAAGATTGGTCAATTGAAGATAAAAACTATACTTTCTGTTTAAAATATGAATAGGGATCAATTAATTTGACGCTGCACATTATCTTAGATCGATATAAAAGAAAAATATGAAAATATGAAACATACACGTACCTAGTTTTCAAAAAGTTATCTTCTCGATGCAGCTTCAAATGATGTACTGAACCCTTTTCATATAATCAAACATTGTTCTTACACAAAGCTGCAATCATGATAAGCACTCGACTTACTCTAAACACGATTGACGATTATTTATGGGACATGCTGCATGGTGAAAGTGAGTTTTCAAATAAATTCGAAACTAAAGTAAACTGTTAAGTATTAAAGTAACACTCGTAGATAAATTAAGTGAAATATCTAGTCAGGAAGATTTTTATTGACATAGTGCTTGTATATTTAACATTACAATTGACACAGATTGTTACATACAAAACATATAGGAAGATTATAAAAAAAAGTCAGACGATTAGTATATATGGAACATTTTTTCTCAACTGCACCCCTGAAAAAAGACTTTCTCTGATAGAACTTAAAATGGAGCAGTGTAGATTTACTACAGAAAAAAAATTTTTCGATTGGATAAAAATTGAAGAGGAAGAGGAATTTTTTAATTTTCCTTGACTGTAAATTTTTATCTATTCAAAAAAAAAAATATTTTCCTGTAAAGTACTACAGTAGGGCTCCACTTTGTCCAAGTTTGAGTTAACTCAGAGAAAGTTATTTCTCAGGGTGGGTACACGTGAGAAAAAATTCCCCATATACAGAAATAGATTTGTTTTTTAGTTGTTTGTAATTCCATAGAGTACAATTTTATCGTCGGTTACGATAAACTACAAGATAAAGTTTAATCCCTGAAAGGAAGGATCATTTCTCTACTACATACGTTTTCCTACAGGCTATAAAATATATTACTTTGATCTGCGTTGCCTTGAAGACATCGAGATTTCGTACAAAAATATGGCAAAGTCAATCCAGTCTAACTTATTTCGGAATTGGAAATCAAAGTCAAATTACAAGTGACAGAATGATGGTGGAATTTGGTATCATTCTGTTGATGATTTTGGCTGAGGTTGATGATTCGGGCGATCACTTTGATGATGTTGGAATTTCCATAAGAGCCCTATTTGCTGCAGAACAGACTATATAAGCCCTATTTCCCGCAGAGCACCATCGAGAGCTTCATCCTTCCACAAAGAAACAAACACTAACTAGTCTAGTGAATTCTTTCTATGGTGACCAACATTATCACGACTGACACAATTTTTAAAGGAACCTTGAGAGAAAAAGTTTTTACAAGAAAGTCAAAAACTTTGAATTTCAAGAATGTATTCAAAACTCAATATTGTATATACAATTTCAAGTTGAAATACATCTAACTTAAAACACGCTTAATTTAAAGGCACAAAACATTCGAAATTTATTGTATATAATTTAATATAATTTCAAATCAGTTCAAGATTTTTATGGTTTCTTGTAAAATCTCTTTCACGAGGGAAGTTGTACAGAAATTGAACGAAAATAAATATTTTAGACAATGAGAATTAAATTAGATGATCGCACTCTCTAAATGATGAGAAAGTTCAAACTTCCTATTCTTTACCAACTTTAGCTCAAATTAGTTTAACTCTTTAGTTTCCGTATTTTGTTCAGAGAAGAAAATAATTTGTTTCTTTTTCCCCAGCATATATATTATATAAAAGTATATAAATACATTACGGGGCATAAAAGAGTTAATAACTTTTAAAGAAGATTTAAAGAAATAAGGAAACTTATACTTTATTTGAAGAGATAAAAATTTAGGTAAAATGTTTTCAGATATATTTTGAAATATATTTTCGAGTACGAACTTTTCTTTTTTTAAACTTGAGGGGACCACAAAAAATTAGCCAAAATAGTACGGTTACTTCTTGCTACTATTATTAGTCGCTATTTATCATTTTATTATTAACTAACATCGTTACATATTTGTATTAAAGGTTAAGTTAATTTGATAAAGGTCATTTATTAAAGTCTTAAAACGTACATATACATTGTCAAATTATGCGACTATACGCAGCAGCATTGCCATATTTAAAAAAAAAAATAAAAAAGATTTTGAATTTTTTTGACAAAAAAAGTTAAAATCACGTAGTTTAAGATATCAAACCTCAAGAATAGAATATATTTTTTTATGCAAATTAAAAATCCTTCCTTCAGCTTTAAGTAAAATACAAAAAAATTGTAAAAAAAATCAATAGAAAAAAAATCAGTAGATAAAAAAATATTTTTCACCTTATTTTGTGATGTATGTTTGATTAATATTATTGATTTCCAATTTCTAAATATCCCTGTTTAAGAACAAGTTTAATCATTTATAAATGCATAATTTTAAAAAATCTGTCTAAAACGAGATATTTTTGGCAATAGACCAATTAAAAAAAAGGTGGACATCGGTAGGCTTAATTAATCAAACTATGAGTAAAAATTGTATGAGAATTATGGTAATGCTGATACGCTAAGCAAATACAAATTCCATTCTCTGAATAAAGATTTGAGGCAAACGCGAAAAAATTAATAAACTGAAAAATATACAAGCTCATTGCGGGTGCTTTGATTTTTCGTTACAACAGAAAGTTACATATTAACATGCGCCTATACTTGCACAATTATAATTAAATTGATCACAGACACGTGCACACTGTACACAGATTCATGCATACGACAACACATTTTTACAAAATTTTAAGAAGAATAGTAAGTGCACCCAAATTATTATAGATTTGACATTTGCCAATGGATTTCAAGTCTCATTGAACGCCCTTGCTATTCTGATGCAATCAGTTTTGTCGAAATAATGAAATTCCATTGGCAATACATATAACACAAATATATAAATATATATATATCCATATATTATATACATTATATATAATATATATAATATATTATATTATGCATGCGGTAATAACAAGGTTCTTAATTTACAAAACATAAATTCTAAGTTGGTTTTTTTGTTCAATTTATACCCTGTTATATGTTGGTTATGACATCAACAACACGAAAGAAGTAATGCAAAAAAGTTTCAGCGTATTCATGCATGTAGGGAATCTTTACTTGATTCACAATTTAATTAATCGACTTTTGATTTCTTTGCTTTGAGTACTTTTTCCATTTGACCAAATTGATTGATTGATTATTGCTATTAGATTAAATAAATAACGCATATAAAGAATAAAAGACTAATTTGGCATCTGAGATAAAGCGTTAGAAATGAGATTATGCATGTTGTTAAGACTTTCCGAGTCAAATTCAGGTAAAGTTGAGCAAGAGCCATCATTAAAATACTTAAAGCCATGTTATACGGTCGATAAATTCTTCCGTATAACTTTCTTAATACTTTTGTTTCAAGTGTCTTGATCAGTGTTTTCAAAGCTTAGCATTTTGAAAGCTCAACATGTCAAAACAATCTGGACATTGAGAGGTGAGAGAAATATTAAAATATCGACATTAAGTGATACAAGTTACAATTCAATGGGTACATCGCCATGACTAACCTCCTGTAGAAGATCCTGAGCAGCGATGGCTTTTAAGACGTTCTTTTTGCTAGTTTCCTGTATCTCTCCACCCACCAACAACTCGTCCAAAATGAAGTAGGCCTTCTCAAAGTTGAAAATGATGTCCAATTCACAAACCTACACGAAACAAAAATATTAAAGACAAGGCATTATTTGCAGTGTAGAAGAATTTCATTTTGTAATATACAAAATTAATTAATGAAATATACGTACACTACCAAAGTATTTATCCAAAAGTTCTACGTATCGGTGTATGATTTCCAAAGTGAGCAATTCGTTATCGTTTTGTTCAATTGCACAGCAAAAGTAAAGACTGGCGTATCTGGAAATAAAGAAAATGATTTCATTAGTTGGGGTTTATTTAGATTATAATTTAGATTATACAGGTAATGTAGATTGAATCTATCGAATTTGTTTCGTTCTATTTACATCTTCAATCCATGCAGAGATTGCACAAGTACTCCAAAATACAAATAATTTGCATAATGATCAACATTCATTGTTATAAAGAAATTAAGTAAACCAATCTACAAGTAGTTTCATCAAAAATCTTTCCCACCTTTTGTAAACAACTTTCACATCCTTCCACTCGAGGAAACTCGACATTTTTGGTTTTCGAGCAAGAATCGTTGTTATTAATTCTCGAGTGATTTTTTTCTTCAGTTTATCAGGATGTGCGACGTACCATTTCTGTAGTCGCAATTTCCCTTGACGACTGAACAATAACATGAATTGCATCTGGAAATAGAAAGCATGAGATAGAATCACTAAAACAATTGAAAATACTCTAAACAATTCACAGTTGAAACATCAGGAGATAAATCCTCACCATTTTGAAGGTGTGATGATTGTTACCTACTTCTAAAATTGAGACTAATCACGTTCTTTGGATCAATAGAAAAATTTAAATCCAAAATCACACACACTTGGCACCTTTTTTCGGAATGATAACACTTTTTGGTCGTGATATCACCACATAGTAACAAATAAAGTCCTTTTCGATAATAAAAAAACGAACGTCCACGTAGGCACGTATACTCTACTCCGCTTTTGCAGTGTTTTTGCACCTGTGTCGGCTAGTTGTCAACCCGGAGTCATGGAGAAAGTACATACATTAGAGTAAAAGAGATAGAGAGTTCTTTTTGTCCAACTTTTCATTCTCTATCTCTTTTACTCTTATGTACTTTCTGTTGACTGAAGGTGTAAACGAGTAGTATTTAAACCAATCACAAGCCTTCATTCTTCTAGAAAAACAGGATTGCATTCACCATTGGTGGATTTCATTTTTAGAAAGAGGGCGCGGGACATTTAAAATTATATATTTTTAAGCATACCTTCTGAAAGTAATGTGACTGTTTCTATAGTTAAATAATACTAAGTAAACAATATATTTTGACAAACATTCTCACACTCGATTAATTAAGTGTGACCCCTTTTTTTATTTAAGAAATTTCGGAATGGGAATCGACATTAAACGCCGTCTATAGTTCAATCAGATACCTAATTTTAATTTTTCTGTAAAAAAGAAAATAAAAATCTTATAAGGATTAGTATTGAGTAGTATAATAAAAACAACTAATATTATAAATATTTATAGAATTATTTATTCATTGAACGATATTTAATGACACTGTCAAAAATTGCAATTAAAGCGAGCACTTTTCTACTGTTGTTTTAATATTATCTTTAATATACTTGGCGCGTTCAACTATCGTTTGTTCCAGTTTAAATTCTGTGTGCGGTACAAGAATAACATGATAACCCGACATTCTTAAAAGATCGCATTGAAAGAGAATTGATTTTATTACCTGTTCCTCTCCACGACAAAAGTCGTAATAACTTTCTGGTATTATCGCTAACCTGGAAATCAATTATTTTATTGAGAAAGGATTTGAATATGTAAAGATATAAATAAGAATATAATTACCTCAATGCTTCATCTTTCATAGACTCAACTTGCTTCACGAGTATTGGGCTGCAGTTTTTATTTACATAAAATTCGGCATCTGCAATTAATTAAAGATATTTCAGTGTGACAAATAAAAAGTTATAAATTTCTAATAAACTCTAAAAATAATATTTTCTTTCAACTTACCTATAACAAATCCCATTCCAGTATTGACGTTTGTTTTCATGCATTTACTGGACGGTATGAGAATATGCAAGGATTTGATAACTTCATTACAAAATTCCTGTTTCTCTTTACTTCTCTCTAAGGTCACATCAAGAACCCATGGATTTTCTTTGAAAAACTGATCTGAAATATTGACTGATGAATGTTAGTTTAAAGCTCTGTATTTTTCTAAAGTTTTTTTAGAATTCGTAGTCAGGTTTTCAAAAACTTTAATTTGTACTATTCAAGCTTTCAATTAGTTTTACAAAATCTTACCTGTATCCTGTTTGAAAATTAATTTTGCGACCGCCAGTATGTTTAATAACTTTCGTTTATTTGATTCGGAGATTTCTCTTTTATCTGCGAAAAAAAATTTCCATGTTTACAAAAATTTATTTAAATATTCAGTGTTTAGCGCATTATTTTCAAAAATAAATTCGTGGTTTCAAGAAAAATAAATTCTTTACCGATAATTTAATTTTTATCAAAACAAACATGCAAAAATTTTTAAATATTATTTAAAATAAGATATATTTTTTGTTCTAACATGATAATCTTTGTACAAAAGTGGTGTCTAACACTGACAACACTTGCGTTTCATTTGCCTGGTTTAAAACGACCAGCGCCCAGACAACATCTAACCAATCCTCTGCTCCACCCATATCAGCCTCCGTCAAGTTTCCGGTAAAATACTGTTGATAAAAATTGTATTAAAAGCCCATTTTTTTATCTATAGAATTTTCAATCAAGGGAAAAAATTACACCAAACCTTAAATTTCTCTGCCTCGACTAGAGGACTGTAATCGACTACTGCTAACATCATAAGAAAAGAACAAACATCTTGCGGCCTAGTGGATTTTGAATTTTCCAACATCCACGCAGTTAATTGAAAGATAAGATTTTCATTTCTGTACCTTAGTATTCCGATAGATTTTAAGACTGAACCAATCACAGCAGTGTGTTTTTTTTTGGTTTTTGGTATTTCAGAAATTAAAATTGATGCTATTTTCTCGATTAAAGCCTAAAATGATGAATGGATGGTAATGTCTTTTGATTTCTTTTATGATAATCTATATAAATGAAGTGGTAATTACCTCGTCATAGAAATTTAAGTAAGACATATTATAAAGGACGTCAGATGCCTGTTTGATATTTATAGTCCAATTATTTTCAACAATTTGGTTTGCCAAAAACTGGAGCATTGGCACCGCTCTCGATTTATGGAACGCTAATTTTGACATGATCTGTGAATAAAGATGATGAAAAGTCATTTGGAAAAAGAAAAAAAACTGTTTAATTTACGAACCTGTACTACAGAATCCATAGTCATGTCCTTTTCCTTGGCAAGTTCATGAATCTCATTCATGTCAAAGAAATACCCTAACTTTTTTTCGAAAACTAGTTTGTTCGAAGATTGAGAGGAAACTTCTTGATACTTTTCATCTGCCTTAAGATCAGTAGTGTTTATTTCAGCCCCTCTAACCATTTTACTAAGTTTTGAGATGACTCTTAAAGATTCGTCTGGTTTCATCTTAGAAGGATCCACTGACATTATCATCTTTCTGACTGATTGTAATTTACTTTCTTTTGGAAACAAGGTCCGGACATCGAGTTTTCGATGAGGTCGTTTGGCAACTGGTCCCAACTGAGTTTTCTGATCAGAGGCATTCTTAGTCTGAAAAATTAGTAATCAATTATTAGCAACAAAAATAAATTTAAACTTAGTCTCTAAATGCTTGAATAATTTTTTTTAAATTGTTTATAAGCAGTTATTATCTAAAAGTAGTAAAAATATTGCTTTTTGTTATAATTTATTACACTAAATTGCAATTTATTGGAAAAAAACATTTTATTTTCATATAATTCCTTTAATAATATATTTATTACCAAGATATTAGAAAATATAAGAAATTGTGAATGAATATTTGAATATAGGGTGCTTAGATGGTTAGAACGAAAAATACGGACATTTGGGCAAGTAGACACCCTATATGAATACTTTTTCTAGTAAAAAAAATGGACTAAAATAGATATAGACAATAATTTTGAAGTTTGTAATATTTGACACTGACCAAATAAACAAATACAATGACTGGAAAGAGAAATGACTATTTATCCTTTATCTTTAAAAATCATATGCTAATGTCTGAAGTGAAGGAGTATATATAAAAAGGATAAAAAGTAAATAAAAGTTACCGTAGCAGAAGATGAGGTCGAATCTGGCTCCTGATTAAGGTTAGAAAGAGTCGAGTTAGCTGCCACTAACTGTTGAGTTGTGAACCATAAAGGTACTCTGACAGGGTGTCTAACTGACAAATTAATTAATATTCCACTAAACAGCAGCATTGTTCTTAACTGGAAAATATTATTTATATAATCAATTATAAGTTGAAAACGTGATGCTCCTAAAATAATGTATGTATGGTATTTGGTTTTTTACCTACTTCAGGCTTCAAGAACAGCTATGAAATTTGTTATTTAAAAGTCAAGAATTTTATTGTATCACTAGGGCATTTGTAAATTACAAATTAAGAAATACTTTTCGACCATTTATTTATACATAATTTTAAGAAAAATAAATAGAATGCATAAGACACAGAACTGGAGAGGCATGGACTTCTCTCCCATGTTCTCTCCACTCTCTCTCTTACTTATTCCCGGTCGGTAAGTAGGTAGAATGAATGTAGCGGTATTCGATAATTTCCCGGCGGGAAATTTAAATCAACAAACTCGCTTCTACGAGTTCTACGTAGATCTCATCAAATAATTGAAATATAAAAATTATTAGAGCTCGTTTTCATTACACATCAGTAATAATTTATTAAAAGAATACTAATATACTGATGAAAATATATAAAAATATAAAATATTGTATATAAATTATACTAATCGGATTATCGATACTTATTATTTCTAAATGTAGTTCATTTCAAGATTGTCTAATTTTATAGACTCTGCGTTTGAATTTATTCAATGCTTACATTACATTGTGTATTACGTTCTAAACTTCAGAATTACATAAGTTTTTCACTTAAGGGCGTTGGACCCAAGTGTTAAGTTCAAAATTCTATTCTCCATTTTACTCACGAAAATTATAGATAAATATTTTTTTTGCTCTGTAGCACTAATCTTTTTTCAAATATAAGACTGCATACAGAGGGAAAAAATATTTAGTTTCGATACTTTTTGCATAAAACGAAGAATTAAAAATCTGACTTCAAAATTCAATATTTTCATTTTACTTAAAAAATATTAGAATTAGATATATTCTCGCTCTGTGCGCATAATTCTAATTAAAAAAATGATTAATTCCAGAGAAGGAAAATATTCAAATTTTAATATTTGTTAAGTAAAATGAAGAAATCGAGTTTTTGAATTGGAACTTGGCTCCAACATCCTTAATCTAAACACGGAAAATAAATTTAAAGGGAAATTAAAAAAATACATGGTCTTCGAATTCAATAAAAATTATTTTATATTATTTTTGTATTTGAAATCAGACCGGACTGTATAATATACAGTATATTTTGTACCAATTAAACTTGAACTAATTCTTTGTCATTAGGATTGAAGAATAAGATAACTTTCTTTAGATATGGACAGGAAAATTTTGCAAGATGAAAGCTAACTTAAAATACGTTTATTTCTGAATTAGATTGCGGTCACTCAAAGGGTATATCGATTCACTTCTAATTCACGGGTCAATGAGCCTATAATCGTGAAGGACCGCACCCAGGACAAACATTTTTTAACGCATTGGTCAAGCTCTGCGTTGGTCATTAATTCCCTTTTGATTCCAGAACTTAGCGAAAACAAGAGGAAAGACGATATGTGGTTCCCAACGCTCATTACAAGCAAATATTAATTTATTTTCCTGGATCATTTTAGAAATGGAAATGATAAAAAAAAAATAAAAATAAAAATAAAATCAATTTTATCAATTTTATATTATCAATTTTAAATATGTAGAATTCATTATAAAATAGACAACCGTTACTACTTTAAATTTAAAACTTGACCTCAAATCTGTAAAATTTATATATTTATAGTCATATAGTCAAGCTTTTTATGATCTTTCAGTCTTTTTCTATAATAGGCGAACAGTACGTCTTTCGCACTTTTCTAGATCCCTGAAAAACATGGCTATATAAATTAGTAAAACTTAAAACTAAGAATCCTTCACCCAAAAGATTGAAGGTAAAGTTATTCTCAGTTTCGCAAGAAATGATAATCATTCGCAAATTAATTTAATTCCTTGAGATCAACATCTCTTCTGCGAAGAAATAAACTGAATTAAAATCTTTTTAATATCATCTTATAGGAACATGTACAGTACATGTAACGTACGAAACGTAAATAGAATTTCGAAGTAAATTCTGATAAGTGAGAAAGGACAAGTAGCAGACGACACGTGATTTTCGCCGTTTTTGCCATTCGTATAGACTTGACAAGCTGATGATCGTGTGTCCTACATGATGCAATAATTTCGAAAGATATGTACGAGTGATGTCAAATTTCGTTTCGTTTTAAGTGTACACGCGCATGATTTGAGATGAACCAAAATTTTATTACTCTAACTTAAATGTAAATAAAATGATTTAATGGCAGTACGAAAATTAGTTTTACTAAACCGGCTGTTTTTGTCAATATAGACTAAATTTTATTGCTGAGTCTTCTTTTCATAAGTTTACTAGCTTCTATTCTTGACTATGCATGTAATATTCAATAAATTTTATTTTAAGGAAGCTGTATTTTCAATATGATTTTGAAATTCACTATCACGGTTTAAAAAACAACAAACGATTACTTCATAATTTATTATTAATTACTACTTCACAAAGCTCGAGCATATTTATGATTGTTTTCCCTCTCTACGTCACGAAAGTCACGTTATTGTGACGTATTTTGGTAAGAAAATATTCACTGGACCATTTTTCATTAACTTTACCACACGCGTAGTTCCTTATCAGATAAAGACTTTGTCTGGGAGACAAAGTTAAATAGGATTTAAATTCGTTTGTTCTAATAACACACTGTTTCAGAATTTTTTATTTGCATTAAAAAATTACACTGCGAGTGACAAACAAAATATCGGTTTTAGCAATAAATTAATGGCAAATATACACTCAGAATTAGTTGTTTGTAATGTGTCTAAACTTTTTTATGTTTAAATATCATACTTTTCAAATTATACGAATATTAGTTAAGATTATTATCCTCATCACATTTAATTATTTATTTCAGCTCTTTATTTAATTCGCAGGAGTCATGATCGATAAAATTATATTCAACGTTACAAATGACAGGATTAAATATATTTAAAATTTTTAAGAACTTTTACTGTACGTGAAATATATACATATAACCCTGAAGGAAATTAATTAAGAAGAAGAAAGATAAAAACTTTTAAACAATTAGAGCCACATGATTATAATAACTTATACTTTCACCTGAACTTAAGAGTCGTTTGAGTATTACATAAACTTCTTGTACGGAAGGGGGCATTTTTGCGATTGCTTACTTTTTCTTATAATATTAGATGGGGGATTATATGAAATATTGCATAAGATTCTGCTTCAACTAGAAAAATCAGATTTAATAGCTACTTCAAGTATATATATTTGTAATACCATCTTTTTGGATCGCTTATTTAAATATTATTTTTGCTATAAGGTAAATGCAAATGCGAATTTCACCAACCTGATTTTACATTCTGAAAAAATTAAATTGCTTCTTCATAGAGGAAACTTTGTATCGATCAAAATTTTCAATTTCAATTTTTCGATTTAGGAGTCCAAAAATAAGGTTTTTAAAAAATATCCGCGCGTATGTGCATAGTCATGACTACTTTTTCCTTAATAGTTGAAAAACAATCTACTTTTTTCTCTAAATTATACAATCTACACTGTAAACAATTTTGGCCAGAGTAAATAAGTGTGCATTTTTGGTAACTTCAATATTTTCTCAACAATATGTGTAATCCATCAAAAAAACAAGTATAAATTGTAGATTTATCTTTTCTTTGTGACGTTATGTTTATTGTAACCCCTTCCAAAATTATTTTTTGTCAGACACGAGTTAGTGATAACTCAATATATAAAGCAGGCTATCATGAGGGAAGGACAAAGTCGTTTGGCTGAATCGTCAAATCGATGTGCAATTGGCGCCCTGCAGGAGGTAAGAGGTACAAATAAGAACTTGACGAAAGTCCGTTTGACATAAGTGGGGAAGTCTTAGGATACCTGCTGCTGCTGATATCAACTATCGCGCATGACATAATATTTAAACGATATTCACTGACTCCAGTTGAACTGTCTCAGACGAACGACACAGAAGGAATCAACGAACAGTTGGTCATCCGGAGGACTCCAGGTCGCCCTGACGACCCCTGATTAAGACATATACTCAATGATGGCCAACAAAATTGCAATTATCTGCGGCAGTGGTAAGCTAAATTCTTCTTTTATTTACAATATTTCAAGAAAAGTTGTAATATTTTATTCTTTGGGGCTGTTCAATTTAATTTAAAATTATTTATTTATTTTGTGTGATACTTGAGATTTTTCCTCTCTCTAAAAAAAGTGGTGTAACAAAATGACTCGAAAATCTCGCATAAATTTTCTTTATTGATTTACTAGTTATAAATTGATTTATTTTAGTGAAATTTTTAACATTAAGTTGACGAAAATATTTTTTAGATTTAAAAATGCTGTAATTTTAATCAGAGAATAGGTTTCTCCATTATTAAAGTTTATCAAATGACTTTTCCTCTCTTTCAAATTAAGATTATCATTTTATAATCATTTATAATAATATAATGATTATCATTTTATTTTCGAGTTCGTTTTACATTTTTATTATTAGGTATTGCAGCCTTACACGACTATTTAAGTCAGAAAATAAATTAAAAAAAATTAAATCTTATCTTTATTATTGAATTAAATCATTATTTTGTAAAATTAAAAATTCTATCTCAAAAAAATGTTACTTAGCCAGACTAGATTCAATTTTAGATTTTGCTAGAGAGCTTTAGAAGAAGATTTTCTTTCAGAATTTTGAGTATAAAGCCATAGATAATTTTTATATAACTGATAGGTTAAATATACTTGGGTCCTTTCGAATATCCGAATACTATCAAAAGAGCACGTGTCATTCAAAGAGAGTTTTAAACAAAAGGAAAAAGGAAGACTAAGACTGACGCACATTGAAAAATATCATCACGAAACAATTCGTTGGATAATTAAAAATATTCTCCATATCCATCCGGACGGATTTATTCGAGCCACTAGCATTATCACTAAGCAATATATATAGATATTATTTTCCTTTATAGAAAATTCCTCACATAGCTGTTGTTACAATCACTAATACACAATGTCCTCGACAGAGTCTTATTAGTTTAGAATTTGTCCAATAGCTTAATCAATCTGAATTAAAAATACACTCTTTAACATCACGTCATGTACATTCCGATTTTGATGTAAACTCTTCCACTATTAAATATTTATACGCCAGAAGATAAGGAATTAATTAATTAATCAAATCAATTTGACAAAGTCGTGACAAAAATTGAATTAGAGTTATTGTAGAGGAACGGTAACTTCATTTATGTCATATACAAATCTTGCGGGAAAAAAAGAATTATATCTTTTTTTTAGATGTATACGTATATAAAATCAAATTCCTTATTTTATTGTTGTATTTTCCGAAAGGAATAATGCAACGGGGTTTAGTCTGATAAAGAGAGAGTAGAGTGACATGGTAGAGATAAGAATTTGTTGGAAGTTTCCCGAATAGTGCGAAAACAATATTTCCGCTTTCCAACTTCCGCAAAGTAATAAAACTAATATCGAAACGAGTTGTTTCTCGTAGAAGTGTAAATATTGAACATAAACATCGATTATAAGAAAAGAGAAACACCAATTTATACTTGATTTGTTTATAGTAATATCCAAAGTGAAAATATTACTTACATTATTAATGTAACTAAACTAAAGAAAAGAACGAAATCGAAAAATGATTTATTTTTAAAAAAATTCATACAGAATTTGTAAACACTCTATTATGAACCTAGGAATTATTGCCTTTTAGATAAATAATTTTATTAGCAATATATAACTCCTAGTCACAATCCACGATAAAAATTTTAAAGCATGACTTCTTCAATGAAATCTTGAAGGTGAAAACTAAAAAAAACGTACTTTTTTCGATTTTTTTCCACTTTATCTCAATAATTATTGAGAAAACTATTTTCAATAAAAATTAAAGGGGGGAAAATGTAAAGGGGGCGGGGTGTGATTAACGCACCTCTGTGATTGGTCATAGGAACAAACTAACTAATTTAAATTATTTTCGAATTTCACTTAATTATTCATTGGTACGATAATAGATAAAAATATTTATTTACTTTGAATTTTGAATTCATAATTTCAGTTTTATAATTTCTGTCATAATAAATTTCAATTTGTTTACAATTATTGAACTTGAAAATTCAGGTGTTGTTCCCATAATTAATCTCCACAAGCAACATTAATCTCACACTGACATACCAACTACTTCCGGGTTCCGATAAGGGCCTCCTCTGAATATCATTGGATTTTCTTATTAAATAATGAAGTTGCAAGATTATTTGCAACAAAACAATTTCAAAAATCCTCTGACTAATTTATTCAAATAAATTTATTTCTCTTCAGACAACATTTCTCAATCCAAGGAAGACAGTGCTGACTATGAAAAAGCTCTTAAACTATGTGGTAATTAAAAAAAAATCACTCTGAACAATTTTTTTGAATTCATTTTGTTTCGAGCTTTAAAAAATATCCGGTTTATTCTCTAGGCTATGGAAAATTTCACTATGGATTCGTTTTGGTTTGTGGAGTTATGTTCCTCTGTGCTGGATTGCAAAATGGAGTTAATGCGTACATTTTACCCGCAGCGGGATGCGATTTACAATTATCGTCTGAAGAAAAGGGTTTTTTAAACGTGGCTTTTTTAGTAGGTCAGTCATCTTCTAGAAATATAAAATAATTTTTTGATTAGAAATAAATAGGTATGAATAAATCAATAACAATTATAAAAAATAGTTTTTTAAAGGTGGTAATTTTGTTTAGGTGGCGTGATAAGCTCCTTGGTTTGGGGAATAGCTTCTGATGCATATGGTCGAAAAAATATACTTTTGGGAACTTTGATGGCTGATAGCTTCGTTTGCTTGCTGGCAAGCATGTCGCAGAGTTTCACTATGCTTTTAATTTTCAGAACTATCGGTGGATTCACGTAAGTATTAATCACGATAAAAAGAAATAAATAATAATATTTATTATTTCACCATTACAAAAATTCACCAAAAACATTATTTCATTTTCTACAGAATTGGTGCACCAGGTGCTTTAGTATTCACATATTTGGGAGAATTTCATTCAGAAAAGCAACGGTCAAAAAGTATTTGCTACGTTGGATTTTTCTGGACTATTTCTTGGTTAATATTACCAGGTTAGTTAAGTGATCGTAACAACAAATGGAAAATTCTTTTATGTCTTATAGTGCGGCAAATTTATTAGGCACTAAATGCCAAAAGATTTAATTAAACTATTTTTATTATTATTGCACAATTATTATACTGAATATTGATTGAAAGAACAAGGTTAAAGTTTTTTCAAGTGGCTAATAAACGTCTCTAATAAATTTTCAATAGTTTTGTCCGGAAAGTAGGTTTAATTTTATTTGTTCACAGGTTTGGCATGGACAATTATCCCATTATCGTTTTCATTGGGAATCCATGGATTTGTTTTTAATTCATGGCGACTCTTTCTTTTATTGACTGGTCTCCCTGCTTTCGTAATATCGCTAATCGGCATCAAGTATCCGGAAAGTCCGAAATTTTTATTAGCCAAAGGCAGAACCGAGGAGGCGCTCAAGGTTCTGAGGAAAATATATGCTAGCAACACTGGCCGCCATGAAAGTGAATATTCGGTAAGGAATATTTTTATAATAATTAAACATTGTTTCTCCGTTTATTAAGTAATTGACTTTATAGGTGAAATATCTTATAAGCGACAATGGTTTGAGTGCAAAGGAACAAGAAGCTTGTGAAACTAATTCTAATTTATCAGAATTATTGAAGAAAATCTGGAAACAAATTAGAGCTTTAACGGCCCCTCCATTGTTGAAATATATTGTTCTCAGTTGCTCAATATTTTTCTTGAATATGTTCGGGTAAGTGACATTCGTCATTCAGATTGAAAACCACACAAACATTTTTATTAAATAATCGATTTTCTCTTGCATGAGTTGTTTCAATTATTTGTCTATTTAATTTGCAGTTACTATGGACTGGGACTCTGGTTACCGGAATTGTTTAACCGTTTCGAGTCGCATTACAAACTTCATCCAAATGTTTCGGTATCTGTTTGCGAATTGATAAGCAAGGCGAATAAGACTGAAGTTTTGAGATTGGATAAAAGGGATCTTTCTGTTTCTGCATGCACCGGTATGAATGAACAAGTGTTTATAAACACTTTGACCATCAATGCCGTGTGTTTGCTGGGAAATATCGCTTCCGGTTATCTCGCCGATCGAGTAGGAAGACGCACCATACCCGGTAAGTTTTGTGAATTCCTTATTTTTTAAAAAATCATTTTACACAAGTTTCAAAAGTTTGCATTTCTTCGATCAGCAAATATATATATGTATATAATTGAAAGGCGAAAAATGTATGTCAATAAAGTTTTGTCATGTTATTTCGACACTCATCACACTGAATATTGATTACTCAATATTACGCAATACGTATTTCTAAAATAAATTGCAATCGCAGATTAATTAAGAAATTAATTAATTCTAATTAATTTTAAACGTATTTTTTTCGTTTCAGTGACAACGATGTTAGTAGCTGGCATTTCCAGTGTGGCGATTTATTTTGTGAGATCCTCCTCACAAAATCTCATCGTCTCGTGTATATTTTCGCTAGCAATTGCAACTGCAAATTTTGCATTGAGCGGTGTTGTTGTTGATATTTTTCCAACGCACGTTGGGGCAATGGCTATTTGTTTATCGGTCTGCTTTGGAAGACTAGGAGCAATAGTCAGCAATCTTATTTTTGGAATGCTTCTGGATATAAGTTGCGAGGTGCCAATTTTCTTGGTCGGATCTATGGTTCTCCGTAAGTATCTTCTCATATAAAAAAAATAGTTGAAACTTTCCATTGCCCAAATATTTCAATGACTTTCATTCATATTTTATTTAAAAAATAGTTGGCGGTTTTCTGGGCTTCTTAATTCCCCGTTCAAAATGTTGAAGCTTGCAATTTTTCACCGTTTCTTCATTTTCACCTTCAATTAAGTTAAAAAGAAAAAGAAAAGATTTCGTCAGCTGCGAGAACATGACTTCAGGTAAACTTTAAATTTAAGCCAATTAATTATCAAAGTACAGTGCCTTGAATATTTGTACGATGTTTGTGTATACTTGTCTGATAAATAACTGTAATGAACGGAAGAAATAAGTGCTTGAAAATTTACTTGACTGTTCTAAACTTTTATAGATTTTTCACAGAATTCTTTAAAACTTTGTGCTCTATCCTAAAGTCTAGGACACTCAAGTAAATTTCCCAGGACTTATTTTTTCCCTGTGTGTAAGGATAGACACTAAGATTTTGAAGTTGATAGTCATTGCTGATAGTTTATTTAGCCGACAATATTTTATTCTGTAACATTTTTTTGTAATCAACTATGAATTTTAATTTATTTAAGAGTAGAGCAACTGATCTCCTGTATTATAGATTTGGTTCCGCTCTGTGCCACAGTATTAATGATAGTTATTAATTAATTATTTTATTAACTTGGACGATAATCTTTAAAATTATTGATGCACTTGAAACTATAGCTGTCTCGGAAATTCACAATTGTGTATAGATTTTGACATTTCATATCCATTTCTAGTATGTAAAAATCAAATATTGATGTAACGTGCACTTCACATGAATCGTATGTCATAAATGACGCAAAGCAGGAATCATGTTTGCAAGATAAAACTATTTAAATGCAAAATAGACCTGACTTTGCAAATAAGTGAGAATTCGAGATTCTAAGACACTTTCTTCGTAATGTTTGTTACATTATGTAAGCCAATGCCTCTTGATATCCCAAGTTTATTATTAATAATGTGTTTTGTTTTCAAGTGTAACTTTTGTGAATGAGTTCAGCTTTTTGAATCAAAATGATTGAATGTATCATTTTTTGTAATCAGTTAATACTTCACTGTGATGAAAGTTTATGTGTATATAGTTTTTATTTTATGTTACATAATAAATATTTTTATTCGATATTTCAAGTCTTTTCTTCTTAATACCTTATTTTATTTTTAATTCATTAACATGATGGGATTAAATGAGTTGAGACATTGTATACAAATTCATAATTTCATATATTTTTCGTAAAAATGAAAGAGGAGGGTTTCCCTTGATCATCAAATACATCGTAATCGCTTAAGCGTGTTACTCGTTTGGAATTGAATATAGTAATATTTAAAATAATATAAGTTTTCGGGATGTACCTAAATAATTACAATTGTTATACATTATCATAATTTTTCGCTAAATTAATAATATTTCTTATTAATCGTTTACCTACATTATTACTGCAGTAATAATAATATTTACATATATAATATATAATATACGAATACGCGTGTGCGTGTGTGGTTGTTATGTACAATATATATATATACAATAAACAATAATTATTGTAATTCGCCAGGATATTAACCGTTGTTTTTTTCAAATGCCCAACTAAAATTTTACGCACTTCGTACAAACTGCGTATCTACAATGTATGACTTTTTTTCTGAATACAAACGCTGCTTTCGACTCGATCGTTTATCTTAGAATTTGTCGTATTACAATTTTCATAAGCTTTTCTTCAGGACAAATTTTCCTAAAGAATTCTTTTGTTAAAAATGTTATGCATGTTTGTATTTAATATTAAACATTTTGTATTTAAATTTTTGTATACGTAACTTTATTGAATTTCCCGAAGAATTCAAATTTCCAAAGATTTTAAAATTTGAGAAATTCCGTTTTTTTTTTGTGTGTGTGGAATTAATCTAGAGAAGGATTGTCGAACACCTTGTATCTCGCAAGAATTCAAATTCTCTCGGTTTCAGTCCATTCTTATTTTGTAAAAATCTATTCGTTGCTGATATTGATTATTAATAGTGCCTTTGATTGTCTGCACGTCACGATAGTTGTTCAATTCATCATTTTTTTCCCTCACCACGTTTCTTGAAATTTGAAATCGATTACGGAAAGTGGAACGGTAAACAATTTCACAGAAATTTCTCAATCATCGAGATTCTCGTTTGTACAGTATCAATATTTATGTAATTCGATCGAGTCTCGTCATTTAAATAATAGCTTGAGGAAATTTTCCGCAAAACAAGACCAACACTCTTCAACGTGAACACCATTTTACAATTTTCCAAAATGACTAGAACATCGATTCGGCCAAGCAAAACCACAAAATTCACGTTTTAAATAATCAGATGTTATTAAAAGGTAAGAGTAGATCGTGCGAATTATTTAACTCAGTCGGTTTCGCCTTTTCGATCAGTAAAGTCTTTCCTGATCATTTTTTCTTTGTAAAATTGTAGACCAATTTGAAAAAGATTTTTAAAAAAGTTTCTAGATGTAAAAGTGAGAAAATTTCATTCCTAATCAGGAAAGACTTTAGAGACGAGTCAACGAGGTAAGTCCGCCCTTTTGTCAATAACAACAATATAGTATATATTATTAGTAATAATTTCGTTTTAATCACTAATTCAATTAACAGTGAACGCTATAAAGGCACTATGTCTCACAGACGTGATCCCTAGGAAAACTAGCTGTCTTCATTCTTAGCGGTCGATCGCTTCATCCATCTAGAATAATTTAAATCATTGACAAGCGTAATATAATTGTTATTTACATAAATAAAAAATGTGATGCATTTGTTTAGAATACTTTTAAACTTTTTTATGAATATGAAAAACTTGTACAAGAAACTACACAAAAAATGTTTTAACGATAAAACAAACTAAAAGAAATATAATTTTTTTCTTAATTCTGAAACATATTTCGTTATTTATTTTCTATTTTTCTGTAAAATATGCATTTTTTAATTATCTGAAATTATCAAACTATAATTGCACAAATTTATAGAAATTTTGTAGCCTCTTATATATGTTCCTTCCATCAGGATTTATTTTTTTTAGCAGGTCATATTTACAATTAAATAAAAAATTTATCTTTTGTAAAAACTAAAGCATGAATGAATATTACGCCTGTCTATGAATTAAGGTCAAACCAGCAGACATGGGGAGGTAAAACGTTACTATATGATTAACATTAGTGTGATTACTATATAATTATTATTAATAATGGCACGTCACGTTCCTCGGGGCACGGAATACGCCGAAATTGCAAGCCTGCCTCGCAAGAGAAAATACAAAATTAATCCAAGAATTAAAGAAAAAGTAGAATAGTCTTCTCAGAAACGATGCGACGCAAGATGGCATTTTCGAATGTATCGAACCTCCCCTTCGATTTCATTTAAATAAGATTCTCGATTTAACTATTTGGAGATACAAAAAATCTTCAATCGTCAAGCGACAAGGCACTGCTCGCTTACAGTTAATAACGAAGAATTGAAGAAAAAGACGGATTTCGTTCATCTTGCTAATTTGTAGCTTCCTTACTTATCCGCATTATCCATTATTATCCGTCATATTCTATTAATCGTTTTCAACACTCGCCTTTTACAACAGTCTATCGTTTATAAAAATTTGTAATAATTACAGTACTTCTTTACAGACTCCTATACTGGATTCGCTTTCATTCTATCGTACAGAACATAAATAATATTATCTACAAAACGCTGTGGCTTAGAAAATTTATAAATAAAAACGCGTGGAAAAATAATTGTAATAACGTTGAGCGCTGTTCCCACTTGTCTTTTTTAGACTTCTATACGATTGATTTTTTTTTTAGTGCTTCTCCCACATCCGTTGGAACCTTTAGATTTTACGAAACTTAAGAATTTCTAGAGTTCATTAATCGTCAGAGTTTGAAATGATTAATTTTCTCATTTGACTAATATATTTATTAAATTTTGAAAGACTCTTTCGAACTCGAAAGCTGTAGTTCTTCATTATTTCTACTGTACACTTTTTGATCTTGTATGAGCTAAACATCATTTCAGGTCCTGATATTTACCAAGAAATTTAAACTACAAACTCAAAGGATAGATTCTCTATAATCGAAACAAATTCAATATTTAAAATTTAGATCAACAAATATAAATAAATAATTACAAGTATTGTTGTTTCTAGTTGGAAGATCTTAAATGTTGGCAGTCTACTTGTCATTAATTATTATCTGTTAAAATGGCATCAGAACGGTTTATACCAAGGTTTTTCGTCAAAAAAAAAAAAAAAAAAAAAAAAAAAGATGAAAATGACCATTGTGTAATTAATTTCTTCAACCACAAAGAGTATATCCTTTTTGGTAAATTCATATTTCAGATTCAATTTAACATAATAAATAGGGGAAATGATCTTTCATGATTAAAAGAGATCATTTCTTTCAACAGTCGTTATCATTATTACAATTATTTTCAATGATGATCTAAGAGTCAATCTTACGTAGATACATTTATCTACCTATACGTTACATAACTTTTTGCACGACATATACACATCACATGTCGCTCGCGATTTCTGTTGTAGTCCGTAATCAGTAATCCGTATTCGGTAAATCGCGTAAGTAACGTCCACTTTTACGGCTATAAAAGCGGTTGTACAAAAATAACTAACGGTTCAAAAACTACGGGTCGATCAGTCGATTGAGTGTTTGCGCTATTAAGCGCGTATAACATTTACGTGTGTATGTGTTCATGTGTATGGTTTCTGTCGATTAATTATGTTCAATCTTCATCAATGGATAATTTTCTCTTTATGTATAAGTAAATACGTATATATGTGGCAAAAGCGCGTTGCGATAATCTATTCATTCGCCCGAAACACTGTTTTTTTTATGTAGATGTGTGTATGTAGATGTGTGTATGTGTCTCTGTGTGTAAAAACTTAAATTCTCTCGCTCGAATGGCCGTTTGGTGCTTCCTAATGTGGCAAATAAAAACATGCATCAGACCTTTATCACAGTAGCGACGTATTACAGTAGTAAGAAGCTATGCGGTGTTGGTGAGACGAAGGCGTTTTAATTTAAATTTACAAAATAATTGAGTTTATTGCACCAAGAAGGAAGCAGGAAGGCACGTTTCATGTACATTTATCGCCAAAATACAAAGACAAAGCATGCGCCTTTGACAAACTTTTAAACAGTTTTAAATTCGTCTCACGACGGAACCACAATCTCGAGTCACCATAAACCTGATTTAACACGATATGCCCTTTTGTTTTCGGCATTGTTCTATTTTCAGAGAACTCTGCCTTTTTTTCAGAGGACTCTGCACTTTATTCTAAAACACAAATCACGTTACTTTAGCAAATTCTTTAATTGGTATCTCTCATGCCAAATCAGGTTTCGAAGACGTACAATTCAATAACAAATCCATGAGACTAGTTCCCTGGAAGTGAACTAGAATAGTTTGATCCACTTTGTCTAGACCAAAATTCAAAATTATGTACCCCACGCTTCAATTTCTGGACATTCAATCCTCAATTGAATTACAAAATTATTTATATACAATTCTCAAGAATTCTGGGAGCGATTATCGGCATTCAGCGAAGAGTTCTCTTCATTGGAAAACTTTTCCGGACAAACCGGTTGGGAGGAAACATCAGTTCTTTGTCTGGCGACGAGCTCCGACCTGAAGAGAAGCGAAGCATCCTCTGGTCCGCCCGTAATCGACGAGGATCGCAAAATCATTGTACTTTGGTAGTGAGCAGCGATCTCGGGGCCAGAAAACCAACCTAAGCCCTCTTTGTCGTCTAGGCTTAGACGGAAATGAGCTTGGTGACCTGCAGAAATCTGCGGGCTGCAGACAGGATCACCTACAAGGTGCAAGGAGGACCTCGAGCCAACATGGACAGGAAGTGACCTCCTGCCTTGAGTACTTGGGACCCCAGCCTTTGGCAAAGCTGATCCGGACGGAGTTGACGTCTACTGGACCCGAAGGAAAGCTCGGATTTGTCGACGTGGTGCTAGACGATGATGTCATCAGATTTGATGATGCGAACGGTCGATTCTTGGCTCGGTCGAAGATGTTTAGGCAAAAACCTGATGGGACTCGGTAGACCAGCAGCGTTCTGGACTCAGGGTCGTCTAAGGTCGGCGAGTTTACAAAAATTGGACTTTCCGACCTGTTGTACGCCCACACGCCGTCCGATTCCTGACTGAGCATCAGACCTGAAAAATAACATATGAATCAGCAGGAGTTTTTAAATGATATTAGAGTTAAAAAATTAGATCTCAAAAATACTTAAAATTTCAAATATTTACAGACGCTTTTGATAAACGTTTCTAATATTGATAAACAGCTGAACTGTGAATCGGAGAGGAGTGGTTTCTTGCAGATAATGCAGAGCACCTGTTTTATTTTCTCTTGCGGTTTTATATCACATGAAAAATCTTAATATGAGAGACTCCGGAACCAATGTAGGGAATCTTTGAAGACTTGCTTGCTTCTTTTTATTTATTGTTCTAGAAAAAAAAAGCGAAAAATGTAAGAATTTAAGAAGGATGAGACACCCACCTAGTCCAATTTTGCTGCGAGTTCTTTGAACTGCAGGCGGCGCTGGATGATTTTCGGCAAGAGTCGCCAAGCAGAGACCATCTCCATCGTGCAGGGAATCAAAGACATTTACAGTTTCTGGTTCAACAGGATAAAGGCGACCAACACGGCCACCTAATTCCCAGTAAGCCAGCGTACACCATTCCTTCTGTCCTGACTCTCCTGAAACACAAACAATAAGAAAACATAAGATAAAATATTCCAAAAATCCGATCGAATGTCTAATATAGCACAAAAAAACAAAATATGAATCTGAAAATGAACAAAACTTGCAAGAAAATTGAAGAAATTGAAAGACACATTTCTCAGCGCAAGTTGCACACAACTTGTCTCAGGCATTTCTTGGCAAGTCGTTAAGTCTTTGATATTTTGGACGCGACAGTCATCATCATTTACGGTTGTCTCTTAAATTTTTGATTTTAACAATATGAGACTCGTTCTCTATTCTCTCTCAAGTTTTAACAACTGCAACTACTAACATTTCAAATCGCGTGAGACTTTTCTCCTCTGTACTACAATTTCCCTCATGAAATCCCTGAGGCTTTATCGAGCAATTTCTAAAAATTAAGATCGTACAACAAGACATGCAATTGCTATCCTCTGGCTAATAAAACAAATTCTGTGATTTCAACTCTGATTGTATTAAACACCACACCGCTTCCTTTTTTATATAAGATGAGAAACTTCATATCCACTTTTTATTTACTCTAATGGTAAGTGATATCTGAGAAAACAATTATTTTTCAATCATTTTAACTGTCTGATACAGTAAATCTCAGATATCAATTATCTCTGAACTCATTTGTGACCCCCAAGGCACAAAAATATTTTGTAATTAAAAATCCTATGTCACTTTAACGTCAATGAATTAGAAGAGACAATATTATATATACCTATATATATATTTTTTAAATTAAAGTTATGAAATAATATTTTTCACAGTGTACGTAAGGCTTTATCTTTGAGCGTTTTTGTGTAGAAAAGTCTTTACGTTTGCGATCGTACGATATATAACACGCTCGGGTTAATAGTTCAGTCAATCTGAAGCATATCTTTGTCCCATGGTATGCGATGTCCGTAATTGATCGACTTGCGATTCGAGAAGCTATATCTCGTTTTAAGTGTACTACTGTGTCCTCGACAGTCGCACAGTTAGAGATATGATTAACAATTGCTCAAGATCCGGATCAAGATAGAATTCCGATCTAAAACACCCGAAGAAAGCATTAATCCTCGCGATTACGGATTCCGGAGTTGAATTATAATTTTCTTAATAGAAATGATACATTTATATCACATTACCCTAGAATATCGATCAATTTATAGAATCTTGATTGATTTTACTGTTAAAACTGATACATCTTTATCATTCAACTATAACGCAACGCGAACAGATTATGAGATCCTCATCATTTATTTTAAATCAACGTTGGTAATCGATTCGATGGCTACTAGTTATCGGTAAACACTTATATGTAACTACCTGACGGGTAGTTAAGCAAGCAACGAGATATTTTTCTTATCGCAATCAGTACCCGATTTTACGACCGAATTACCGTTTTAGTATTGCAATTCTGCGAGTGTTGATAGCACCAACTATAAAAAAAAGGTTGTAACACGCCAGCTGAATTTCAATTCAATAAATTGTCAATAATATGACAAAATTTATGTTTCAGTAGCTAAGAATTTTCCCATCATCACGGCAAAGAGAAAAATAGTTGTCGATTTCGCTAACTCTCTTCGTGTGGGAGTTAAATAAGAAATTTGACGATTAAAATCTTCTCAATTGGAAAATTGATGTGAAAAATTCTGGGTCCCTTCCTTTTTAAAGTCTCGTCTGCTTCTTGGTTGGCGATTCGCGTGCGTTCTCATTTCTCCTCTTGGCAGTTCACGCCGGCCAAGCGCTTCTGAGAAAGAGGCTCGAAAAAGTGGTCCACTCTTCTATCAATTCATTTCCCGCCTCTTATTTTCATCTTCGTGGAATTGGTCAGCTCAGATGATACGGTACATGAGAAAAAGAGAGGGAATTAAAAGAGTAACCCCATCCTCCGCCTGAGATAATTTCGCTGCATTAACCACCGCGTGGTTGTGAGGGCAATTTATAAAATTTGTACCTATGACGACGACGAGGATGTGGAAGCGAATAAAGTTGAGAAACTGAGAGGCATCGAGTGGGTACTCTAGTTGTACGGGAGAAAAGATAACAATTTTCGCGACGAGACAAACATTTGCGCCTATTAACTTTTTACGCGGCAAGATGAAAACGATGAGATAATTGCCCGCGGAGTACAAGTCACGTTTCTAAAGTGAGCAGCGTGGGCCGCGGGCCAGACGACCGCAAACCGAATAAAGTACTTGTTCGCATACAACAAGGCACTTGAAACATTCGCTTTTTCAATATTTAGGAAAATCTACGGATCCCGACAGTTATTCTTTCCCTAATTTTTATTATAAGGTACATTTCTACTAATTGTCAGTTAAAAATTCGTGACTCAAATTTAGAGAGCATTGTATCCTTCACTTTAAATTGAAATCCCTGCTTCGACATGACTTCGGATTAGATCGAATTCATTCTTGAGAAATTCAAGTCTTCGGCTTGGATCAGAATGGAACTGATTCAGAATGGAATAAATTCCGATTCAAAAGAGATCCAATGGATTCAAAGGCATAGAATTTTTTCTATCCGAAACTTCCACCAGAGAGTAAAACATGAATTTTGCGTTTGGTCCGCGAACTGCGCAATGTCGTTGCTCCTGGGTCGCTAACCTTCCGTACGCAACCTCTTGCCACTTCCGCGCGATCCTTGAACTGCTTTGCAGAATTGTTCACAGTTCCGGTACTCGGAGTCACGACGGCAACGGTCTCGCGCTAATATATTGTCGTCCCTGAGGTTACAAAGTCGCGAGGTGATGACTCGTTCTTTCGAAGATATGCCGGTCTCGCGCCGGTGGATCCACGAAAACCGCCTGATACTCAAGAGCCAGTGATAAGTACAACGATGCGTTGTGAGCGGTGTCGCGGGGTAAAACTGTTTCCATAAGATAAAAATAGATATTACGAGTTTACCGCGGCGCCAAGATTGCGGGGTATCGCGACGATTACGTCATCGGTTGTAGCGCGAGCGGCTGGAGCAAGGACGCTTGTCGCGTCGTCTTTGGCGCCTTCTTCGTCCTCCGTCGTCTATACTACCATCTTCGACGTCGCGTCGTTTTCATACCTCGAACGAACGTGCAATCCTCTCTTTAACTACTTATTTACGAGGAATGACAATTCGACGGCGCGACAGTGTCGAGATCGTTGTCGCATAATTATTCTTATTGTTATTATTGTCGTCGGCACGAGCCCACGTAGATATCGCGAGCGCAAGTAAACACGTTGATCGATCGAGTGGATCGAGCTTATGAAAGATCCACATATCTTTGCACAGAAGCCCATTCCTTGTTCAACTTTTCCCACATTGGCTACTGCACATCTATTTTTCTCCATCTCTTCTGATAACATCGCTTTCACTTGGATTCTTATCCACAACTGTCTGTAGATTTCAGAGAAAGTCCTAATCACCGTGAAAAAAAATCTGCCATTAATTAATCTGGGCACATTCTCCCTTCGGGCGCTTGCGCGCTTCGCGACGCTTGCGCCTATATGTTTTTATTTAAATTACTACAACAGGAAATGCAAACGAAAACTAATTTACTTAAGGTTCTATCGTCCTTAAGGAGCACATTCTCATCAGCACAAGCACACTCTCATCTGATGAGAATGTAAAAATATAGATGTTACTGTGGCTGAATGAATATCTTGGATGAGTGTCCTCGTGTTCAACACCGAAAATATATATTAAACTTCAATATCAATTTCTCTCATTGAGATAATAATTTACTGGATTTTTTTAACCAAACATAAGTAAAACTGCTTTAACAGTTTCGGACGTCAAGTAACAATTTTTCAAGTTTATTGTCCTCGGTACAGTGTTGTCGGATAGTTGGTATATTGTAGGAGTACATACAATACATGAATGTGTGCACCTATGTTTCACTTACGACTCGACCGTGCCAAGGTTGAGAACCTTATCTAAGCTCAGGGTGTTTGACCCTACCGGGAAAACACATTCACACTCTGCATTCATTCTGCGCTTTTCGCATTTTTTTTCCTGCAATTAAACTTCATGTGTACATCTAACTTTTTACACTTTTCTTCAACAAAAGTCGATTCCATCTTCACTAGAAAAAAACCCAAGATAAACTTTATTTTATTTTCATATACGGAGAAAAATGGATAGTCTAGGGAATTTTTGGGACTCAAGGATACCAAGTGAATTTTTTACCCAAAAGTCACCCAGATATTAAAAGTTGGATAAACCCCCAAAATATGGAAGGTAAAGAGATTGATATGTCTAGGTATTTCCTATATATGTCCTAACTTGTACGGCAGTTTTGAGTACATATTTGTTTAATTTATTTAATTTATTGTTATAGAAAATCCTGATGTCTTTTAAAGTTATTTAAAGTATGCAATGCAAATACCCATAAATGGTAAAGTAATGTTTGGTGTTTTAATTTGTTGATGTTGAATCAACACATTTTGAGTGTAAAACGATGAAGTTCAATATTTGGAATCTCGAGTTTGCCTGTACTATAATAAGGAATTTAAATTATATAAAATATAGCTTTATCCAATTATTATTATGATTCTTGGATAGAGAAACTCGATACCAGAATTGAATGTTTTCATTTCTTATACTTCCTTTGTGTACAATAAGAAATATAATACTTGATACAGGATGCATTATGTGTCCATAACATCATTTCAAACATTAGAGTAGGATAAATGCAAAATAATAAAGAAAAATATGGTTATCTTAAAAATACGGATTAAAACTGCATAAACAACATATATGTTTTCTTTTTTTCTTTTGGCGAGTGCTCAGATACTCGTAACAATGATTTATCATGGGCTACTGAACCTCGTGCCGATTCAATTAACTTTATCATCATTCTAGACTACTTTTTTTTATTCCCAAAACGAAAAAATAATAGAAATGGTTTCTTTCCTTTAAACTATTAGTTTATAAAATGGAGATTTAGGATATCTAACATTGAGAAACACACACTGAAACCTACAACATAAAATTTTCTTAAACTGCATTGCAATTTAGAGACAAACAAAATATGAAACTTTAAGGTAGATTGCATATTAAAGTATCATATATTTTTGTATAATTTGTAGGAAAACTTGGTATAATAGGTCTCTCCATGTACTGATTTAAATTGTTCCTTTTTTATGTCTGCTGCGTTCTCTCCACGACTGAAAATTTATTATCAGTCGTTATTTACCCCCCGCGAGTCACCACGAGCGGCTCTTATAGAATGATTTGTAAGCCTCGGTCTCGCTTCTTCGAATTCGCGGGCAGACAGCGATTTATTTTGCTAAGCAGTCTTCCTATTCTTTCATTATAATTTTTACTATGCAAATAAATATAAACATTTTTGTAGCAATAGAAGATTTACTACTATTAGGCCCATTACCTGGGTCTATAAATTTGTCAGCCTAAGTTTTTTCTTCTTTTTATTATCTTTGCCAACTAGGTCATTGCCTCCCGGAAACAAACCGGGAAGTTTCAACATCGACCAGTGTGCTGCATTTATAAAATTACAAGGTGAATTCGAGACATGTAGCAGGCGCCCGTTATTTTTTCTATCCATGTTTGTACGAACGCCAGTGCAAACAGCTCGTCATATCACGAAGGTCGGTTCGAGATTGGAAACCAAATGTGGGACAATCACAAAGGCTTCGATGATTTTAGAAATGCACGCTGGAAAGGTATACACAACTACACAATTCACAAAAAGATCTAATTCCATGAATTGTTAGAAAACTGACGGGCATGTTCTCTTCCGCTGGAGAAACATAAAACTATGGAAATCACAAGGTGCATAAATACGCACAGATTGCTGATGCTGTTATGCATTGAATGCTTGAGAAAACTGTTTTGATCTACTAAAAGTTTGCAATGCAATGGTAACACAAATTTGCAATATGCATACGTTCCACTCCATATAAGAGATCGTGGGAATCTGTATTGCAACGCGGATATATGGTTGTCAATATAGTAGTCAAGATGGTTATTCAAGTGTTCATATTTGGAATATATAATGCTTCTTAGTGTTTGGCAAACATCATCATGGTCCACCAAAATGATCAAAAATCATGGTAAAAATCATGAGCTCCCCTCTATAAGATATCTGAAGGACATTCAGACCTATGTGGAAGTGATATAACACAACAATTCCCTGGTAATTGAAAGTCATACAAAACAAATCAGATTAGCGAGACGTTAAGGTTCTTGGGTTACAAGGTAAGAGCTCGAGGTGGTTTACTACCGCAGGCGGAATGAAGTGGGTCGTATTGTCGTATTCAAAGGTAGCAATATGCATGAGGACTGAAGCAAGTTGTAAGTTGTAAGAACCATGTGTGCTAACCCAACCTATACGGTAAAGGTTGTATAAACCACTAGCAGTGTCGCGCGAAGGCCTGGCGTCCAACGTGACCCCTGTCCTTCAAACGGCCTTTCTACGATCGAGCTCTCTCTGTAGGTACCCAGTACCCTTGCAACTTGCATACCTAATCTAATACACGAGCACAAAGCGAGACACATATCCACATGCGTATCGCACACCAAACGTACATATGTACGCCAATGAGTTCATGCATTCAATTTCAGGGCCGACCTAACGTCCATTATTTTTCTTGAAAAATGCTACTCATAACAATTGTCCCAGAAAACCATTATTTCTGATGAAAGAAGCTGATTAGAAGCTGTCACTGATGCAGTGACATTGCAATTTTTCGATCGTGTTCACCACTACTTATTTGGTGAACTTTACCTGGTGTCGAACATCGAAGCAGAAATTTCGTAATTCTTGTACCCAAAGACAAAGCGCAAATTTCGTTTATTTTTAAGATAATGGTAATCCTTTTGAAAAAAAATTAAGCATAGTTCAGGTCGTGTTCACCACACGTATGCGGGTCGTACGCGACTGTTTTTACACGCGTGAGGTCGTGATTTTACACACATGTACATTTACATTGGCAAGCATGCGAGAAACGAACGATAGGACCGAGACGGCGAGTTTAACCGAGCGCTGTTTGCCTGCGAATATGCGATAAGACATCGTTCGTGGCACTAGCGCATTGAGGTTACGATATACCACCACGGCCATCCTACCAATATTCCCTCGATTGACCCAGGATTGGACAGATTTCAGCTACTTATGGTTTTTTTTTTATCAATCGCGATTATGCGAGCGTCACGTGTCGAGCTCAAACTTTCAATTCTATTACAGATGTACACTATTCTGATAAGACTCTTCTGAGATGATGATTTACCACAGTTCATGCGAATTATCTACGGTGGAGATAAAAATAGTATGAGAAAAGTATTATCAAGCTGTGTAATTAGATATCAATCGGAGATAATTTCAAACATTTATAGATTCATAGAGAAAGAGTCTTATCGCAGATGGTTCTGTGGATTGGACGATTGGTCCTATCCGGGATCTAGTTTGTTGCTTTCGATCAGAAGTTGAAAATTGCTGACGGTATCAAGTGAATTGCAATCGAGGGGAGAGTGAAAATGGACTTTGCCACGCAAATCCTCGGGGCTCTTATCAAGAGGGGTGTTATCGACCGTTGGTTATTGATTCCTCTTCGAAGAACGCGATTTGCACCCAAACCCTACCGCTATTCTATTCAAAACTTTAACTATAGAGGCGTGTGCTTTCCAACCAATCAGAGATTCACATAAATTTGGATATCCAATATTTTTGATGATTTGCACAGCTATATGTACTGTTATTTTGCAAGTTGAATTTGAAGCAAAATTACTAGTTGCTACAGAACATCAAGGTTGCTTTATCGACTTTAGAGCCAAAATCTTACAAAACATACAGTGTTTTCTTTGAGAACCAACAACTAGGTCTATAGTTTAAATAAGATCTAAATAAAGTAAACCTTGTCTTCTCACTAGAGTTGTACTGTTGCTAATTAGTATACAACAAACAATATTAATACTGAAAGTGAGAATGTAAAAATGAGATATAATTTGAGCCTAAAAGGATGAGGAGACCATAAACTGCAGTGAGATATTCTTCCAAAGTGATTCAGCAGACGGACTTCAATTTCCAGCCCCTGTTGTCTGGGCCCAAAGCATGCGAAACGGGTCCGCGGTTGAGTCTGCCGAACCTGAGGAGCCAGAATCCCCCCCACGTGACTATTTTAAACACATGTAGAATTCTCGTGAGTGTGTGTTTATATAGGGTCTCAAGACGTCGGAGTGGGAGGTCCCTGTCGTTGTAGAGCAGGAAAAAGAGGGGCCGCGGGGCCGAGAGAGGTTAGGCGGCGCCTGGTATGTGGCGCCTTCACTGGCGTCGAGCCATCTTTTATTTTGCCATTACAAAGCGTCAACACGTATCTTATATAGGCAAAGAACTCAGCCTGCTGTTGAGTATAATGATGGCATTACTATAGGGGCCTAGGAACCACCAGGAGATCCCTCAAATGCTATACTATTCTCAATTGACAAAACAATCATACCTTTACTTCAGTTTTATGATTTTACAACTTTACGCGAATCTTTTAACATTTAGACAAAGCTTCAACCCTGGAAATTTAATGAATCTCGAGAGCCACGGATTTACCTGAGGAGAATACGAAATTCAACCGACACTGAAGGTCGGAGTTCGGACACTGCCTCCACTTTAGGGAATGAGAAAAATTAATGAGAATCTGTCGAAAGACATTTCTTGATACCTGTAGATATTTTTCGGTACGTCAAATTCAAATACTCGAAGAGATAATTTAATTAAAACGTGGTTTTAATTAAATGTTACGAATTTTTACCGTAAATAGTACTGAGTGCATGATTGTAGATTCAAATTTTAATGAAATCCCCGAAAAATGTATTTGCTCTACTAGAGCGAAGATTTTATTTGACTGGGTGGAGAAATTCGACAAGACTGGAAATACATAATTGAGAAGATGTGGTCGGCAAAAATTCTTCGTGTATATAAACGAAGAAGACGAGCCCGGTCTGCGATTCGCAAGAACCGATCAGGACAGGACCTCGGAGATTATCCTCGAGCGAGATATTCTCCGCATGGGCGTAAGCATCGCGCGACTAGAATTTGAAAATATCCGCGAGCTGAAAATTTACTAGGCTTATAACAAAACACATCCGAACATTTTCATTCGTTATTAAAGAAATGTGTGTCCTAAAAATAATATCGATGAATGATATTACTGATATTATATTTGGTAAATTCTCCTATCATGCAAAATATGAATAAAAATTATAAACTGGTGGGTAGTAACGGTCTAAGTTATAAATTGATGGCTTTTGATCTCCATATCAATTAATCCGTGATTATCAAAATGCTTATTATAATACAATGGGTCAATGAATTTGCTTTTATGATAATAAGGACACGTGTTTTCTGAAATGCTATCGAGTCAAGCGATATAATTGATATTAGATTTTGAAATCTGTTTTATCATCTAAATAATGAAGAAAGATTGTAGACGATAATTCAAAGGCTTTCGATCTACATATTAATGTACACATTAATAAATAGTGAGTACTGTTGCACTTGAATATTAAGATTCTTATTTACGAGGGGCATCTCACTTGAAAATTCAATGTCTAAAACGCTAAAAGTCGAAGTCAAATATGCACGAAATCAGTTGATGAAATGAAAACGCGAAAATAACATTTTCAAAATCGTCAGTTTCTGTATGCATTCGTAAAGATTGTAAAAAGATTAAATATCGCGCTTCTATCCGTTGTTTAACGGAGGAAATCATCAATGATCCTTGAAATCTTAGCTATTATTGCGTGAAGTGGCACGAATTCAGTAGGAATTCAACCGAAATCAGACGAAATCAGTAAAGCTACGTCCGCTACGTAAATGAACGTCAGACCCTTACTATACAGTGAAGACGCACACGCATGCGCAGTCTGACACAGCTGGGCCAGTCTGATCATTTGTTCGGCACGTTGAAAAGTGTTTTATTCTCGTGAATGTGCATTGCAATTTTTCCACATTTTTCATCACACTGTTCCCGGACTTTGGTAAGTTTAATAATTGCTTGTGATAATGCTCCCCATACCTTTCCATTTGTTGAGTATATAAATGAAACTACTGCTATATATTCTCATCGAATATAATAGATAAATTAAGTAGGAACTGGCGAGGGAATCGGTAGGAATTGTTTTTCGTATATGTGATACTTTTTGATCGAATTTAGCAAGATGAGACTTTTTTTTAATTTTGCAAGATATAAAGAGTCAATAACGGTCCGTTTTAATGTTCTCTTCCGTTTTCCAAAGTTTCAGGGCAAAA